>CM068712.1:33566138-34166138 GCA_035079005.1 Fraxinus americana
AAATGGAAGATGCCAATGAACCAAGTAATAACGCATCGGACTTACTCAACCACTTGATGAAATGGAAGATGCCAATGAACCAAGTAATAACGCATCGGACTTACTTCACCCACTTAATGGAATGGAAGATGCCAATGAACAAGTAATAACGCATCGGACTTACTCCACGCGGCGAAGGTTGCTTCGTCCAGGATGGCTCCCACACCACCTCTCGGCTTTAAGCAGTAATATCTTGGGGTGTACTCTTTGAATGGGCTTGCAGCTTGCCAAATTCGTTTGATTTGTGCACTCCGCCTCGTCCAGGGATGGCACCCGCACCATCTCTGGCATAGGCAGAATATCTTGGGGGTGTACCCTTTGAATGGGCTTGCACCTTGCCAAGTTTGTTTGATTTGTGCACTCCGCCTCGTCCAGGATGGCACCCGCACCATCTCTGGCTTAGGCAGAATATCTTGGGGGTGTACCCTTTGAATGGGCTTGCACCTTGCCAAGTTCGTTTGATTTGTGCACTCCGCCTCGTCCAGGATGGCACCCGCACCATCTCTGGCATAGGCAGAATATCTTGGGGGTGTACCCTTTGAATGGGCTTGCACTCGCCAAGTTTGTTTGATTTGTGCACTCCGCCTCGTCCAGGATGGCACCCGCACCATCTCTGGCTTAGGCAGAATATCTTGGGGGTGTACCCTTTGAATGGGCTTGCACCTTGCCAAGTTTGTCTGATGTGCCCATGTGAGAACTAAGTGAACATAACATCCGTTTATTTGATTGCAATATTTACAACAGTACACGTCCCCTACTGATAATATTTCCTTAAGTGCTCAATATTCCAGGGGTGAGGCATCATTCTCCCATTCAGGTCTTCGATTTTATAAGTTCCCGACCTGATTTCAGCAACCACGCGATAGGGTCCTTCCCAGTTTGGCCCCAAAGTCCCTGTGCCAGGATCTCTTGTCGAAGGGAAGACTTTGCGAAGCACCAAGTCCCCAATGCGGAATGTCCTCTTCTTCACCTTGGCGTTATAATAGCGCATCATTTTTCGTTGGTAGGAGGCGAGCTTAACTTGGGACTCGTCCCTCTTTTCTTCGAGAAAGTCTAGCTCAAGCCTCCTTGACTCATCATTCATCACCTCATCGAAGTGGAGGCGGCGGGGAGATGGGACGCCAACCTCCACAGGGCTCATAGCCTCGGCTCCATAGGCCATAGAAAATGGAGTCTCCCCAGTAGCAGTTTTGCAAGTGGTCCTGATGGCCCATAAAACCTGTGGAAGCTCGTCGACCCAAGCGCCTTTGGAGGCGCTCCGGCCTTTCCTTTTCGTGGCGAGCTTGATGGTTTTGTTGACTGCCTCGACCTGCCCATTTGCTTGGGGATGATGGGGCGTGGAAAAATGCTTTCTGATTCTAAGCTCATCACATAGATCCCGGACTTTCTTGTTATCAAATTGCTTGCCGTTGTCAGACACTAGGGAGTGAGGTATGCCGAACCGGGAAATGATGTTTTTCCAAAGGAACTTCGTGGTGTTGGCCTCGGTGATCTTGGCTAGAGGCTCGCTTCCACCCATTTGGTGAAATAATCAATGGCGACTATGGCGAGTCGAGCATTCGCTTCCGCCTTTCGGCAAGGGGCCAATGAAATCCACTCCCCATTTGGCGAAAGGCCAGGGGGCTCGACACCACCGCGAGTCCTCGAGATGGCCGCCTCGCACATTGGAGAAGCGCCGGCACTTGTCGCATTTGCGCACGAATTCGGTGGCGTCCCTTTTCGTGGTTGGCCGCAATATCCCCGCCCGAGTATTTTGTGGGCCAAAGCTATCCCGCCGGAGTGATTTCCACAAACACCTTCATGTACCTCCCCGAGGATGTAGTTTGCTTCTTCCCCTCCCCGTACATCCGAGAAGGGGGAGGAAAACCACGCTTGAACAGGATATCGTCCTGTAGGATGAAGTGCGCGGGCCCTTCTTCTGAGCTTTCGAGCCTCGATTTCGTCTTCTCGGCAAGCTTTGTTCTTTCGTAGGCCGTATGGGTAGCATCCATGGTGGGGTGCTTTCAATCCACATTAGTTTCTCGCCCTCCTTAATAGAGGGTTCGGCTGTGTGTTCAATGGGGATCGCCTTTAGAAGCTCCGAATCCCCGCCGCCGGCCGCCTTTGATAGGGCATCGGCGTGGCCATTCTCTTGCCGGGCACTTGGATCACTCAAACTTTTCGAAGCTCGGGCAGGGAATTCATGACCAGCCTGTGTAGGCCGCCATATGTTTGTCCCCGGCCACAAAGTTGCCATTGACCCGATTCACCACTAATCGCGAATCACTGTTTATAACCAATCTTTTTACTTAGCTTCCTTGGCGAGCCGAGTCCGCCAGAGAGCCTCGTATTCGGCCATGTTGTTGGAGGCCTTAAACCCGAACCTTATCGCGCAGCTTAAGCTCGTGCCTCTCCGGACTTTCCAACACTATACCGCCCCGGAGCCTGTTTCTCCGGAGGAACCGTCGATGAAGAGACTCCAAGTGGGAGGCTCTGCTGGTTCCATATCCACCTCGATCTCAGGGGTCTTGGTGAACTCCGCGACAAAATCGGCCGCAGCCTCGACCACTTGATGGTCGTTCGGGCGCGTAAATTATGTCGAACTCACCGAGCTCTACCGCCCACTTCAAGAATCTTCCCGAGGCGTCCGGCTGCAAGACCTCGCCTTTAGTGGGAAATTTGTCAAAACATGAACGCTGTGGGCTTGGAAATACGGCCTCAATTTTCGAGAGGCGACGACCAATGAAAGAGCCAATTTCTCCATATCTGGGTATCTCACTTCGGCGGGGAGCAAGGCTTTGCTTACATAGTATACTGGCAATTGGTGAGCCGCTTCTTCCCGTACAAGAACTGAGCTGATTGAGCTTTCAGCCACGGCTAAGTATAGCAATAAGGGTTCCCCTTCCCTTGGCTTGCTGAGGAGGGGTGCCCGCCCCAGGTAGTTTTTCAACTCTTGGAACGCTACCTCGCACTCCGGAGTCCATTGGAACTTCCCGCCTCCTTTGAGGGTTTTGAAAAAGGGCAGGCACTTTTCAGTGGCCCTCGAGATGAAGCGATTGAGTGCGGCTAGTCTGCCAGTGAGCCGCTGCACTTCCTTGGGTTTCTGAGGCGACCTCATCTCGACTAAAGCTTTAATCTTTTCTGGGTTGGCTTCTATTCCCCGTTGATTCACGATGTAACCCAAGAATTTTCCGGAAGCCACGCCGAAGGCGCATTTTAACGGGTTCAGCCTCATGTGATACCTCCTTAGGGTTCTGAAGGCTTCAGCCAGGTGTTCGATATGCTCCTTAGCCACGAGGCTTTTCACAAGCATGTCATCAACGTAGACCTCCATTGTTTTGCCGAGCTGACCGGCGAACATTTTGTTGACTAACCTCTGGTAGGTTGCCCCAGCGTTCTTCAGGCCAAAGGGCATCACCTTGTAACAGTAAAGCCCCCTGTCGGTGATGAAGGAGGTGCTTTCTTCGTCGCCTGGGAACATCGGTATCTGATTGTAACCCGAATAGGCGTCCATAAAGCTCAACAATTCGTGCCCAGCAGTTGAGTCTACAAGTTGGTCGATCCGTGGGAGTGGGAAGCTGTCCTTTGGGCAGGCCTGATTGAGGTTTGAGAAGTCAATGCATACCCTCCATTTACCGTTGTGCTTCTTCACAAGCACAGGGTTCGAAATCCACTTCGGATAGTTGGCTTCACGAACGAAACCGTTATTGATGAGTCTCTCCACCTCCTCTTTCAGGGCCTCATACCTTTCGGCGTTCAACGCCCTCCTCTTTTGTCTATGCGGAGGACAGCTCGGATCGACCCGCAAGCGATGGCAGCTAACCTTGGGATCTATACCAATCATGTCCTCATGCTTCCATGCGAAAACATCGGAATTTCGTCGAAGGAAGCTTTTCAGCTCCTCCTTTATTTCCTCACTTAATTCCTTTCCGACCTGCAGGACCTTGGAAGTGTCTTGGGGATCTACTGGGAACGTTTCTAGTTCCTCCATTGGGGCAGCTTGTGATTCCGACTCAACCGTCCTAGGGTCCAGCTCCTCCAGAGCTGTTTCAGATCTGGCCTCTGCCATGATTATATCTTGGCCTGAGGTTCTTCAGGGGCCTCCGCCATTTCAGTATCCAGCACCATGTTGACTCGAGGCTCTGCCTTCCTAAGGGAGTTAAGATAGCACTCCCTGGATCCTATCTGGTCGCCTCGAACGGTTGCGATCCCTCGTTCGGTTGGGAACTTCATGCAGAGGTGATGGATGGATGTGGCTGCCCATAGTTCCTTTAGGCGTGCCTCCCCAGACGCCATGGTAGGCGGATCGGCGGTCAACCACTAAGAATTCCATGAAGTGATGCGCTACCCGGGGTGAGGTTCCCATTTCGACAAGAAGTGGTGATTTTACCTCTCGGGAGTAATGTCGTCCCTGAATCCAGAGAGAGGCGAGCTCATAGGTGTTAGCTCGTGATCCACTGCCATTTTATCAAAAGTAGTGCCAAACAGGATGTTGACTGAGCTGCCATTATCTACCAGCATGCGTTTCAGCCCGTTGCGAGCCACCACGGCTCTGACTACCAGGGCATCGCAGTGCGGGAAATGCACCCCTGCAGCATCTTCGTGAGTGAAGGTTATGGGTTCTGCAACCCTTCCACCTCGCGATTGGTTCACCAAGTAACTGACCATAGGTGGGGTTTTCGCCTCCCTGGTATAGTTTCTCTGAGCGTTTTTTGATTCACCTCCTACGTGAGGTCCTCCAATAATGGTGTCTATCTCACGAATTGGTTGTTGCTCGTTTGAGGGGGCCGAATCTCTCCTGGGGCGTTGCCCGCTCCGGAGCCTTTCCCTGTCATCGTTTCTGTGACTCGGGGAGTGCCGCCTCGTCTCGCCCCTCCTTAGGGGACTGCGCCTTGGACTATTGCCTCCATAGTTGCGTTCCTCGCCGTTACGAGGGTTGCTTGCAGGTCTTCCTAGGCCTGCACAATCCCTGGTGTCATGACCATAATGGCGATGAATGGTGCAATAAGGCCGTGTTTCTGGGGGCCTATCTCTAGGCCTTCCTCCTCTTCCCCTATTTCTAGAGGTGGAGGGTCGTCCCGTATTTCTGGCGGGGTTGCTTGCGCCTGGCCCAAAGATTTTCGTAAGCGAGGTGGGGACCGCGTTGAGTGTAGCAGTGGCTAATGCTTGTCCCGAGGTGGGGGCCACCGTGTGCCCAGCTTGAGTCCATTGTTGGCTCACTATTTGGGATGTGGGCCCCCGGCCTATCTGCCTCTGGGGTGGTGGAAGGCCTTGGGCAGCCCTGTTCCTGTGATCGATCATCTCTTCGTTAACAATTTCTACTTTCATCATTTCCACCACCGTCATATGTCGAAGGGTTCTTGCTTCGGACATCCCTCCAAAACAGTGTGTTCATGTTCGGTCCTCCTTTCGTAGCCGAAAGGGCCTCCTTGTCTCGTGACTCCGCTCACGTAGGTTATCTCGTCAAGAAACGAGCAAGGTAGTTTTTTAGGGTTTCCCTGCCGCTTGCCTCATATCTTGCAAACGTTGGATAGGAGCCTCTCCTCTCTTTCTAGAGAGGTACGGTTCAAGAATGCCTTTTTCAGATCCGGCCAACTTCGTATGCCGAGTGGCGCCAACCTACTATACCATACCTCGGCAGAACCGCCAAGAGTCAAGTGGAAGGCTACGCATTTCGTAGTCGGCGAGGCTCCCCGAGGCTCATCTCGTGTTTTGTATTTGTTGAGATGCTTTTCCGGTCGCCTTCCCTTCGTACTTTGGGATCTTAGGAGGAACAAAGTTGTGGGGCATCGGAAATGTGCGAAGCTCCCCTGGAGAAGGGCAGATTGTCATCATCATCATCGAGCTCATACGACCTATGTGGTCCGTCGGAGTCATTGCCATCCGCCCGCCGCCGTGGTGGAGCTCGAGCCGTTTCACCCCGTTACCCCAATCCATTGGGCTTCGCCTCCCGCCTATTTCTAGGCGGAGGGGCTTGGACTTCTTGGCTTTGTTCGTGTCCCCGCTGGCGAGTTGTTTGCGGCGGGGGTTGGTTCCTATTTCTAGGTGCCCGTCCGATCCGATCGAAAACACTAACAGACCTCTGAGGCCGCTCATATTCCGGGGGAAAACTATCCCCTGCAGGGGGTCCACCGGCTGGAGCGGCGGTGTAATTTGAAGTGTCCATCCCCACATCCCTTTCCACGGGAGCCTCTCCCTGGGGGCTCACATGGGTTCTCCTGCTGGATTCCGCCTCGGCTTGTCTACGTCCCGATTGCTGCGGGTAATGCGGGGCTTGAAAACCGCCTTGGTTTTGCACTTGCATGAGTAGTTCTTGCATGGCTGCATTTTGAGCCGTGATGGTCCTCATGTTAGTGGCCATCTGGGCCACTTCGGCCGCCAAACGCGCTGCCGTTCTATTTCTACGGTAGCGATGATGGGGCCGCTGTTGCGTAACGTTGGCTCGGATGATCTCTTCTTCAGAGACATCCCTTGCCCTCGCATTATCACCTTCACTGGAACTCATGGTCCGAGGCAGATGCGAAAGACTTTTTCAAGAATCGACCCCTTTTTTTTTCAAGGGGGGAAATGCCAACCGGGCGTTTTTTACAATTTTTGTGGGAGAACTCGTGGTTAAGTATTTTCCCACAGACGGCGCCAATCTGTTGACCTCGAAAAATGGCTCGGACACGTGGCCAACAGGATATGTCTTCAAGTTAAATCCTCCTGCACACGTAGCACGCCGTCAGTCACTCGTGGCCTCTCCCTGATGGGGTAGGAGCGGCCGCAAGCACTCCGACGGTCAAGTCAGTTTTATATTCGACCAATAAGGGGTTCGCCGGCGGTAGAGCACTCGCCGGGGAGGTGGTCGATAAAGTTTGACAAAAAAAAGGGAAAGGATGATACTTGGTTTTATGCGATATATAGGAGAGCAAAATGAGATTTTTTCCATCCCTTTCCTGGGCACAATGAGGGGATATTTATACTAAGGATGGAGGGAGGAGGGCCGTTGGATGAGAGGACACGTGTTGTCAGATCCTCAAGGCTTGTCCCATCCTAGGTGTCACTCTGTCCCTCCATAGGTCGACTGGTATTGAATGTTTCAGCCATAGGCTGCTGATTTGACCGTTTGAGAACCTGCCGCACGTCCCGTCAGTCAGAGATTTGACTTTGGGAAGATCTGTACAAAAGATCTTCGCAGAGGCGAGGTGTGGCAGGTGAAGCGTTGCAGCGTTGTAGAAGCGGAGTGCGGGCCTTTGCATCCACTGCGTACTCGTGGATGAGTCCGGTTCGTTAGCTGACGCGTTTTCAGTTCGTCCTTAGTGCAATCACCTCGGCATGTATATTCGGTCCGGTTTTTTGGTTAAATCACCTCGTCCGGAACGTGGCTCGGGCCACGCGCGTGGACACGTGGCGGGGTGAGGTGGCGGGTCTGACACAGGCCCGTAACAGATATTATCACTTTAAATCCTTGCTCTTTGATATGTTTTGAAATAAATAATGTTTTGTTGATCAAAGTTGGATGCAACTGTTAACTTTGTTAGATAAGAATCAATCTTCTTAGCTACCAGTACCTGGTCAAAGATAGAAGTTGGAATTGCAAGAGTGGCAACAGCATTGGGAGAATCAACTATTCCTGAAATCCTTCCTTCACAGGGACAGCATGAGAGTAGAAGATAGACCTGGTAGACACCATTATCACTTAGGTTGTTTGCAAAAAAATTTAAGTCGTAGAAGGGTGATTTTGATGGATAGATTTCATACCTGTTCTTTCGTGTATCCAAATCTGGACAGATAGTCGATAGCATTAAGCACTGCACGCTTGTAAGCAACGGTAGCATCAAGGAAGTGTTGTCTCCCGCTCTCATCGACGCTAATGCCCTCAAATACTAACCATTCTGAGAATCTTGGCTCAACAGGGCCTATCTCAAAAATGGGGTTGACATGTAGAGGAGTTGGCCCCATTGGGGTGAGGTATTCTTTCATCCCAACCCTAATGATTTCACACCTGATAGGATTTAAAAATAATTCTGGATAAGTTCTGAACAGATAGATGACTATGGCAAACTGCTGATCAGACATTTAAATCTTTATATGCAATTACCACCCGTGTCATAGCACTAAGAAACCATCCGATATATTAGTATTGGAAAAAAAAAATACAATAATCATTTTCTAATTCTTGGAGAAGAAGGAAATTATAAAAGAAGTTTGGCTTGCGGAGATATAAGTTTCAAAATATTACTTGAGTTCTAGAAAACCGCTCATCTCGATTGCACCACAAAATGCAACTTCACCATCTCCTTGTGAAAAATGCATATCCCCGGTACTAAGGTTTGCTCCTTCCACAAAAACTGGAAGGTATACTTTGGAACCTCTACTGAGATTTTTGATGTCACAGTTTCCTCCATTCTCTCTTCCAGGAATTGTCCTTGCAGCCTCCTCTGCAACTCTTTCCCATTCAGGCATTCCTTTCTCAATCTACATGCATCATGAACTATTAGAATTATGCCTTCGCTACTAGTGTGTTAAGAGCATGTTTGGCTGTGATTGAAAGCAAGTTAAAACTCTTAAGTTAATTTACCAAACACATTTTCCAAAGTTAATTTTTTTTTTTGGATGTGACATGGATTTTGTTCTTACTGAATGGTAAGACTCTGATGATATGTTTGGCATTGAAGCAATGCTTGTTTTTCTAGTTGTCATACCTTTCCAAGGAGGCATCCCTTTGTTAATGGCAGGTTTGCTAATGGCCGTGAATGCAGCACTTCACACAATTTTAGAGATTGAAGACCAGTTTCTTCAAGTTCCCTTTCCCTCTTATTCCATATATTGAGCAGTTCCATTGAAGGTGCAGTTCCAATTATTCCAGGGTGCGTTAGACCAGGAAATCTTACGCCTGTGACACTCACAGGGATAAAACTTCATGTTATACAATCGTGTTAAATAATTAGGCATTATTCATATTAGAAGTTGGTCTGGAATTACATGGACGATATCGGTTAATTTTACTATTTATTGTGAAGATTTACCAGGTATATGTGGCGAGTAAGCATATATTCCCTCAAAATACCATATGGCTTTGGTTGCACGAGGGAAATGATCAGTGAGGAATCCACCTCCATTCTCCCTGTCAAATATTGCAGTAAATCCCCATTCGTCCCCAGGTAGAGGACCCAAATTACAAATCTCAACTGCAAGAAGATCACCAGGCTTTGCTGGTTTCCCATCTACGTCGACAACTCTAATAGGCCCACTAAGGTAATGCACCTGAGGCAGTTTTTAGATAGGTCACATACTAGTTTAATTGCAGATAGCAGTAATTATGCAAACGAGAATGTGTTGAATCAGTTACTACAGGTAAAGTATGTCAAATAGTATATTCACACACTGTTGACTTTTTATCAAGAAGAATTTGAGGTATGTCTTGATCATGATAATTTGTTTTATCTGCTTCTATTTTTTATTTGGAGCTTTGAAACATTTTTGGTATAATGATAATTAGCAAGCTTAGTCTTCTAAAATCCAAATGCAAGGTATGGGTGTGCAGCAATCAAATCATAGCACCCAATTCTATTTATTTGCTACATCTACTTATTCTGATCAATCGATCGAGTTTAGGATAAAATTCAATTAATCAACGAACTGAATAGCTTCAAAACAACTAAGAAAATAAAATTATATCGGAGTTTAAAAATTCTAAAAGGTACAGGAAAATGTGAGAAACTCACAGAAGAAAAATCTGCGTGTTTGACATCTTCAGCAGTGTACTCTTTTGTTATGCCACCTCCAGTAGCATCCACCATCTCCACCCTAAACACCTCTCCAGTTCTGACCTCTGCTACGGGAGGTATATCGGGATGCCATCTGTTGTGCAATGGGAGTTTTTGTTCCCATGGCTTCTTTTTTAGGTCAATCGGCACCACCAATCTATAACCACGACCGTCCTCCATTGTTTGCGAACTTCAGTTTAGCTCCACCAAAAGAATGGATCAACCACTTATTGAATTCATGGTTTCATAAAAATATGCAGCTGTCATTTTCGGATTGGCACCTCAAGGCCATATTTTTATAACAAATGCCTCTCAAATTTGTTGGTTGTCTTGTATTTTCATTGCAAGCAGAACATGGTTTGTATCTTTTAAGCATTGTAAGTATCAAAACAGGAGCTTTCGCTATGTAGATAACCATGAAACAAACCAGCATGCAATAGGCTTATGAATAACTAACATTAATTGAGCTTGATTATAGTTAAAATTTGCTGATGGAACAAAGTTAACAGAAAATTCGAATTCTTAAATCGGACTTTTAATCTAACTCTATGTAAATGTGTGCATCTCTATATTTTACAAGATCTATATTATGAACATGAGAGAGAACCCAACTATTTTATTATATTACTCCTTCCGTCCCATTTATATAGGCTCACTTTCCTTATTTCCTTATCTCAATTATATAGTCTTGTTTCTTTATTAAGAATGTTTTGTTTTGTTCGTTTGCTAATATACCCTTATTTCTTTACTATTTCCAATAATAATTTACTACTAGTTATTAATAATTAAATAAGGGTAAACTAGGAATGTTTTTGGCAAAAATTGTTTTTCCAATAACATTAAATGAGGTTTCTTAATCCTTGTGAAAAACAAAATAAACCTATTACGTAATTGTGAAATAAAATATAATGCATCGACAACAATAGTTATTCTTACTGGAACTTACATATATTGACAGAGATAATTTAATCTTCATACAAAGACACCACCCATAAAATTATGCCAAAAGCCATATAGAAATGGGTGCGAGAGTGAAGTGTAAAACATATTGAAAATGACATAATTAAAGAAATAAAGTTGGGTTTTGTCTATTATCATAATTGAGAGCATTTCTTAATCTTGCCGAATATATAGTATTCTTTATGAAGGATCAACAAATTTTTTACACTCAAATATATGGGTATTCGCATAATCAAAAGATATTTTGAACGCGTAGAATCTTTTTGTTTTATAAGCTAATGATAGTTTGAATAGATTGCAATGATCTCGATTCTATATTTAGACTTTATCTTAAATGACATTTCTCCATAGTTAAGATAATTAAATATGTTACACCTAATTAGAAATCCCACGTCGTGTCATGTGAAATCAAATATCGTAATTCGCACTCAAATTTTAGTTGCTTTGACTATTGAAAAACATGAAATATCATAATGCTTCTCAAAATAATATTATTTCCATCTCCTATTATAAGTTTTTGATAATTTCTACGGACGTCCTTCAATGTTGAATTGGTGTTGCTTTTCATGTATCAGCTGCTTACTCGACGATAGTCGTGATGTAGCACTGAGATGTTTGGTGGTCGACAACTTTCCATCATAGGTACACTGGGGGATATTAGGGTTCTTCACAAGTCGAGGTCAAGTAGGCACCTTGTTTGGTTTTTGGACGAATGTCCTGCACACATATCATTAATTCCTTTTAGCAAAATTGTGAAGCTTTGCTTAGAATTGACATACAAGTAATAGGTATTACCCAATAAAGTTGATTGCACGAGTTACAAGACTACAAAATCGCATCCATTACATCAGCTTTATCAGAGGAGTTTTGGTCAATAGGAGTTAAGAAATTTATAAAATGTCTTTTTACATTTTGCATATGTACACTCTTTGTACAATAAATTCAATATATCAAAGAGATTATTATTTTAAATCCTTGCTCTTTTATGTTAAGTATGTTTTAAGATAAATATTTGTATTGGTCAAAGTTGGATGCGGGTGTGTTTGAACGACATTATTTTGGAAGAATGTATTTTGGAATAGTAGATTGATGGAGAATGTGCGGTTAAAAAAGAAGGAAAAGTTATTGATGTGATAGAAAATATTATTTTATTAAATAATGTGTAATTGAAAATGAGTAGAAGAATGAGAATGAAAATTTTAATGTGCCTCAAACGTGGGCTTAATTTCACTATATATGAATCTGCCTAGCTAACAGTACCTGGTCAAAGATGGAAGATGGAATTGCAAGAGCGGCAACAACATTGGGAGAATCAACTATTCCTGAAATCCTTCCTTCACAGGGGCAGCATGAGAGTAGAAGACAGACCTGATAGCCACCATTAGCAATTAGATTGTTTGCAAAATTTTGTAAGTCGTAGAAGGGTGATTTTGATGGATAGATTTCATACATGTCCTTTCGTGTACCAAATCTGGACAGGTAGTCGATAGCATTAAGCATTGCACGCTCGTAAGCAACAATAGCATCAAGGAAGTGTTGTCGCCCACTCTCATCGACTCTAATGCCCTCGAATACTAACCATTCTGAAAACCTTAGCTCAACAGGGCCTATCTCAAAAATGGGATTGACATGTAGAGGAGTTGGCCCCATTCGGGTAAGGTATTCTTTCATCACATTCCTAATGATTTCACACATGTTAGAATTTGTGTGTGACCCGAATTCCTTATTTGAAGTATTGAAAAATTGTAATTGAAGTGGACGTCATGAAGAATTCAAATTTGGAATATTATTGGAGTCATATGTCAAGTTGAAGTTCTATTTTGGATACTCATTTGGAGTTGAAAATTAGTATTTATCTTGAAAAAGAGTTCGAAATGGAGAAAAACAATTTAAAACACTTTAGGCGCCAGCCTTGTAGCACCCCAAGCGCTAGCTCCAACGCCCAGGGTGTAGCGCCTAGGAGCTAGCCCCAGCGTCTAGGCGCTCAAGGTGTAGTGCCCAAGCGCTACCGCGTTGTTTTCGTCTTTCCAGTTTTTTCTCTCCTATTTTGTTTTGGACTCAATTTTTTGGCATTCTACTTCATCAACAACTCTACCAAGATGGTTTGAACGTCCCCTACATATTTCATATAAATACTAAGTTCTTCTATATAATTTTATAAGTGTGAGAAAATAGATTACCAAAATTATATGATCTATTGTAATTTTCTCTCTTTTTCATCATTTTTGAGTCAATAAAATTTTTTAATTCATCTATCATATTCTTGTCTTTATTATTCTTTTGTTTGATCATATATTTCATTATTATTTGTTATATAATTTCAACATTTCAATCCGTTGGTTTTTTTCATAACAACACCTGATAGGAGTTGAAAATAGAGCTAGATAAGTTTTGAACCGATAGAGGAATAAAGCAAATTTTGAAAAGATAAGACATTTTTTCTTAACGTGCCTTCAATTTAGGCCTTTTTAATAAATTCCTCTTTAAGATGAAATGTGGTAGGAGTCTACAACATGACAACCGATGCGAACTAGATGTAAACACCCAATCATAGGTTTTCCATTAAAACAATGCTTGCTTTTGCAGGTGTCCTACCTTGCCAAGGAAGCATCCCTTTGTTGATGGTAAGTTTGCTAGTGGCCTTGAATGCAGCTGTTAGGGAAAATAGCATAATTGTAAACACAAAGCTCAAAGCTAACAGAGTTCATCAGGCTCTAAAATCAGCATACAAATCATTTGCAGAATGTACAATAATGTAATCCAATCTTTGCATAAACATAGCATAAAGAAATCAACAGAAAACAGAAACCATAGAAACTGAAAATCGAAAGCTAGGAAACTTAGAACTTTACTTCCCTTCCATGGTTCTTCTTCCCCTTGCTGCTGGCCGAAAGACGGGCTCGGGAACAACCTTCCACGCCTTGCAAATCACCGTCCAGAGAGAGCACAAGAACTAGTTCAGAACCCCTCCTTACTTGGCTTGGGTCATAGATAAGAAGATCTACCAAGACGGCCAAGATTCAAGCCCTAATCAACACTCAGCCCTTGAGAAACACCAACCCCACTCAGCTCTATTTCACGCCAGAGAGTTACACATGAGTCACTCAACAAGGGGCTCAATGTACAGTGAATACCAAGGGAAGGAGAAGAAGCTACCAACTTCAACGAAGAAGCAGAGACGAGGCAGAGAGAAAGTGGACAGAGAGACGAAAGGGGAAATATCTCACAGAAGATAACCTACGTGAATATAAAGGCTCAAAGTCAAGCCAAGAAAATATTTAAGCCAAGATTTAATCCCAATCGTTGATCTACATCAATGGTCACAATTAAATCAAACTAACACATTCCGGGTCAAATCAAAGCTACCAATAGATGGATAACATCTAAGCTGCTAATGGTAAATAATAAGTAACAATCCAAATATCACAAATAGCACCAGCCTAATAAGTGCTAGAGGACCACAATGCTCACAGCAGCACCATACACAATTTTGGAGATTCGAGTCCCGTTTCCTCGAGTTCTCTTTCCCTCTCATTCCATATGTTAAGAAGTCCGATTTAAGGAGCAGTTCCAATTACACCATGTTGTGTTAAACAAGGAAATCTTACACCTGAGATACACGTGAGGGGTAAAACTGCCTGTAAGATAATATTCATATTAGAACTTTGTTCTAGAATAATTAGAAGCACATCTGATATTTTTATTTTTCATTTTGAAGATCTAAAGTGTTGGGAATTTACTTAATCATGCACAGCGGAAATAAAATAATTTTCAATTCCCAAACGAGGATCTGCAATGTATTTAGATAGAAACTGTGATGAGAATGATACATTTGATGAATTCCACAAACTCTTTTGCTTTTTCTTGAACTCCAATGATCACGATCTGCAATCCAAGCTGTCCAATTGTCCAGCCTCCAATGGTGATCCACACAGAAAACAAGAATGACGGCTAGGGTTTTCTTTTCTTGTGCTAGCAAGAAAAATGAAAATTCTCTACAGTTTACAAACCCTAACAGCTTATTAATATAAGCCCAAGTGGGCTTGGCCCATCTCTAAACTTAACCCGGTCCGATATTTAACTAATCAAATTAATTAAATCCGGTCCATGAATTTATTAATCCAATTAATTAATTCGGGCCTATTAATAAACAACCCAATTAATTAATTATCCAACACTTGTCAATTAATTAATTGGTAAATCTCATTCTTCTGATTCTCTTTTGTGTGTGACCCATTAGGTTCCCGATCACGATGTCGAACGACGTGAATTATTATTTTGATCTAATCAAAATCGATAAATTAAAACGCCCCTTTTAATTTATCACTAATTCATTTTCGTTGTCCCAGATTGACATCTAGCAATGTATCAGGGCAATACATGTGACGGGAAATATCATGTAGCATGACAAAACCAAATTTGTTCGTTTACCGTGAAACTATAATCCTTTCGTCAATATGATCCGATCAATTATGAGATATGGATATGTGTCAATCTCAATTATCGATCATATCTTTTATCCCACTGTTAAGTCAATATACGTCGAAAACTCTTTTCCGACTTATGAGTTCACCTTGGCCAAGGATTTCATTATTAACTTAATTGGATAAAATGTAGATCATAATCTCTTACTATCTAAGAGTGACGAATCCTCTATTGATCATTCACAACCTTCATATGATTCTTGACATACCCGAACGATGATGTATTAGCGACCCTTGACAGAGCAACATCCAACACCACCAAAGTATGACTGCCCTCATATAAGGTACTATGATGACCTCAAGTCAAAGGACCAATTCCACTACCGAACGTTAGAGATTAACCACTAACACTTAGATAGTTATCCATGTGGAATCTCTCAGCGGGTCTCCAATGTTTTGTTCTATAACAAAACATTCACGTGTTCATTCAAGTGTCACCACACTTTAACTTGTGAGATCAGCTACTTACTTCACAAGTAAGAATGCCACACACGATAGTCTATCCGTAATAACGATATCCGTATCTCGTTATTACCTCGACCACGGACGATTTAAGATTCAGTCATATGTAATTTGTATCTCACAATCACAACTCCTTGTGATTAACAAATCACCAAGACATGAATCTACGGATTCTATTATTTAATTTATTAGAATATTAATTCAATTAAATAATAGATATTGCCATATATATGCATTGATTATATATATTCAAAGTGTTTATGTCCAAAGTTGATTGGATCTAGGGCATAACACTTACAAACTCCCACTTGCACTAGATCCAATCACTTATGTATCTTATACCATAAGAGTCTACATGACGATCATGTTTATGCTGCGACAACTCTTTGTCAGTGGATCTGCAATTTAATAACTTGTGGGAATTAGTTCTTTATTTACGTCATTTCATTGTATTATATTTCCAATGAGATAATACTGCCTTAACATATGTTTGGATCATTGATGAGACCTTAGTTCCTTCGCTTGCACGATGGCTCTATTGTTATCACAATGCATAAGCGTGTGATCAACAATGTTAGGAGCTACTCTAAGTTCAGTAATGAACTTCCTGATCCAGACCACAACTTTTGTTGCTTTGTAAAGCAATGATGTATAAGGCTTCCATTATTGAATCAACGGTTATTTGGAACATTTCCAACACACCGCTTAAGAGTAAACCAATATCCTATTTGAGATGTGCTATTATTCCAGTCTGACTAGAAGTTAGCATCATTCTATCCATGAACTCTCAGTTCATTTTCTCCATATAAAATCTTCTCTAGATTTTATCTGTATAGATTGGGATGAGTTAAGCAATCTTCTGGATCTATCTCTATAGATCAACTTGCTTCTCCCACATCCATCACGGAGAAATTATTTGACAACCATAATTTCAACAATTGAAATATAGAGACGTTGTTTCCTATAATATGTCTCATACATATAATATTAGGAATGCGACAATGCTCCCACTATCTTCTTGTAAACGCACAATTCGTCTTCATTTTTGATAAAATCAAACATTTTGACTTTTTGCATCAAATCGAAGATTCCAGCTCCAAGAGGCTTGTTTCAATCTATATCGCCCTTTTCTTGTAAACTCATTTACAACCTATGGGTTCTAATTCATTAGGCAAGTCGACCAAGGTCAAACCTTGGTTACATACAACAAGTCCATCTCTTTAAGTCAACACTTGACTTTATTTCTATGTAATTAGTAGGTTCATTATCCTTGATTAGTAATCATGGATTCATACCTTCTAGGAGGTCAAATGATCCTACAAAACTTACACTGAGCTAACGTGTCCTCAGAAGTCTCCACTTCCTGATCAAGAGTATGTCCCTCAGCTGGTGTGGGATAAGACTCAGGTTCATCTATTCAGTCAATTATATCCGTGGACTCTTGAACTCTTTCAAGATTTATTCTACTCCCACTGTCTCTCTTAGAGTAAACACTTTCTCTAAGAGTATGACATGTCTTGAGATGAACATCTTCTTCTCAACGAGATTATAGAATTGATATCCAATTATCTCTTGGATATCCACAAATATATAATTATCGGATTTAGTCTCAAACTTATCCGATTCAGTGCGCTTCACATAAGTGTCACAACCCAAACGTTCATATGAGATATGTTGGGCCATTCCATAACTCGTATGGAGTTTTTGTCAACCGATTTAGATGGGACACGATTTAATGTGCAGCACGTGGCAATCAATGCATGATCTCAAAACGATTTTTGAATGCTTGCATGGCTTGTTCTCAATTGCACTATATCTAATAGTGTACTATTCCTCATTTCAGATGCACCATTATGTTGCAATGTATGTGGAGGAATCCACTGCATGAGAATCTAATTCTCTTTTAGATAATCTAAAATTCTCCATTTTAGATATTCTTTACCTCGAACAAGTCTTAGTGTAAGAATATAATTACCTATTTGTTTCTCTATTTCTAGCTTGAATCCCCTGAACATTTCAAGAGTTTCATGCTTGAATTTCATCAAATATACATGATCATTTCTGAAATGGTCATTAGTAAATGTGATGAAATAAGATAAACTTCACCTGACATTAACTGATATAGGTCTACATACATCACTATGTATTAGACTTAATAATTGTGCAGATCATTTTCCTTTTCAAGTAAAAGGAGATTTGGTCACTGTGTCTTACAGACATGATTCGCATTTGTCAAATGATTCAAAATTATTTGACCCAAATATACATCTCCATGTAAGTTTGGAATTGCATTCTCATTTATGTGACCAAATCTGCAATGCCAGATATAGGTGTTATTCAGATTATCATTTATACCTTTCGATTTCTATACTCATTATAGAACACTCAACATTTAGAATATAAATGTCATTTTGTAATTTACTATAACCATTAAGATCTTATCAAGATGAGAGGGAACAACAATTGTATTTAACATTAAAATAATTCATGTCAAAACATGAAATTTATTTAATGCCCTTGGTAATGGTAAGAACAAAATTAACATTTCTCTAATTCTAATATCGAGCCTAAAGGCAATGGCAAGAAATATGCTCCTACAGGCAATGCAGCAACTTTTGCTCATTTTCAACGTGTAGGTCAACTTTTCCCTTTTGCAGCGATCTACTTTTATTTAGTTTCTGCATATTTATACAAATATGATATCTATATCTAGTATCTAATACCCATGAAACTAATGAAATAGATTTAAGCCTTGCAATTTCATTTCTAATGACCCATCATTCCAAAATGATAATAAGGATCATCAGATTTGGTATTGTCCTTATTCGTTTTAACTGTCTTAGTCATCTTGGTTGCTTTCCTAAAGCATCCTTTAGACTTCCTTAGAGGAATTTATGACTAAGATTTGTCCACTACAAACACAGATGTTGGACTTAACAGTTTTAAGCATGTTCAGCAACTCAATGAGCGTGCTTCGAGTTTATTCATATTAAATTCATAATTAGTTATGAATAACTCTTTGACAGAGATTGCAGAACCAAGTCTATACTTAGTTCATTGTTCATGACTGAACGCAATCAAGACAATTCTCAAAGTAGTCTGCATCTTCAAAGACACGAAAGCACCGATCGAAGATTCTTCTGCCATTATGCACCGGTATAGTTGCTAGGAAATATCATATATTTCCTCGTATGATTGTTCATCATTCAACACATTGAGATGAAAGATCATGTGTTAGCATCTATACTCTTATGTTGCTTTATAACTCAGGTGACATAGTCACAAACATCACATATGTTGTAGTACTATCGTCAACGCTCTGTTTATTATAGCAGCCACCTCTTCTTTTATCGAGTCATCAACAGGTGTCTCTAGAAAGGGCTACTCAAGGACACAACCAATTTTCAATGCTGAGAACAATTCTCATATTGCGGTGCCAATCAAGAAAATTTGCTTTGGTTGTTGGCATACAATATGCCTCTCAAATTTATGTGGTTACTCATGATTCAATAAATGTAAACGACGAAAAGTAAAAGAAATAATATATATATATATATAATGCATGAATTAATTTAATATGGTCTTTTATTAAATTAATTTTGCTCCCACTGTTTAACTCAAATTTATGACCCTCTCACATAAATTTATGGAATCCGTACTTGATTCCCAGTGGGCTGGGATCCCATTTGTTATATTAAAACCTTGAGTGTACTCAACAAGCCATAATAAAACATTTGGGTAGATACTATTATCAATTGTATCTCCATACAACTCTCAGATCATTAAGCCGACAACTCTTTGTCTTCACACATCTTATGTGTTAGCTTAACATGCCTCTAAGATTTATCTCCTTGAGTGTACTCAACAAGAGATAAATATTAGTTAAGTCAAACCCATCATTCAGAAATATCTAATATTTCATAGTGTCAAACATATCCCTAATAGATCAGCCTTGAGTGTACTCAACAAGCTAAGATCGATTTAGAACTCTCGTTTTTCACTATAATGAAAGAAGGCAAATATAAATATGACTTAATATTTTAACATGGCTCTAAAATTTATCTTCTTGAGTGTACTCAACAAAAGATAAATATTAGTTAAGTCAAACCCATCATTTATAAATATCTAATATTTCATAGTGTCAAACATATCCCTAATGGACCAGCCTTGAGTGTACTCAACAAGCTAAGATCGATTTAGGACTCTCGTTTTTCACTATAATGATGGAAGGCAAATAACAAATTGACTTAATATTTTTAACGAGGGGTTTTGCATGCAAAAGGTCTCATCGTAATAATTATATATATTTTATTATACATCTAACATGCAAATAAACATACATATAATAGTGTGGACGATTATGGACTTATACTATCTAGTCTTCCCGAGCCATAAGGAAGACTAGTCGGTCAGTTCCTAGGGGGTATAGCATTGATTCATACAATGCTCCGTCTCTATGGTCTCCTCCTCTTCTTGTA
Source organism: Fraxinus americana (assembly GCA_035079005.1). NCBI lineage: Eukaryota > Viridiplantae > Streptophyta > Magnoliopsida > Lamiales > Oleaceae > Fraxinus > Fraxinus americana. The sequence continues at coordinate 33,586,293 of CM068712.1, forward strand.
TCTCCAATTAATCCAGCTGCAACTTGTATCCTATACTAGTTGGCACGCAGGCCTAAATAATATTGGACACGCAGGCCCATAATAATAACAACGGACTCGCAGGTCCAAAATAAATAAGAGCTCGCAGGCCTATAAAATAACAAGAATAAAACCAACCATTCAACACATCCACATGGTCGAGTCCACAATCATCCACTAATAAAACATTCATCATATAAATGCATTCCTATAATATCTAATATTATATACAAACATGTTTCAAGTTTCTAGCAATTAAAGTCGTCTAAACTAATTTAGACAAATGGATCGGAACAATTAAATAATTAATTAATCAAATTAATTAATTAATTTAATTAGCGGACTTATTTAATTAAAATCAAATTTCAATTAAATATCAAATTAGAGTCCAACTCTAATTCTACATATAAAGGGCGGGACTATTTAATTAAAATCAAATTTTAATTAAATACCAAATTAGAGTCCAACTCTAATCCCAATAAAATTTTAGGGCAAGATAATTTAATTAAAATCAAATTTTAATTAAATGTCAAATTAAAGTCCAACTCTAATTATAATCAAATTAATACGGTTGAATTTAATTAAAATCAAATTTTAATTAAATACAAAATAAGAGTCAAACTCTAATTCTAAAATATTAGGGCGAACATATTTAATTAAAATCAAATCTTAATTAAATATTAAATTAGAGTCCTACTCTAATTTTAAGAAACATTTAGGGCGAGACAATTTAATTAAAATCAAATTTCAATTAAATGTCAAATTAGAGTCCAACTCTAATTTCAACAATATACTAGGGTGGATAATTTAATTAAAATCAAATTTTAATTAAATATTAAATTAAAGTCCAACTCTAATTTAATATGAATTAACATTTTAATTTAGGATTAAACTCCTAAATAAAATAAAATTCAATTTAGGGTCAAAGTTTAATATATTTAAGTTAAAATCCAATTTTAACGAAAATATAAAAGTCGTCAATTTTTAAATAAAATTTTAAATGGGTCAAAATTGATATTTTAGGTCAAACCCATTTGAAAAATTAATTTAAAACTATTTTAATATTTAATTCAAAATCATTTTGAAAATTGCAAATTGACCCAAATTCAAAATTAAAAGCGAGCCCTTCAATTAATTAAATTGCATGACAGACTCCTTTTCTAATAATTGCACATTGACCCCATTTTCATTATTGCGGACGGGTCCCCAAAATTTCATAAATTGCAGAGGAGGCCCCGTCCCCAAACTCTCACCCGTCTGAAAACCTAAGAAAAATCGCCCTTCTTTTTTTTTTTTCTTCTTCCTCCGACGCCGCCCATATCTCCTCACCGTGGCAGGGGCTCACCGGCGACCGGCCTCGCCCTCGTTGTGACAGCGTGTCGTCGTCGCAACGACAGCGGCGAGCCGCAGCCGAGCGCGATGGCCGTGGCTGCCGACTCTCGCTGCTGCTTGCGGTTAGCCGACGATCGCCGCTGCAAGGTCGCCGCCGCACGTTGCAGCCGACGACGATGGGCTCGCAGCCACGCTGGTCGCCAACTCCGGTGGCCGCCGGTTTTTCAGATCCAATTTTTTTTTTTTTGTAACAGATTTTAAATTAAGAAAATCAAATTTTCTTCATTGCTAGAAACATGAAAAATGTCAACAATCAACTTTTTGATTGTTCTATAATTCGAAACAATTTCTAACAAACACAAAGTAGGCTCTGATACCACTGTTGGGAATTTACTTAATCATGCACAGCGGAAATAAAATAATTTTCAATTCCCAAATGAGGATCTGCAATGTGTTTAGATAGAAACTGTGATGAGAATGATACCTTTGATGAATTCCACAAACTCTTTTGCTTTTTCTTGAACTCCAATGATCACGATCTGCAATCCAAGCTGTCCAATTGTCCATCCTCCAATGGTGATCCACACAGAAAACAAGAATGACGGCTAGGGTTTTCTTTTCTTGTGCTAGCAAGAAAAATGAAAATTCTCTACAGTTTACAAACCCTAACAGCTTATTAATATAAGCCCAAGTGGGCTTGGCCCATCTCTAAACTTAACCCGATCCGATATTTAACTAATCAAATTAATTAAATTCGGTCCATGAATTTATTAATCCAATTAATTAATTCGGGCCTATTAATAAACAACCCAATTAATTAATTATCCAACACTTGTCAATTAATTAATTGGTAAATCTCATTCTTCTGATTCTCTTTTGTGTGTGACCCATTAGGTTCCCGATCACGATGTCGAACGACGTGAATTATTATTTTGATCTAATCAAAATCGATAAATTAAAACGCCCCTTTTAATTTATCACTAATTCATTTTCGTTGTCCCAGATTGACATCTAGCAATGTATCAGGGCAATACATGTGACGGGAAATATCACGTAGCATGACAAAACCAAACTTGTTCGTTTACCGTGAAACTATAATCCTTTCGTCAATATGATCCGATCAATTATGAGATATGGATATGTGTCAATCTCAATTATCGATCATATCTTTTATCACACTGTTAAGTCAATGTACGTCGAAAACTCTTTTCCGACTTATGAGTTTACCTTGGCCAAGGATTTCATTATTAACTTAATTGGATAAAATGTAGATCATAATCTCTTACTATCTAAGAGTGACGAATCCTCTATTGATCATTCACAACCTTCATATGATTCTTGACATACCCGAACGATGCTGTATTAGCGACCCTTGACAGAGCAACATCCAACACCACCAAAGTATGACTGCCCTCATATAAGGTACTATGATGACCTCAAGTCAAAGGACCAATTCCACTACCGAACGTTAGAGATTAACCACTAACACTTAGATAGTTATCCATGTGGAATCTCTCAGCGGGTCTCCAATGTTTTGTTCTATAACAAAACATTCACGTGTTCATTCAAGTGTCACCACACTTTAGCTTGTGAGATCAGCTACTTACTTCACAAGTAAGAATGCCACACACGATAGTCTATCTGTAATAACGATATCCGTATCTCGTTATTACCTCGACCACGGACGATTTAAGATTCAGTCATATGTAATTTGTATCTCACAATCACAACTCCTTGTGATTAACAAATCACCAAGACATGAATCTACGGATTCTATTATTTAATTTATTAGAATATTAATTCAATTAAATAATAGATATTGCCATATATATGCATTGATTATATATATTCAAAGTGTTTATGTCCAAAGTTGATTGGATTTAGGGCATAACACTTACATAAAGTTCCCAAATTAAGAAAATAGGAAAAGATTTACCAGGTATATGTGGAGAATAAGCATATATTCCTTCGAAATACCATAGGGCTTTAGTTGCACAAGGGAAGTGGTCTGTGAGGAATCCATCACCATTCTCCCTGTCAAATATTGCTGTAAATCCCTATTCATCCCCAGGAAGAGGACCCAAGTTGCAAATTTCAACAGCAAGAAGATCACCAGGCTTGGCTGGATTACCATAAATGTCTAGAACTCTAATAGGTCCACTAAGATAATGCACCCTGAGAAGGTGTTTAGAGAGTTCATACTGCTATCAATTGATGACAATAGTAACACTACGCTTTGTTTAATGTCAAATAGTATATTCACACACCTTGATGCAGGGGAATAATCAGTGGTATATTGATCATGTTAATTGGCATGAAAAGTCTTTCTTCTCTTTTGGTGGATATAGTTCATTTTCTTTTTAATTTTATGTTATTTTTTTATGTTTTCATCTGGAGAACCATATGAATATTAGAAAAATATCTTGGTTTACAGTGTATAAAACTAGATGAGTTTTACTTACTGTTGTGAAATGTCGAATTTGGGACTCGTTTGCACCTTTTTAAAAAAATTGGGACTATGATTGCAATTAGTTCTTTATTTTTTTAATTTAAATAAGAGGGTATATTCGTCATTTCACAACTTTTTATTGAGAAATTTGATGAAAATGGATAGAAATGATGGTTTGCGTAATCAAAAGTATCATTAAGAGTGAAAATACCAAAAAAATTAAAGATCCCGTTTGACACCCATTATTTTGAAGAATGAGTTTTTGAATAATGATTGATGTAAAGAATGTGTGGTTAAAAAGTAAGAAAAATTTTTGGGTTTATGTGTAATATTATTTTATTTGAAAAATGTGTGGTTAGAAATGAGTACTGTAGAAAAATGAGAATGAGATAAAAAATGGGTGTCAAACAGGGGCATATATGTTTTTCACAATAATAGTGACAGATAAAGATATTATGTGCTAGTTACCCTTTTAATAATTTATTTGGGACTCGATTGCACTTTTTAAAAAAAATTGAGACTATGGTTGCAATTAGTTCTTCATCTTTCTTTTTGTTTTATTTAAATAGAATGATATATTAGTCATTTCAAATTTTTAATTGAAGATATAGATAAAAATGACATTTTGCGCAATGAAAGATGAAAATGCCAAAAAATGAAAAAAAATAAATAATTCACGATAATAGTGAAAGGTAAAGACGTTATGTGTTAATAACCCTTAATTTCTCTATCTTTCTTTTCATAGTCTAAAAATTTAACTTATACATTGGCTCTTAAAATTACACCAAATTGAATTCACAACACGGGAAAGATATAAATTTGGATAATGGACATGTCTTACAAAATCTCTTGGGAGTACACGATTTGTAGATAAAGTTGTTGGAGATATTACACCGATAATGTGCATATTATATTCATCAAGAGCATGCCGCTAATATGCGTGAAATCGAAACATCATTCGACTTACCGAAATCTGATTTGAGAAGATAAAATAGCGATTTACCGATTTCGAATATAATAATATGAATTCTTCACTTCCCAATATGAGTGAACGCATGTTGTTCTTCAATTCAAACCCTTCAATAAAACACATAAATAAATTAACTATATTCTGAAAGGGTAATGCTACATGTACACACACACTTTTACACAATCTTTTACACCTCTCTCACATGGAGGGGGGTCCACGATTATTTTATTATGTGTGGGCCCCCTTCCATGTGAGAGAGGTGTAAAAGATTGTGTAAAATATTGTGTACACTTAGCATTATTCATTCTGAAATCAAGCATAAATAAAATCAGAAATGAGAAAGATGAAATGCAAGTGATGCGATCGGTCGAGGCAATTATTTGACACTTTTTCCTTAAGATGAATTTGCCCCGCATCGGTGCTAACGGTTTCTTGGCAGTCATCTCCCAAGATACAACGACCACGTCAAGCCATAGGAGCACTCCAAATGACTTAGACCAACGAACTCAAACGGAGTTCCCTCTCTACCATAACCATGATTTTGATGCAAGAGAAAATCACTTCTATAAAGTGTTTTATGCAAAACTAATGTAACCATGATATGAAACTATCAAATGAATTGTATGTTGTATATTTTTTAATCCAAACACATAGGGAATTCATATATATAGTAGTTGGAACATCCATACCAAGAGACACATCTCTTGAATAATCATAATTATTGGAAGTTACTCATACCAAAAGTCATGCTCTCCAAAAGTCATGATCCATATGAAAAGACACATCTTTTCATCTACATTCTCTAGAATATTCCACAATATTCTACACAATTCCAATAATTTCAAGTATTAAGTGGTTTAAGTTTGGCTTAATTTCTCATTCACCAAACAAGGAATTTCCACTTAAATCATTTCAATTGGTCACAACCAATTTCCAATACAAAATTCCAACAATCCCCCACATGAATGAAAATTAATGCAAATGACTATGCAGACACTAGTAGAGAGAGGGCGGAAAAAACACTGCATCAGAGAAGGTAGCTTCTGGCCTTGAACCTCCCTTAGTGAAATACTATCGGACTTACTGGCTAATTGGTGAACGTGATGTCTTGAACCATTCAGCCGTTGGTGTAAGCCGAGACAACAGTACTCACACAATGTCTTCCCTAAACCGTTCATGGTTCTCACGGTTGTGTCCATTTTGGCCATGGATCACTCTTGGTTTCATAAGTGTTTAGAGAATTTTAGCCTCGAACAATTCTCATTGAAGCGGCCCCACTTCACACTTACATAGGTGATCTCCTATTAAGAGTATTCTGCCATACTCCACTTGACTGAATCAAGCTATAGGAATCATTAAAAGAGTATCTTAACCTTCAATCATTCAGCAGAAAGCACTTTAATTATCATAGGAATGAGTAGGAATAATTTCCTAAGTGCTTCATAGAATCTTCATAATTTAGTTGTCCCTTTGAACCAAGATCTTGGGATCTCCAGTCAACAAGGTAGGGTTACCAGTACAAAGACTCTTACGTCGTAGGCTTTAATCTCATTCCCCTCGATATGCAGTATTCTTGATCTCTCGGTAAATCTCTAAAGGTACCACGAATTTACACCATTGAGATCGACTGCTTAACGATATTATGTCTACGTTTAGACTTACCATTACACGTGACTTAGTATCTCATCAAATATAGCTAGCCAACAATTAATTGATTTAATAGATACAACATGTCACCACCAAAAAATCCTCTCATGAAGCTACATGCTTCTAACTAGCTTTATCTAAAACTTTATAAATTCCAAACAACAATGTTAGAGGATTTCTATCACACACTACACTAGTCAATCACTTTTACTAGTGAATTTCAAAAACATGGGTATTCAATATCATTATTGAAATACTACAATACATTTAACTTTTTTGAATATTTTTCAAATATTCTAATTGATCTTGCATATCCAAACAAATGCCATAATTGGATTTTATCCCATTTCATCCACTTTAGACTTAGTGTATATCATCCTTATAATTAATATAAGGATTTTCTACCTTTTCCACATTCATAGACATATTTCTATGATTATAAAGTATAGAAAATTGTAACTTTTAAACATAAGTTACCCCCACAAGTCCTCAATTAGGAATGCATGTGCAACTAGTAATGTTGCATCCACAAATCTTGAACTTTTCATATAAGTTCGTAAGCATTGATATTAACCCCCACATTTTTGGGTTACACTTGAACTTAGAGCTCATCAACTCTTTCGTAGTTCAACTCATTATCGAATAGATAATGTCCATATCGAATGTTTCGTGAAAGTTTAAGTACTTTCAAAATAGTGGTCGTCAATCCACAATTTGTTTCAATTGAAATAGTATACAATGTACTTCAATCCAACTATTTTCAATTTGATCATCCAAATTAAATTGAGGTCATCACATAGACCAACAATGCTCTCAAAACATATACCAATTTACTTGGTTCCACTATTGAAATCAAATTCAACAATGAAGAAGACTAAGCATCTTGATTCACAAGAATTGCAACTTCTCCAACATATGCAACATACCACATTTGTGACATTTCACAAGATAATATTATTTCATGTTAAATAATACTTATTCACCATATTCAAATTTAAAACCCAACGAGAGGACACACCTCTTCGAATCAATCTCTATGAAGAGATACTTCCTTCGAAAAATAATCATTTTCAAGAGTCTTGATTTCTCATATAAATTTTTCCACCACGTGATTAGGCGGCTTAATACCCATTGTGACAAGATCATATATTGTCATGCTAGAATGCAACCATAATTTGCATAGATTCAACTCAATTAATTTCATCAAATTATTTGAGGCTATCAAAATTAGTGTAATTTCAACATGAATTTAACCAACTAATTTTACCATATTCCGATCAAAAGAATAGTTATGAAAGTTCATATACTTTCTTCACATAAATCTAACACTTTAGATTTCTCCCATAGCTATATGCTTAGCAATTCATGTTATAGAGAATAACTTGAATAGACACAATTTTCCACACTAGAAATTGGTCACCAGTATCTTTCCATCATGATAATTCAATCAGAGATTCTTGCAAAAACGATGGCATGTACAGTTAGACACAAATTCATACAACAACATAATAGTTTCTCAATTTGTGGCATGAATAAAGCAGATAAATATCAAACAATGATTCGGCAAACAGAATTTTAATCATAAGGAACACTTATGCCCATTCATATATGCAAGTCATAAACTGCCTTTTGTATGGAAAGACACAATCTTCCAATTATCGTAACATGCATACATACATTAGTCAAAATAAAGTAAACACTTGCATATCCATTTCGTAACTATCAAATAAATTCATGATAGATTATCACATCCAAATAGTTTCATTTATTTGAGCATGTTCATGTAGCAAATATGCTGCTTGAAGTCACCATACTATAAGATGACAAAATATTTCATCGAGTGTTTATCACCAGTTAACTTAACTAAATTGGAATCTAGATAAACCGATTTCTTTCAGAATTCAATACACATCAATAACCATTTAATTGGATTTTGAATTGAAAGGATACAATGCATTAGTGACTCATTTCCAAATAAACCGACATCCATCAATTTCACTTATTTGAATAAATGAAGGAAATTACCAAATTTCCATCAGGCAATCAATGGACAAAGTAAAATTACACAATTTATACGTACCATAATCAATTGACCGAACAGGAACTGCACCCATGATTCTTTACAAATTAAAAAAATATAATATATGCATGCGATTGATATATATATATATATATATATATATATATATATATATATATATATATATATATATATATATATATGCACAGCTTATGCATCGAATCACCAATGTTAATAACTTAGAACCCAACACGAATAAATTATATTAACCAATGTAGAATAACCATGTCCATACAAATTCAGGAAAAATGACTATCAATGAAAGCACCAAATGTTAAATTTGGCCATCAAGACACTTCATATGATCTGTCAGTTCTAATAAACAAATATGAATAATAACTGGGGAAAAAAAAAACTCGTGCTCTTTCATTTTGGATTGCAGAAAAGACATCAAGAAAACTGCCAAAAAAAAAATTCAACTTTGATAACCTGTCTTCTTGCCAATAGCCGAACAAAATTGCTAGTATTATTTAATATACACAGAATCATCATATGCAACTGACACATATACATGAAAAATATGCCCTTCATATACATGAAAAATACATTCTGAAATCAAGCATAAATAAAATCAGAAATGAGAAAGATGAAATGCAAGTGATGCGATCGGTCGAGACAATTGTTTGACACTTTTTCCTTAAGATGAATTTGCCCCGCATCGGTGCTAACGGTTTCTTGGCAATCATCTCCCAAGATACAACGACCACGTCAAGCCATAGGAGCACTCCAAATGACTTAGACCAACGAACTCAAACGGAGTTCCCTCTCTACCATAACCATGATTTTGATGCAAGAGAAAATCACTTCTATAAAGTGTTTTATGCAAAACTAATGTAACCATGATATGAAACTATCAAATGAATTGTATGTTGTATATTTTTTAATCCAAACACATAGGGAATTCATATATATAGTAGTTGGAACATCCATACCAAGAGACACATCTCTTGAATAATCATAATTATTGGAAGTTACTCATACCAAAAGTCATGCTCTCCAAAAGTCATGATCCATATGAAAAGACACATCTTTTCATCTGCATTCTCTAGAATATTCCACAATATTCTACACAATTCCAATAATTTCAAGTATTAAGTGGTTTATGTTTGGCTTAATTTCTCATTCACCAAACAAGGAATTTCCACTTAAATCATTTCAATTGGTCACAACCAATTTCCAATACAAAATTCCAACAAAAGTTTGGGTTTCATTATGTTCATTCCGCTGATGGAGATTTTGTTTGTGCATAGCTGATGGATTTGGGCACTCGAAATCTGCAAATTGTTACCTTTGTTAAAGTTTTATCATTGTCATATATGTGTGTGTATATTTACATTAATATATAAAGCACTTAACAAATAGAATATTTACACGATATATCCTGTAAATATTCAATTCATGTAAGCTATAATTTATGAAATTTAATTACCATTTATTGTGGTTTGCAAGTCGTCAAAGTGGCCAAACTTAGTGTTATGAATATTAAATTACACCTATCAATTATATATGATATGTTGATGCTCATAAATGATTAACATTATAATATATTATTGTTGTCGTGAAGATATTGATGTTCACACAAGCGCGCAAGCAAGCACAGAGTACATACTTTCATTAATACTAGAAGTACTTTTTTCTCTTGCGACATTATATGTGCCAACATCCTTAGGTTGTTGGGTCATGTTGTTTTTCATGTGCTAGCTGCATGCTTGACGGTAATGCTGTTGCATTAGGATTTTTGGAGCTCGGCAACTTTCCATCATAGGTGCACTGTGGGATATCAGAGTTCCTTACAAGTCGAGGTCCAATAGGCATCTTGTTGGTTTTTGGGCGAATGTCCTGCACACACATAATTAATTCCTTTCAGCAATAATTGTGAAGCTTTGCTTAGAATTGACATACAAGTAATAAGTATTATGCAATAAAGTTGATTGCATGAATTACAAGGCTACTGTAAGTTATTGGGCCTTATGTGTGGTTCTCCTAACATGTTGGGCTTGTTCCTCAGCCCATGTTTGTTGACCCGGATGGTTTTTTACTTGGAGCATTTGTGACCCTTGGATTTTAATCCACGGTTTGGCTTGATTCTTGGCTTGATATTTTCTTGATTTAAACTTGGCTTCTCCCATACGACTCAACCCCTTCTTCTATTTCTCTCTCTCTGGTGCTCGACATTTTTGGGCTCTCTGTTTCTTCTCTTCTTGGGGTTCTCTGTGAGGATGAAAACCGGTGAGTTAGAGGGTGATACCTTGGGGTTTCTAGGCCTGAAATAGTGGCTAGGATATTGGCATCCTTCTCTAAATCGTTTGGTAGAATCTCTGGCCATTTGGGAGATCTTTTGATCGATGACCAAATCGATTCTTTACCTTGGGTTTTCTGTTGATCTCTCTTCTCTGGATGGCGGGTTGCAATCATGAAAAGGAACTGTTCCTGAGCCTAAATCTTCGACCATTGAAGATGAAGGAGTGCTCTAGGGCTCGAGAAGAGGAAGGCCGCAGCACAGGCTATAGGGGAGTTTTCTGACCATTTTTATACCTTAAATGTTTCGGTCACTTTATGTATTTAGGACTTGCTGTATATTATTGGTTGTCTCAGTTTCGGTTTCCTCATAAAGTCTATGATTACTTTGTTGTGTTGATTTCGATGTTATGGTAATGTTGAATCTGGACTTGGTTTCTGCCTTTGATGATATACATGTAATGCATGCTGGATTTTTAGTTTATTGTTGAAGAATGATTGGGTATTGAACTTTGGAATTCAGATTTGATGAACATACTGAAACTCTGCTTGAGATAGGTTTTGGAGTATGTTGTTATGTTATAGGATTCCATATTAGGCTGCATATTGCTCAACATCTGGTATCAGAGCTAGCCTTAGGTCTAGGGTTTCGATTTTATCCTTCACTGATTAGGGTTGATTGTTTTGGGCATTCTAGGTTTTTTGATTCGATACTGATTATTGTGAATTTGTGTTGTGCATGTTGTTAACCGACTGGTGACTGGTGATTCTGGAAATTTGGTCTGCCTGAGGACTTGGTGGACTTGGTGGTATATTTACTGTTTTTCAAACAGTTGGTTGGTAAGATTATTCCAAACTCTCCGTAGGTTAAGTTTTGGTACTTTTACCATTTTTATACCTGGCACGTTTATTTGTATAATATACCTGTGCATTGCTTAAGTTTGAATCACACCGGCACACACATCACATCAAAGTTTATGTGATCGAATTGATTCGGTGTCGTGTTTCATTTCTGGACATTGCTTTTAACTCTGCATTCATATCGTGTGTTGATCATCTGTGAAAACATTTTTCAAAAACCTTTTCTGTTTAGTCCATGAGTACGAGCCACCCTTTTACAGAATCTAGTATGGGTTTGAGGGTCGAATTATCGCAATTCGATGGAAAGGGGGACTACTCAATTTGGAAACAGAAAATGAGGGCCATTTTGGTCCAACAGAGAGTTGCTAAAGCTCTCGATGATCCTTTGACTTTTTCTGACGAGTTAAAAGCTAAACCTGATGAAATCGAGGACATGAATGAAATTGCATATAGCTCCATAATCTTGCACTTATCTGATAACATTATTAGACAACTTGATCATGCTAAAGATGCTAGGACATTATGGACTGCCTTAGATGCCTTATTCTTGACTAAGACTTTACCTAACAAGATTTATCTGTTAGAAAAGCTGTTTAGTTTTAAGATGGACCCGGGGAAGGATATAGAAGGGAATTTGAGCGATTTTAGCATAATTGTGAAAAGTCTGGCTCATAATGATAAGAAGTTCGACGATGAGGATTTAGCCGTCATATTGTTAAATTCTCTGCCCGAATCATATAAAGAAATCCGAAATGTAATTAAATATGGCAGGGATACTCTCACGCAGTCTATTGTGATAGATGCGTTGAAATCGAGGGAACTTGAACTGAAACGTGATAACCGAACAAATGTGAAAGAAGAAGCCTTGTTTGTTAGGGGAAGAACCGAAAAGAAAGAATTTAATTTCCATAACAAAAAGGGAAGGGGAAAGTCTAAAATGAGATCGAAATCAAAAGACAAAAGTGGTAAAAAATGTTATAACTGTGGAAAGTTAGGACATTTTAAGAAAGATTGTTTTGACTGGAAGAAGAAACAGAGAGAATTAAATAACACTGATCAAAACAATGCTGCTGTTGTTTCTAAATTTGATAGTCTACATGTCGTGAATGTGTCTGAGGGGGAATTTGAGAATAATTGGATCCTAGACACGGGGTGCACCTTTCACATGTGCTCGAAAGGTCTTGGTTCTATAACTATCGAGAGGTTGAATCTAGGAAGGTCTACTTGGGAGATAACAATTCTCAGATGTGGTTGGAGTTGATGACATAGCCATCGGGATGTACGATGGGGTTGTCAGGCAACTCAGGGAGGTTAGGTATGTTCCTCATTTAAAGAGGAACCTCATTTCCTTAGGTACTCTTGAAGATGAGGGATATACTTTTAAGTCCAGGAATAACGTTCTGAAAATTTTTAAGGGATCTCTGATAGTTATGAAAGGACCCAAGAGGAATGGGCTGTACTATCTAGAGGGCAAAACTGAAACAACACCTAATTCAAGTCTTCTTGTCACAAGAAAAACAAAACCGAACTTTGGCATATGTAATGGGTCACATTGGGTTTAAAGGGTTAAAATCTTTAAGTAATCAAAAATTACTTGGAAAAAGATGATATTGAATCAATGGACTTCTGTGAAACATGTGTTTTGGGTAAATCTCACAAGGTTAGCTTTGAAGCTAGCTCTCATAGGACCAGCAGTCCATTGGACTATATTCATGCTGATCTATGGGGTCCTGAGAAGCATTCCACATTTGGTGGAAGTAAGTACTTCTTATCCTTAGTGGATGATTACTCAAGAAAAGTTTGGATTTATCCTCTTAAGGCTAAGTCGGAAACTTTTGGGAAATTCAGAATTTGGTTAAAGTCGGTTGAGAATCAGTTGGAAAAGAAACTTAAAACATTAAGAACTGATAATGGGCTTGAATTCTGCAATTTCGAATTTGACAATTTCTGTAAGGTAAAGGGATAACAAGACACAGAACGGTTAAGTACACACCTGAACAGAATGGGGTCGCGGAGAGAATGAATAGGACCATAATGAACAAAGTTAGGTGTATGTTGATTAGCTCGGGCCTTGCCAAAGGGTTCTGGGCTGAAGCTGCTAGTACCGCAGCTTATCTGATTAATAGGTCTCCGTCCAGCAGTATAGGTTTTAAGACCCCGCAGGAGATGTGGACGGGGGAGCCTCCAAATCTGAGTCATTTGAGGGTGTTTGGATGTGCTGCATTTGCACACCAATCTGAAGGGAAACTTGAGCCGAGGGCGGTCAAGTGTGTGATGTTAGGGTATCCCGAGGGTGTGAAAGGCTATAGGTTGTGGGTTTTAGGGGTTCAAGGCATTAAGATTATTAATAGCAGGAATGTGGTCTTTAATGAATCTGAAATGCCATGTCTAAAACAGAAACCTGATGAAGCTAACAAATCTGAAACTGAGAGGAGTGTTCAGACTGAGGTGAAGTTGACTAATCTTAATTCACCGACACCTAGGAATGATGATAATGATGACCCTACACATCACGAAACTGAACCTGAAACTGAGACTGAAATTGAACCTGAACAGGTGACTGAACTTCAAGATAACACTGAACAAGTTGAAGTTGAACATTTTAATGATCAGCCACCTAATCAAGATTATCAACTCACTAGGGATAGGGCGAGACGGCAGATTAGGCCGAACCCTAGGTACGAATCCCTAAGTCTGACTCGGTTGCATTAGTTTCGGGTGAAGTTCTTGAACAAATAGAACTCGCTAGTTATGAAGAAGCTATTAATGGAAAATAAGCTAAAAATTGGACAGAAGCTATGCAGGAAGAAATGAAATCTTTGAGTGATAACAAAACCTGGAAACTTGTTAAGAAACCTAAAGATCAGAAATTAGTTCCATGTAAGTGGATTTACAAGTTGAAGGAAGGTTTAAGCCCTAATGATTCTGTGAGGTATAAGGCGAGATTAGTGGCTAAGGGTTATACTCAAAGAGAGGGTGTGGACTATAATGAGATATTTTCACCCGTGGTTAAGTACAAGACGATCGGGATCGATGTTGGCTCTTGTTGTTCAATTCAATTGGGAACTCGAACAACTTGATGTAAAAACTGCGTTTTTACATGGAGAGTTGGAAGAGGATATTTTCATGAGCCAACCACAAGGGTTTGTGGCTAGGGGTAAGTCTGAGTATGTGTGCAAATTGGAGAAATCTTTGTACGGATTGAAACAGAGCCCAAGACAATCTTTGTAGGGTTTAAAAGAAGTGAATTTGATGCTTGCTTGTATTTTAATGACATAAAGAGCAGTTGTGAAGTCTACTTGTTGCTTTATGTCGATGATATGCTTTTAGCTGGACCTAGCAAGTCTCAAATTAATGAACTAAAGGATCTTTTGAAATCGGAATTTGATATGAAGGATTTAGGAAATGCTAGAAAGATTCTAGGGATGGTGATAACAAGGGATAGGGCTAAGAACAAGTTAACAATTTCACAAGAAGCGTACTTGAACAAAGTTGTAACTAAATTTGGAATGAAAGACAGTAAAATTGTTAATGTGCCTCTTGCTAGCCATATGAATTTTTCACGTGATCATTCGCCTAAATCCGAATCTGAATTAAAAGAGATGGAAAATATTCCGTATGCTAATGCCATAGGTTCTGTCATGTTTTCTATGATTACTACCAGACCTGATCTTGCATTTTCCATCAGTCTTCTAAGTAGATTTATGTCCAACCCTGGTAAGCCGCATTGGGCGGGTATGAAATGGTTATTAAGATATTTGGTTGGGACTTTAAATCTAGGCTTAGTGTATGAGAAAAGATCTGAGGAGTTGACTCTTAAGGGTTATGTTGATTCGGACTTTGCTGGTGATAGAGACAGTAGGAAATCAACTACCGCTTACTTCTTTACCCTAGGTGATAATTGTATTACTTGGAAATCTCAGCTACAACCCTTAGTGACTCTGTCTAGTACTGAAGCTGAATACGTTGCCATAACCGAGGCGGTTAAGGAATGTATGTGGTTAAAGGGAATCTTAAAAGAATTGAACTTCATGCATGATACACCTATTATGTTTACGGATAGTCAGAGTGCGTTGTCACTTAGTAAGAACCCTGTTTATCATGAGAGATCCAAACATATAGAGGTGAAGTATCATTTTATACGTGAGAAGCTTTCTCAAGGTGAAGTCGAACTTGTTAAGATTCATACTGATAGGAATCCCTCTGATGTGGGAACAAAAATTCTACCTGCAGGTAAATTTAAATTGTGCTTATCTTTGTTACATATTGACACTGGTTAATTTTTCTTGCAGGTAGTGGGCGATGATGATGAACAGTCATTCTATGTGCAACCTCGCAACCGAGAGAGAGAGTTATGAGAACCAAGGTGAAGAATGTAAGTTATTGGGCCTTATGTGTGGTTCTCCTAACATGTTGGGCTTGTTCCTCAGCCCATGTTTGTTGACCCGGATGGTTTTTTGCTTGGAGCATTTGTGGCCCTTGGATTTTAATCCACGGTTTGGCTTGATTCTTGGCTTGATATTTTCTTGATTTAAACTTGGCTTCTCCCATACGACTCAACCCCTTCTTCTATTTCTCTCTCTCTGGTGCTCGACATTTTTGGGCTCTCTGTTTCTTCTCTTCTTGGGGTTCTCTGTGAGGGTGAAAACCGATGAGTTAGAGGGTGATACCTTGGGGGTTCTAGGCCTGAAATAGTGGCTAGGATATTGGCATCCTTCTCTAAATCGTTTGGTAGAATCTCTGGCCATTTGGGAGATCTTTTGATCGATGACCAAATCGATTCTTTACCTTGGGTTTTCTGTTGATCTCTCTTCTCTGGATGGCGGGTTGCAATCATGAAAAGGAACTATTCCTGAGCCTAAATCTTCGACCATTGAAGAGGAAGGAGTGCTCTAGGGCTCGAGAAGAGGAAGGCTGCAGCACAGGCTATAGGGGTGTTTTCTGACCATTTTTATACCTTAAATGTTTCGGTCACTTTATGTATTTAGGACTTGCTGTATATTATTGGTTGTCTCAGTTTCGGTTTCCTCATAAAGTCTATGATTACTTTGTTGTGTTGATTTCGATGTTATGGTAATGTTGAATCTGGACTTGGTTTCTGCCTTTGATGATATACATGTAATGCATGCTGGATTTTTAGTTTATTGTTGAAGAATGATTGGGTATTGAACTTTGGAATTCAGATTTGATGAACATACTGAAACTCTGCTTGAGATAGGTTTTGGAGTATGTTGTTATGTTATAGGATTCCATATTAGGCTGCATATTGCTCAACAGCTACGAAATCACATTCATTGCATGAGCTTTATTAGGAGTTGAGAAATTTATAAAATGGCTTTTTACATTTGTATATATACACTCTTTGACGAATATCCTGCGCACACAAAATTAATTCCTGTTAACAAAATTGTGAAGCTTTTATTAGAATCCAACTTTTAGAGAATTATCATGTTGTCTGTAACTAACGTACTTATAGTTTATGCATCTCGGTCTTGGAATTCTTGTACACCATAGTTCTTTTAGTTTTTATTCGGTATTCTCTTTTTCGTAGATACTGCATTCATAACATTTCTATAACATTGAGAGGACTTACAAAACCATGCTTGTTTATAGCCCATGCAATATTTCCAAGGATTATATGATTTATCAGTGTAGTTTTAGTGCTTGCTTATTTAAACGACTTCAGATCTGTCGTGCTTTTGTGGAGAAACCTTGTCTTGAAATTTTTTTTTTTGTGGTTATAATATCCTCAAGTTTATGTAACATGCACAACTCATACATCATTAGAATTAGAAAAGAATCTGCTTAACTACCAGTACCTGGTCAAAGATAGAAATTGGAATTGCAAGAGTGGCTACAGCATTGGGAGAATCAGTTATCCCTGAAATCCTTCCTTCACAGGGGCAGCATGAGAGTAGAAGATAGACCTAATAGCCACCATTATATCACTTTGGTTGTTGCAACATTTTGTAAGTTGTAGGATGATTTTTATGGACAGATTTCATACCTGTTCTTTAGTGTATCCAAATCTAGACAAGTAGTCGATAGCATTAAGCACTGCACGCTTGTAAGCAACGCTAGCATCAAGGAAGTGTTGTCGCCCGCTCTCATCGACGCTAATGCCCTCAAATACTAACCATTCTGAGAATCTTGACTCAACAGGGCCTGTCTCGAAAATTGGGTTGACATGTAGAGGAGTCGGCCCCATTGGAGTGAGGTATTCTTTCATCCCATCCCTAATGATTTCGCACCTGATAGGTATTGAAATAATGGTGGATAAGTTCTCAACAGATAAAGGAAGAAGGTTAGTTCTAAGAATTTAGAAAAAGCAAAGCCAATTTTATAATATGCCAGCACTTTGTGCCTTTTTAAGCAAATTCCTCTTTAAAGAGGAATGATATGTGTTGGGTTTTTTGATACCCAATAAATCCGAGCGATGATGTTAAACCGTTTTGTTGGAATAGTCTTCATAGGCCTCAGCCGATGATTGAAATGGAATGTTGACACCACAATGAACGTACCATCCCGACACTCTAAGTGGGCCATTTGAAGTAGCCTAATTTGCTTAGTGTTGCTCATGGCCCGGCCCATTACCTTGGACGGCTCTAGGTTTGGAAGCCCATTTATTGGTACTTATTGGGCCACTTATGTTTGACCTAAGAGCCCACTTTGGTTGGGTTATAAGGGGCTCGATTTTGTCTTGCCCTAAGTGTGGGAGAATGTAGGAGCCGTGAGTTTGGTGGAGAGAGCCGTGACTTTGTGTCTTGGGTGTTGCTATGTGCTTGCCTTGTCTTCTCCTTCCTCTCTAGCATTTGTGGCTGTTTCTTGAGGCTGCCTTATTCTTCACACCGAGTCCTATGTGGGTCAATTTGGTTTGGAGCAACCGGTATGGGTTGGTGTCGGGTTTGGAGGAGATGGTTTTCTCTTGTGGTGTTGATTGGTTTATCTGAGCTCGGCGTTTTTGGTGCAATTGGAGCCCAACAATCCCCACAAATGGTATCAGAGCAAGGTTATGGTGGTTGGGCGAAAAAAATCTGACCAGAAATCGACCAGAAACGGAGCAGAACCAGCAGGAAGAAAGTTGTCCAGATTTTGTGCGAAAATCAGACCTGTAAATGCGATTTCCGGCCAAACCAGAAGGTGTTTGGAGAAACGGACACCACTGGCGGACTCAGCAGGTCGAGGCGCTGCTGGAGGTCCGGCGCGTGTTGGTCACGCGCCGGCGCGTCGTCGGCGCGTGGGGCTCACGCGCCGCCACGGTGGCGGCGCGTGGAGGCACGTGGGGCCAGAATCCGGCGTTGACTTCTTCAGGCAGTTTGTTGGGGACATCGAGACGGACCCAACGGTGTTGACGGATTTCAGTTCGGGGTACTACGGTGAAAGTTAGACGAGTTTGCGTTTGGACGTTCGGGTGCCGAGTGTCGTTTTGTGTTGCCGTGGTTGCCGGTGATTTTAGGACGAAGAGTGACGGTCCTAAAGTGGTGAATTCGCAGCTCTCGATATTTACGGACCTTCAGACGTGGTCTGCTCGGTATCGTATTCTTTGCCTTTTATTATTGCAGTTAAAATTATTGTGTAGGATGATTTATTTTTCGCATTAGAAGTCATCGTGTGGGGTGACGTTAGGTTTGGGGTTACCGTGAAGGGGTAACCATTGCCTGTTGCTAGACCTAGGAATTATTTGTTAATTATTTGCCTTAAATTCTTCGTGAATTTGTTGTCGATTTATTTTTCATTATTTAGAATTGCACGTGACCTTAGGAAAGTTTACTTGACTATTCTGTGTGAATTGTGTCGGTACTTTACTTGTGGTCGTTATTGGTTGTGTTTTGTGTTCTGTGCATTTTTGGATAAAATGACGACACATTATGAGTTGTGCATGTTTTAATGAAAAATATGATATTTTAATTTGGCAAATGTGGTCTAAGGCAAGTGCGAAAAATAATATGTGTTTTAACTGTAGTTATTTTGGACATGATTGAAATAGACTGTCCTAGGGATGATAAAAGAAAAGTTGATGAGAGTGGTGAGGCGAATTCTGTCTTTGGGTCGAGTGATGACCCGTGTGAGGTTTATTGAGTGTAAACCTGGTTAATGCTATGTGCATTTGTGTGTAATCCTTTCTGCATGTGTGTGATGCTCAATTCGGTTGCATGGCTATATGTTGCATTTCAATGTGTTTGATATGTGCATCGGCATGAATTGGAGTGATCTTATTACTTGGTGTAATTGGTTGCATGCATAGTGGGTTGAGATCTATGGCGTACTCCGTTTGCTCTGTGTGTGAGAGGTAAGATTGTGTCGAAAGTCCTCCTGACATTGGTGGTCAGGCGGCGGGTCCCGTTTTGGTAACGGCGGTACAAGACGATTGGCGGATAGATTATCCCGAAGTAAGAGGGGCAGCCATTTTCTCCTTTATCTGTGTGAGCCTGTGTGGTTTGTGAGATTATGTGGGGCAGCCTGTGAGGGTTATCTTCGTTCTCTGTGTGAGCCTCTGTGTGAGTGTTGTGAAGTAACCAACTCTTTCTTCTATCCTCTTTGTGAGTGCCATCGTCACCATTCCCTTTGTGGGATTTATCCTTTGTGGATTTTTTGAGCGTTGGTGTTGGAGTAACCTTGTTGGTGCATGGGTCAATTTTAGATTGAGCCCTAACCTTTGTGGTCGCCGAAAGGTGGTGATTTGCCATAGTGGGGTTGTGATGCTTTTGCAGTGTGTTGGATGTCTTTTGGTAAGGTGGAGTATAGATGCTTAGGGGTACATTGGTTGTACTGTGGGATGTGGAGTGTGGCATTTGGATCACGAGTGGAGATGTGATCAAATGTTTGGAATCCTTTATCTGTGAAGAGACCCTGATCAGGTGGAGTGCGAGTGAGGCACTTCTATCACTTCTATTAGGTGGAGACCCATTATCCACGTTGGTTGGAAGAAGTGATGTGTTGATAGAGGATTATCCCGAGAACTTAGGATCTATAGAGATTTACCAGTTAGACATGAGTTGAGTGATTAGTCTAGTGAGCATTGTGGGCGATGAGGTGAGATATGTGTTCTTCGAGGAGTGAGCAACACGGAATGGGATAGGATAAGTGTGGTGAGATCTTTGTGAGGTTATTTATGCATTTGTTGCGTATGTGTTGGCCTGTTGATTGACTTTGTGTTAATCTATTGTTCTGTGTGAACGTGTGTGATAAGATCTATATTATCCTATATGATATCTCCATTGCATGTTTATTTGCTCTTGACTGATTGCTATAAGTATTTGCTTCTACTTAGGTGTTTTTTGACCTTAGCCCTGGTGAGTATATGGAGCAGGTATGGTATGTGTTTCAGGTGGAGACACGAGGTAAGATCTGTGATACCAATTTTATTGGTTACCTTGATTGTGCAAGTATAAACTGTGTGTTTTGTCTACTTGCAGATTTATTGGGATCAAGGTGGAGATTTGTTGGGTTTTTTGATACCCAATAAATCCGAGCGATGATGTTAAACCGTTTTGTTGGAATAGTCTTCATAGGCCTCGGCCGATGATTGAAGTGGAATGTTGACACCACAATGAACGTACCATCCCGACACCCTAAGTGGGCCATTTGAAGTAGCCTAATTTGCTTAGTGTTGCTCATGGCCCGGCCCATTACCTTGGACGGCTCTAGGTTTGGAAGCCCATTTATTGGTACTTATTGGGCCACTTATGTTTGACCTAAGAGCCCACTTTGGTTGGGTTATAAGGGGCTCGATTTTGTCTTGCCCTAAGTGTGGGAGAATGTAGGAGCCGTGAGTTTGGTGGAGAGAGCCGTGACTTTGTGTCTTGGGTGTTGCTATGTGCTTGCCTTGTCTTCTCCTTCCTCTCTAGCCTTTGTGGCTGTTTCTTGAGGCTGCCTTATTCTTCACACCGAGTCCTATGTGGGCTGTTTGGCTGGAGCAACCGGTATGGGTTGGTGTCGGGTTTGGAGGAGATGGTTTTCTCTTGTGGTGTTGATTGGTTTATCTGAGCTCGGCGTTTTTGGTGCAATTGGAGCCCAACAATCCCCACAATATGAATCTGCAACATGATAACATATTTTATAAATTTGAACTATATATAAAAAGACATTCGTTATTCTGTACATATCTTTTCAAGTGCCTGGAAGGGTTGAGTAGGTTCTCATAGCATCAGCGTGATCTTTGATCCATTGCCTCTTGGCTGGAGTCATCACACTGTGTATACTATGCATTAATTTCTAGCATTGAATTATCTTAATCTCTTACTGTTACTTTCCATGTCATACGACCAAGAATGAAATGCGAGATATATTTGAAAATAATAAAGGAACTATATAATTTTTAATTCTAGGAGAAACAAAGGAAATAGTAAAAGAAGTTTGGCGATACATTCAAAATGTTACTTGAGTTCTAGAAAACCACTCATCTCGATTGCTCCACAAAACGAAACTTCACCATCTCCTTGTGAAAAATGCATATCCCCAGTACTAAGGTTTGCTCCTTCTATGAAGACTGGAAGGTATACTATGGAACCTCCACTGAGATTTTTGATGTCACAATTTCCTCCATTCTCTCTTCCAGGAACTGTCCTTGCAGCCTCCTGCGCAATTCTTTCCCAATCAGGAGTTCCTTCCTCAATCTGCATGCATCATGAACTATTAGAATTATTCCTTCGCTACTAGAGCGTTAAAAGAGCATTTTTACTGTGATTGTCAGTCAAAAACTTTTTAGTTACTTAATTTGCCAAACATGATTTCAAAGTTACTTTTTTGTGTATTTAGATGTGCCATGAAATTTTGTTCTTACTGAATGGTAAGACTCCAATCCCTTTATTGATAATATGTTTGCCATTGAAACGATGATTTTTTTTTTTCCTAGTTGACATACCTTGCCAAGGAGGCATCCCTTTGTTATTGGCAGGTTTGCTAGTGGCCGTGAATGCAGCACCTCGCACAATTTCAGATATTGAGGTTCAGTTTCTTCAAGTTCTCTTTCCCTCTTATTCCATATATTAAGTAGTTCCACTGAAGGTGCAGTTCCGATTATTCCAGGGTGCGTTAGACCTGGAAATCTTACACCTGCAAAACACATGGGGATAAAACTTCATGTTAGACGACTGTGTTAAATAATTAGATAAAGTTCATATTAAAAGTTGGTCTGGAATTAGATTGGTGATATCTGTTGTTTCTATTCTGAAGATGCAAAGTTCACAAAAAAGGGAAAATAGGAAAATATTTACCAGGTATATGTGGAGAGTAAGCATATATTCCTTCAAAATACCATATGGCTTTGGTAGCATGAGGGAAATGATCAGTGAGGAATCCACCACCATTCTCCCTGTCAAATATTGCAGTAAATCCCCATTCATCTCCAGGTAGAGGACCCAAATTGCAAATTTCAACAGCAAGAAGATCACCAGGCTTTGCTGGTTTCCCATCTATATCAACAACTCTAATAGGTCCACTAAGATAATGCACCTGAGGCAATGTTTAGATAGGTCACATACTAGTTTTAATTGCCGAGGCCAGTAATTATGCAAACTAGGAT
Organism: Fraxinus americana; assembly: GCA_035079005.1. Taxonomy (NCBI): domain Eukaryota; kingdom Viridiplantae; phylum Streptophyta; class Magnoliopsida; order Lamiales; family Oleaceae; genus Fraxinus; species Fraxinus americana. Next base: position 33,609,412 of record CM068712.1, read on the forward strand.
GTAACGATCAGTTACTACAGGTAAAGCAATGTCAAATAGTATATTCACACACCTTATATGAAGGGGAATAAGCAGTTGAATCTTGATCGTGATAATTGGCATGAAAATGTTTCCTTTTCTTTGCTTCTTGATGTCTTTTGTTTTTTATTGTCTATCTGCTTCATTTTTTATTTGAAGCTTTGAAAATTACCTTGGCATATAACTAGATGAGTTTTACTTACCGTTGATAGATCTAACATTTTTACATTAATTGCAGTATTGTCATCTTTAACGGCATCTCCAGTCTAGTCGATCATTTCTATTCCAAATATCTCACTGGGTTTGACCTCTGCCACTAGCATTATCGTGAGGTGCCACTGATTATGAAGAGGTATGTCCTATTGCCATGGCTCATGGCTTCTTCTTTATATCTATAGGAACTATTAATCTTGGAGATAGAGGGGCATTGGATATATTGGTCTGTCTTTGCATGAAAGCTTTTGTTTTATTTTAGACAATTCTAGTGAGAACAAGCTTTTCCAATGGTCCTTGGCTGCTTTTCTTGGCTATTGACAAATGAGTAATGACATTATAAGCTAGTATCTTTCAGTTTTCAGAACAAATGATAATATAGGGACCTTTACCCCTTTTTGTTTCTAATTATCCCCTCCATATTTTTACCTATTCCCTTGCTACCACTGCCCCCCTCCACGTCCCCACACGGTGACGGATCCAGAATTTTGAGTGAGCATGGGAGGTCGTTGACTGTCGTAGTAATAAAATATTAAAAATTAAATGTAATAATTATTTTTCTAAAATTAAACTTATATAATTTAATTAGATATATGGACAATGTTCATCAAATGACATAGTGGTCAGGTTTCCTATAAATCAAAGGAAGAACATATGTTCGAATCCTTACAATTGCATTAAAACCACTAAAACGGAATAGATATTGTTATGTTAGATTCAGTTTCAAAATTCAACTAGAAAAATATTCAATAATTGTAAAGGGGGTCAAAAATTTGAATCCCCTCTCTATTGCATTAGTTTTGTTTAAAATTGTAGAACTAGATAAATTATACAATAAATTGGTTTGAAAGAGACTCGATCTCTGGACCTTCAATTTGTATGCATAACTTCTAACCAACTACGCTACAAGCCATGTTTGAAACTAAAATGAATCACCAGATATATAACCTAAAACTTTTTATCTACTGTAAACAAAAAAAAATTGTTCCCGGCGATCCAACACAGGCGGCCGCCGGGGCTCGCCGGGTGCTGGGTCCGCCCCCCATGCTACCCCTGAGTATATTGAGGTGAAAAAAAGACTTTAAACAAAAAATTTTGTAATCGTGCTCTTTTCCAATTTAAATAGTGAAAAGGGGCCTTCAGGAAAATTTTTGGTTTACACACACTTCTACTCTTCAGCGGCAAGGAACTGTATTGTACAAAGATGGAGCAGCTCTGATTAGAGAAGGCAAAAAAGCTCGGCGGCTCGGGCGGCTCGGGCTCGGCTCGGAAAAAGCCCGAGCCAGGCCCGGCTCGGGCTCGGTCGCACCGAGCCGAGGCTCGGGCCGAGCCCCACGTGGGGGCTCCCAGCCGAGCCCGGGCCGGCCCGTATGGCTCGCCGAGCCACACGGGCCGGCCCGTGTCACGGGCCAAAATGGCCCGTGTTTTTAAAAAAAATAAAATAAAATAAAATTGAAATCTGCCTGCAATTAGCGCTTCTAGCCGTCACACTACGAGGCGACTCTGCTACATAGTATTCGCCGCCCGTAGTGTGCAGTTTCTAGCCGCTCGTTATGTGCAAATGACGAATCCGCTCGAAATCGGGCAAATTCATCTCGTCCGATTTCGTGCATTCAAAAAATTTTAAAAATTCGCGTGTTTTCAAAAATTTTGTCTGAAAAATCATATCACAAGTCAGACACATTAGGCGTTAACGTGCACGCAAGATTTTTTCTTGCGTGCACGCAAAATTTTTTTTTTTTTTTAATTTTAAAATTTGAAATTTTTTTTTCTGTCTATAAATACGAGAAAATTTTTCTATTTCATATCACTCTTCATTCTTCAATCGCTTAACTCAGTATTATTTTCAATTTACTCATTTTGCTATATTCTTTACTACGATATTCTATATTCTCCATTTCTCCTCTCCTATTTTTTTACATATCATATTCTTAATTCTTTACTACAATTTCCCTCTATTATAAATTTATAATACGTACACATGGATTTTACCAGTGATGAGATTAATCAGTTTAGAGGTAGTTCGAGTACTCCATTGGGGTACAATACATCTCAAAATGTTCCAATTGATTTGGAAGATATCGAAGAGGAGGAAGTAGTCGAGGTTAAGAAGTCGATAATAGAGTCTCGCAGATTGTTGGCAACATATGACTCGAAAAAAGTTGGGGTTCAAAATGGAGTCGATATTTGGAAAGCATGTTGCAATTATTGCCGTAAAGAGCTTAGTTGGGAGCCCGGTTCAAGTACAACGCATTTAAATAGACACATATTAAGAAGTTACAAAGCGAAACCAGTTGGTCTTGACTCGAAACAGACCGAACTAGTGTTTACTGGTCTGGTTCTATTTTTCCACTTTTGTATATTCACAGGAAAGATTTTGTGAAGGAATGGCTGCATACGTGGTTGCAGCAGAGATGTTGCTTACGATGATCGAGCCAATACACTTGACTCGTCTTGTGCAGAATTATCTACAACCCGGTATCATTCTTATTGTAGAAATACACTTCGTTTACGATGCTATAAAATTATATAACAAAAGAAAACAAACTAATATTGAAAGTTTAAAAACTTTTAATTGTGTTATATCATTTACCTCTGATTTATGGACCGGTGTTAATAAAAAAGGTTATATTCTTTTTCTGACTCACTACATTGATCACCTATGGATTATGCATAAAAGAATTATTGCATTTAGATGTGTAGAATATCCTCATAATGCGACTAACATATACATGGTTTTAAAAGATATTATACAAGAATATGGTATGCAAGAAATGATTCGAAGTTTTACTTTTGATAATGCTAGTGTAAACAAAGTTGTTGTCGATAAATTTATTGATGATTTGAACCCTATATTTGGAGGTTTATTTTTCCATCAACGTTGTGTATGCCACATTATTAATTTGATTGTAAAATCTGGATTAGAACATATAAAAACACAGTTAGATAAAATTAGGCAAGCAATTAATTTTATTACTGCATCACCTGCAAGAAAGCAAGCATTTAACAGTTTATGTGCTGAGTATGGCTTAGAAGAGAAATCATTTGTCACTGATGTATCACATAGATGGAATTCTACATATCTTATGTTACACTCGTGTGAAAATTATGATAAAGTTATTACAATGTATTATAATGGTAGGCATACATATGGACCCGAACATAATTTGGAAGATTGGGAATGGAATCTTGCATTTATCGTTAAAACATTTTTAAAACCGTTTTTCAATGCCACAAAGGAATGTAGCGGTATTTATTACCCTACATCTTCACTTGTTTTACAACATTTTTTCTATTTTGCACAAACATTTCAAAGACATAGGAATTTCCCAATTTTTGTTGATGTAGTTCATTCTATGGAGTTAAAGTTTCGTAAATATTGGGAAGAGATACCCTCATTATTTTTATTAGCTTCTGTAATGGACCCTCGACTTAATTTAACTGGCACAAAAGCTATTATAAATGGGATTTCACGTTTCATGGATATACAATTTTCACATACGAATATAGAATCAAAATTATGCGAAATGTATAACTATTACGCTGAAAAAGAAGGTCAGTGTAGTTCTTCCCAAAATACTTTTTCAAAGAATACTTCAACAAATGTAGATAATATATGGAGTTATTTAGAGACCAATACTAGTATTTCCTCATTTAGTTCTAGTTCGTCAATATCTAGAGCAATAGATGTCAGTGGTACAAATCTTGAAATTCCTTCGGAGTTAGCTAGGTATATGTGCGTGGACGTTCGTAGTATGTTACAACCACAAGAATTACAGGATTTTAGTCTTTTATCATGGTGGAGATGTAACGAAAGGCAGTATCCAATTGTATCAAAAATTGCTCGCGATCTACTAACACCGCCGGTGTCTACAGTAGCATCGGAGAGGTCGCATTTAGTTTAGGTGGTCGAGTTTTAAGTGACGAACGATCAAGACTAAAAGAAGATATATTGGAGGCTTTAATATGTTTAAAGGACTGGGAATGTGCGGAATTACGTCTTCAAGAACAAGTTGATAGTATAATGGCCGATGAGTTACAGCAGATTAAAGCATAAGATATTGTAAGTTTTTAAATTGTTTAGTTTCAATTCAATACGTAATTTTTAATTTTTTTTTTGTTTCAAAAAAAATTGTACACGAAATATTTTATTCGTGTACAATTTTAACTCCGCCTACGATAATTGTAGCCGGTCCCAAGCCCGGATAAAGGAGGAGGGTTTTATTCTTCAATGATAAATATAATAGTTATTGCCTTGAATTATTGGAATTACGACCCTCAACGAAATTTCACCATGACATTACAAGAAATAATAGTTACATACTTTAAGTAAAAATGAAGTTTTCATAATCTCTTTAATTTATAACACGTGTTACGCATAAAATGTACAATTTTTTTTTTTTAATGTAGATTTTATTAATAAAAAAAAAAAAAAAAATCGAGCCGGCTCGGCCCGCTAAGGCTCGAGCCTAAAGCTCGGGCCGAGCCTAATTTTTTTTTGCCGGGCCCGGCTCGGCTCGGGCCAAAAAAAGCTCGGGCTCGGCCCGAGCTTTTTTTTCCCGGCTCGGGCTCGGCTCGGCTCGGCTCGTTGCCACCGCTAGCTCTGATCAAGCATTGTGGCAGAGTTTTTTATGTGAGAATTCCACACAGAGCCTTAATTACACATTTATGAAATCAAGGTACTCAACCCGATCTAGCTTAAGAGAATATTTCAAGTAATCAACAAACTGAAAATGTGCAAAGAAATTAAGAAAATAAAAGTAGCTTGGAGAGCAAAAATGTGAGAAACTCACAGAAGAAGAATCTGCATGCTTGACATCTTCAGCAGTGTACTCTTTTGTTATGGCACCTCCAGTGGAATCCACCATCTCCACCCTGAATATCTCTCCAGTTTTGACCTCTACTACCGGAGGTATGTCGGGGTGCCATCGGTTGTGCAACGGGAGTTCCTGCTCCCGTGGCTTCTTTTTTATGTCAATCGGCACCACCAGTCTATAACCACGCCCGGCCTCCATTGTTTGCGAACTTCAGTTTTGCTCCACCAAAAGAACGGATCGATAATCACTTTATTGAATTCAGGATTCCCCGACTTATGCAGCTTTCGTTTTCAGATGAAAATTTTGATTGCCATGATTGGCACCTCAAGGCCATATTCTTATAGCATTTTGTAACAAAAATGCCTCTCAATTTTGTAGGTTGTCCTGTATTATCAATGCAAGCAGTACAGAGTTTGTATCTTTTAAGCATTTTAAGTAACAAAGTAGGAGCTTTTGCAGTTTACGTGACCATGAAACAAAATAGTACGCGATAGCCAAAAGCAGCATTTCTTACCAGAAATCATATACATTGACAGCAATAATTGTATTTCAGACGAACACACCAACTATAATATTTTGCCAAAAAGCCATAGAGAAATGCGTGCAAGACTGCAAGTGCATATCTTCGACTTATACGGTGAAAAGATAAAAATTAATGTTATTGAAACTTTGAAAGATAAAATAATAAATCTATATAGGCATTTGTATCTCTATATCTATATCTATAATTTGAACGTGAGAAAAAAAAAAAAACTGTCAAGAATTGGATCGTAAAATGTCAACCTTATTAAGAGGAGTAGCCCAAACTCTTATAAATTGATCTATATTTTCATCTTTATTCGATGTGGGATTTTATTTACATCTTAAAAGTTCAACCTTATTAAGATGGGTGGTCTAAACTCTTATAAATTGGTCTGTGTTTTCATCTTTATTCGATATGAGATTTTACCCCTTAACAAAAACTCATATTTTAGTACATTATTACAAAACCGTGAAACAAAATAGTACGTGATAGGAAAGAAAAAAAAATGAAAAAAGAAGGCAATTCTTACTAGAGATTATGTAAATTGAAAGCTATAATTGTATCCAACACAAATATGCCGACAATAAATTTTTTTGCCAAAAGCCATAGAAAAATGCGTGCAAGTGGTTCACATGTTATAAGAAATAGACTCGTGTATTGAATTATAACGTCTATCGTATCTTTGACTTAAACGGTGATAAGATAAAAATTAATTTTATTAGAACATTGGTAATGAAATAATGAGATAAAAATAATTGGTGTTAACTTTATTTCAACTTTGCCAATGGAATGGAGTTAAAAACTGTACTCTCCATCCAACTCTAGAAACATGTGATGTGCATCTCTTTATATCCTAAATTGAACATGAGAAAAAACACTCCTATTTTGTTAAACGAAAAATTGCGCAATAGAAACAAATGGGAATTCATATTGGAAATTATATGCATCGACAACAATAATTATATCCTAGACAAAAGACCAACTATAAAATTTTGTCGAAAGCCATGGAGGAAGGCATGCCAGTGAAATCTAAGTAGTTTACATCTTATACATATAGGAAATTGACTCGTGTATAAATCGATAACTTTTATCGTATCTTCAACTTAGATAGCTATAAGATAAAAATTACTGTTACTAAAACATTGATAGATAATCAACCTTGCTGATGGAACGGAGTTAAATGCCGTACTCTTAATCCAACTCTATATATATAAGCATATGTGCATCTCTACATATCTAGAAATTCGACATGAAAAAAACACTTCTTATTGGAAATTATACATCGACAACAATAATTGTATCCGAAACAAATACACCAACTATAAATTTTTGCCAAAAGCAGTAGAGAAATACGTGCACGTGTAACTGGTTCACATGTTATACATAATACATATAAAAACTTGACTCGTGTATAAAACTATGACTTCTATCATAACTTCGACATAAACGGAATAGGAACAATATTAAAGTTATTAGAACATTGATAGATAAAATAATAAGAGATACGAATAAACAACGTTAATTCAAGTTGATTTTATTTCAACTTGACAATGAAAAGGAGCTAAAAATAGTACTTTTAATCTAACTCTATAAAAGCATGTGCATATCTATATATCTATAATTTGAATTTGAGAAAAAGTACTCCTATTTTAATATTTTATCACACCGTGAAAGAAAAATAGTATGCAATGAGAAGAAACAACAATTCTTACCATGAATTATATGTACCTTGAAAGCAACAAGTGTATCCCAGACAACTACAACAACAGTAAAATTTTGCCAAAAGCCACAGAGAAATGGGTGCAAGTGAAGTGTAAGTTGTTCACATGTTATACAAATTAGCATTTCCACGTTGTATGTCGTGTTAAATTGAATATAACACTCTGTATTCAAATTTTAACTGACAATGTCCAATATTGATTTTCATAAGCAAATATTTGTAATTATTCTTGACGTGGATTTTGTCAATTATATGTAATCTTTAGTTACGTTGTTTGGTACTGATAATCAGGGGCGGACCTGGGGGAACAAAAAAAAAATTATACTTAACTGATACATAGAAAAAAATTCGTCACTTTTTTTTTACCTTAAAGAACTAAATGGGCTTGGGTCAGGCCACCCTCCCTCACCCTTGGGCCTTCGTACTGAATTAGACTTTCTGAATGAAAAGGTGTTCGTATTTAGTGACTGTCAAAATGCATTGATATCAAATAAAAACCATGTCTATCGACAATGTTCAAAATATAGAAGTTAGGTACCATTTCCTTAAAGAAAAGCTTGCTTCACGTGAAGTGACTTTGGTAAATATAACAATTGATGATAACCCTGAATATGTAGGGATTAAAGTACTCGCTGCTTAATTTAACTAGTATTTGCCAATTCTGAAGATTGATAATGGTTAAATTTTTTGTAGGTACTTAGCTTTGAGAGAGATGATGGGTAAAAAAGTTCATCAAAAAATGAGTACCATAGAAGTGAGTAGTAGATTAGTGATCAAATTTGAAGAGTTATGAAAGCGTGTCACACTACTTTTTATGCATGAAGAGGCCCCAAATCATTTGCCAACATGATGCGTGTCATATATACACGCCGTCACTCGACCAAGGCGTCGAGCGACACGTGTAGAAGTAAGACATGATGAACTGCATCTATGTCATAACTCCTCGTCCCTATTAATTAGGAGATCTTTTACACAAAGTTCTTTCCAAAATAAAATCTTTCTATGATTAAATGATATGATGTTCAAACAGCAGACACCAAAAGGTCAAGTTGCATTAAATGTCCGACCACTTATGATTTATAGATTTATACCTAGGAGGAGACTGAAGACGCCTCTTTCTCCAAATGAGGCCATGTGTCTTCTCATCCTCTAGTCAACATTCCACGACCTCTACTATAAAAACCCAAGAAACTAACCATTCAATTGAAAGGTAACTCCATTCTCTTTATATACGCCCTCCACTGTACGTTTTCATCTTGCAATCTATTTTATACAATCCATCTTCCGTCAACGTCATGTGACTTTATTGTCGAAGTGCTCGCAGCCACATATACCACCACCTAAAAATATCACGAGTGATTAATAATTGTGTTGGAAGGACCTTACGTGGAGTTGCAACTGTTGGCCGCGTTGGAGATGTAGATTTCAAGGTCAACACTAATTGCATGTATTTCGCATTTTATGAGTTGAGTGCACTTGACACAAGATGATTGAATGTTGAGAAGATCTTACGATTGTATTTCTTTGAATTGATCTCAACCATTGATTTAAAATGAATGTCTGAGATTCAGCCGGATAGGTTAAGATTGGGGGTGTTTATGCTCATCCCTCATTTAGGGTCATTTAACGGAGTTTTTAAAAAGTTTAAAGTTATTTATATTAAGAACCCTTTTTTGAACATATTTGGATAATTAAACCAACTTTCTCAAAAATTTCTTTTAGAAAAAGTAAAAGCAAATGACAGATCAAAGTAGAAGCAAATAATAGATCAAGATATTATTTTCTTATTCTTTTTGGTCAAATATTTACGATTGATCAGATATTGTACATTGTAATGACCCGAGTCCCACTTAACGGGCTGTCCCGACCATTAGATCGACGACGTACTGTCCCCACTGTATCAACATGGGTCTTTTCAGCATACTTTGTCCTCACTCGCATGCTCCTCGAAAAAACTTCCCAGGGGGTCACACATCATAGATTGCTCCAAGCCAAGCACGCTTAACTGTAGAGTTTCTAACGATAGATTTTCGGAAAAGAAGGTGCACCTTATTGGTATGAGTAATACCTATCAAATCTTTTAAACTTTCCTGGTCTGGGTATTACATACATTGTGCAAAATGGACACAACAACCACTTCATTATAAAATTGGTGTTAAGCCATAATATGACGTCCAAAAATGCAAAATACACAAAATGTACCATTTTAAAATGCATGCTACCAAATGGCCCATATCTTGTCATGTTTCACATATAAAGAACACGCATGACGTTAAATTTCATATAAGTACATGGAAAAAATGGATAAAACATTAGACTATGACATAATCACGGTGCATGAATTTAGTACATAACACAACATAATTTTTGTATATAAAATGTGCTGATTCAATTTATTTTTTTAATAATTATTATAATGATTGTGAACTACACAGTTTAGTTTGTCGTAGTCAAGAACTCTATTTTGTACGTTTTTATAATCTTATTTTTATTATAATTTCAACTTTCGAGTCCCAAACTTTCAAATTAGATGATTTGCCTTGTTTGTCCCCATTTTTAAAAATTTTTTTTTTTCAATCACACATTTTATGGGACCAATAATTTGTATCAAATTTCAACCACACATTTCGTCAACTGTTATCAAAATTTACTAAAAAAATTATTTTTAGCAAAATCAAACATGGGCTTTATATGAATGTTTCAAGTCGCTGAAAATTCATTCATCAACAAGAAGTCCACTTGCCTTGTAAATTACTTTTGAGTATGCCCAAACACAATAATTAGATTACTCATTCTTTCTCTTCAACCGTGCTTGAAAAAATGATTTTAAACATTTTTTTTATGTTCTTATTTGCTTTAGCATTTGCATATCTATATATCTATAATTTGAACGTGAGGAAAAGTACTCCTAGTTTAATATTTTATCGCACCGTGAAAGAAAAATAGTATGCAATAAGAAGAAACAACAATTCTTACCATGAATTATATGTACCTTGAAAATAACAAGTGTATCCCAGACAAATACTATAAAATTTTGCGAAAAGCCACAGAGAAAATGGGTGCAAGTGAATTGTAAGTTGTTCACACGTTATACAAATTAGCATTTCCACGTTGTATGTCGTGTTCAATTGAATATAACACTTTGTATTCAAATTTTAACTGATAATGTCCAATCATGATATTCATAAGCAAATATTTGTAATTATTCTTGACGTGGATTTTGTCATTTATATGTAATCTTTAGTTACGTTGTTTGGTACTGATAATCAGGGGCGAAGCTGGGGGAACAAAAAAAATTATACTTGACTGATACATAGAAAAAAATTCATAACTTTTTTTTACCTTAGAAAACTAAATGGGCTTGGGGCAGGCCCCCCTACCTCGCCCTTGGTATTGAATTAGACTTTCTGAATGAAAAGGTGTTCGTATTTAGTGACAGTAAAAATGCATTGATGTCAAATACAAACCATGTCTATCAAGAATGTTCAAAATATAGAAGTAAGATACCATTTCCTTAGAGAAAAGCTTGCTTCATGTGAAGTGACTTTGGTAAATATATCTATTGATGATAACCCTGAATATGTAGGGATTAAAGGACTTGATGTCAATTCTGAAGATTGGTAATGGTTAAATTGTTTGTAGGTACTTAGCTTGGAAAGAGAAATGATGAGTAAAAAGGTTCATCAAAAAATGAGTACCATAGAAGCGAGTAGTAGAATAGAAATCGAATTTGAAGAGTTATGAAAGCGTGTCACACTAATTGTTATGCCTCTCATGAAGAGGCCCCAAATCATTTGCCAACATGATACGTGTCATATATACACGCCGTCACTCAACCAAGGCGTCGAGGAGACACGTGTAGAAGTAACTACTCGTCCCTATTAATTAGGAGATCTTTTACACGAAGTTCTTTCCAAAATAAAATCTTTTTGATTAATTGATATGACATTCAAACAGGAGACACCAAAAGGTCAAGTTGCATTAAACGCCCGGCCACTTATGATTTATAGATTTATACCTAGGAGGAGACAGAAGAAGCCTCTTTCTCCAAATGAGGCCATCTTCTCATCCTCCAGTCAGCATTCCATGACCTCTACTATATAAACCCATGAAACTAACCATTCAAGGGAAAGGTAACTCCATTCTCTCTCTACATACTCCCTCCACTATATGTTTTCATCTTGCAATCTATTTTATACAATCCGTCTTCCGTCAACGTCGTCTGACTTGATTGTCAAAGTGCTCGCAACCACATATACCACCACCGAAAAAGGTCAAAGTGACTAATGGTTGTGCTGAATTGTGTAGAAAGGAGCTTACATGGAGTTGCAACTATTAGCCACGTTGGAGATGTAGATTTCAAGGTCAACACTAATTGTGTCTATTTCGCATGCTATGAGTTGAGTGTTGACACAAGATGATTGAATGTTGAGAAGATCTTACGATTGTATTTCTTTGAATTGATCTCAACCATTGATTTAAAATCAATGTCTAAGATTCAACCGTGTAGGTTAAGATTGGGGGTATATATGCTCATCCCTCATTTAGGGTCATTTAACGAGTTTTTAAAAATTTTAAAGTTGTTTATAAGGTTAAGATCATTTTTTTTATAACATATTCGGATAATTAAACCAACTTTCTCAAAAATTTCTTTTAGAAAAAGTAAAAGCAAATGATAGATCAAGATATTATTTTCTCATTCTTTTTGGGCAAATATTTACGATTGATCAGATATTGTACATTGTTCAAAATGGACACAACAACCACTTCATTGTAAAATTTGTGTTAAGCCATAGTATGACGTCCAAAAATGCAAAATACACAAAATGTACCATTTTAAAATGCTAAGATTGATGCCACCAAATGGCCCATATCTTGTCATTTTTCACATATAAGGAACAAACATGACGTTGAATTTCATACAAGTGACATGGAAAAAATTGATAAAACATTAGACTATGACATAATCAAGGTGCATGAATTTAGTACATAACACAACATAGTTTTTTATATAAAATGTGCTGATTCAATTTATTTTCTTAATAATTATTATAATGTTTGTGAACTACACAGTTTAGTTTGTCGTAGTCAGGAACTCTATTTTGTACGTTTTTATAATCTTATTTTTATTATAATCCCAACTTTCAAGTCCCAAACTTTCAAATTAGATGATTTGCTTTGTTTGTCCCCATTTTTTAAAATTTATTTTTCTTCAATTCATTTTCAATCACACATTTTATGAAACCAATAATTTTTATCAAGTTTCGATCATACATTTCATCAACTGTTATCAAAATTTACTAAAAACTTTATTTTTAGCAAAATCAAACATGGGCTTTATATGAATGTTTCAAGTTGCTGAAAATTCATTCATCAATAAAAATTTAAGGCAAGCATTTGAGTTTTTGCTTGGCACGGTTTGTTTGAAGATCATTTTTCTCAAACTCAATTATCAATTAAACATTTTTTCAATGCAATAATTTTTCACGAGAACTTATAAATTTTCTGAACTTTTTAACTGCAAATTCTACAAAAACAAAAAGAAAGAAAGAGGAAAAAAAAAAAGGGAATCACTTTTCATTTCAAACAATCTCTCACTAACCAACACTTTATTTAAAGCTAACAAAATGGTCCACTTATCAAGTATGTACCAAATTAAGACAGGTGATCAAGAAATCAAATAAAGAATTCTTTAACAATTAATGATTGGACATGAGGTTGTACTCACGGAATATAGTCCACTTCCCACGTAAAAGAATCGGACAACATACTCAGTCAACATTGCACCAAAATTAAAGCAAATGCCCTTTTTTCGCTACATTCGAAAAAGAGTGTCTCTATACCTTTGGCTCCCATATGGTTTGGGAAATTCTTTTTCTTCTTTAATTACTTAATCAATAAATTACATTATATCTAAACAAAGCAGTGCTGAGAGTGAGCGAGTTGAGCGACTGCATAGGACTTCATCGTTGTAGAGGCATCAAAAAAATTGTTGTTATAGATGGATATATATGTATAATTATATAATTAAAATATTTTATTAGTTTTAAAATTTAATTTTTTTAGTATTAGTTAAATGGCACTATATTTATATATAAAAAAGAAAAAAATTATATTACGTTAATATTTTTTAATTTAACATATTGTTTAAAAGTATATATTTATTTTTTCTAATTTTGAAATATCTTGCTTTCAAAAAAATAAAATTTTAAACTATCTATTTCACTTGTCCAATCCCAAATGTTCAACTAACTTCATTAATAAATTATCAACCCAACAAGATAATAAGCGGTCCAAAATTCAAATGATTAATGTGAAGTGTGAAAAGTTAATCTCAATCCTTTTAAGTCATTTCTCTCTCATCCACCCTTTAACTCATAAAGAACACTCAAACAGAGAAGAAAAAACTCTAACATCGGTCTTTGTTGCTCGCTTTACAATAGTAAAATCTACATCATGATGTCACCATTTTGAGATTTACTTGTATTTTTCTCATTCACGACATATAAACAAAAATATTTCAATGTCATGAAATAATATTATTGAAATGTATCTTTTAAATATATTTTTTAATCACATGAAAGGGGCACCGTTTTAAAATGTCACACTGAACACCTAAAATTTCAGGACCGGCCTTATATCTGAATTATGTGCTGTTTCATGGATAAATTAAATTACTATTAATTTATAGAATTTTTCTGATTTAGGTATCTTAAACACGTGGTTACTCTCCTTACTTTGATGCTAATGCACTTTGTTTTATGTTTTGTCTCGATAATAAAGTAAAAATCCAAATTTGCTTGGATTCAAGAGAATTCCCTTAGCGAGAAATTCCAAAAAAAAATGCTCTCTGTTTTTTTTTTTTTGCTTTTTACAACGTGTGTCCTCTAGTTTTTGTACCTTAACTTATCCTCAAAATTATCGCTTGTTTATAATTAAATTAGTTTTTTTGACTTATTTGATTCTCACTTTCTGCTTTCTTTCAGATTCTTCTAATACTCTTTGGATTTCCAAAACTAGATGCGATTATATATGTATCTTTTTATAGTTAGACACTTACAAAGGACAAGAAGAGACAAAAGGTGAGTCAGCTTTTCAGCTTGAGTTTTGGGTTGAGTGTTAATAATGCAAGTACAAATAAAATAGTTTTCTAATTTTTAATTATTTAAACTTTTAAACGAAAAATTTAATGTGGTATTATAAAAGAGAAAATATTGTGCATTTGAGCTTCACTCCTATTTATTTGTAAATCTTCTTCATGTCAAATATTTGGGGGAAACAATGAATCGTGTCGACACTAGTTATGGACTTTTGCAACGTCTAAACATTGTCACGATAAGTCATCCATATAATTTGTAACAAGCAACAATCATTATAAAAGACATTACGAATATCATGAAACTTTATAATTTAAAATATTTAAAATCCTTCTATGATGGAAAGTGACGTTTGATGTCTTAGCCGTCACAAAATAACTATTACAGAACCAAGATTCGTGTAATTAACATCACAAAAGGTCGCAATTTTTTTTTTTTTTTAATATTTGTTTTCAAAACGCTTTGTTCTCTTTGTATTTCAATTTTGTGTTTTGAGTTATGAATTTATTTTGAGTTTTGTGTTTTAAGTGTCCATTTTGAGATTATTGAAAATGTGTTCGTTTTGATTTGAATATAACTGAAAATACCCAAAACGACAAATTGTCGTTTTGGGTTTTCTTTGTAAATTTTTAACTTATTTTCAAAAATGCGTAGGAAAGATAACTCGTTTTCACTGTTTTAGAAAATTGAAAACAGAAAACGGCTTGAAATTGGTAAAGAAAACAGTCCCCTACCTTTCAGTTTCAATATAAAAAATTCACAACCATTCTCAACAACGTGAATTAAAATTAACTGCATGAATAAGTTGAGAAAACTATGCTAGAAATACAAAAAATAAAGGGAACTAAATTAATTGGTGAAGAAAGAATAAACATGGATTAGTCGATTTCAACATTAAACTATACTATTATACCAAGTATTTTGAAATTGAGGATGAATCTGGATTCCAGATTCATGTTCCTGTTAATTTCAACTAGCTTCCAGAGTGTCTGCTTTTTCTGTTTATAAAATTGTTAACTATTCTTAATGATGTAACAAATGTCTTTTCAATTTTTGGTGGCTAATGAGGTTACTTTAATTTCTAAAACTCTTAATTATTCTAATCACTCCTACGTGACATAATTTTAACGTTTGTTTTGACTTATGCGGTTGGAAATATAATAGACAAATTTGTGGTCACGTTGTCTGTTTTAATTAAATATCAAATTATTTACCATAATTTTGGATTTTAATGATAATGTAATTTTAATTTTCCTACCACATATATTTCTTCACAAAACAGAAAATAATTAAAGAAAACTCAAACCTTCGTGACTTGGATCTACGCAAATTTAAAGCAATCAAAGGTTTTTGTTTTTTGTACTTAATTTTTCAACAATCTCTCTCTCTCTCTGATGGCTTTAGGATATTATTTTTACCATATGCTTCACTTGCAAACTAATTTTTTCTTCTTAGGCCCTGTTTGTCACCCTTTTTTTTTCATTCTATTTCTCTTTCTTCATTTCAACCATACATTCTTAATATTACACATAAACTCAAAAATTCTCCTTACTTTTGAACCACACAATCTTCCATCAATCACTATTCCATAAATTATTTTTCAAACATAATGGGTGTCAAACAAGGGCTTATATTGTAGGCTAGCTTGATTTCTTGGGTTCGATAGGCCTCTGTATGATTTTGTTAAAAATCAGATTTTTAGTAAATTTTGATAAAAAAATGATGAAATATATCATTAAATGGGTGATAAAAGCTGCGAGTCTAATATAGCCCCGTTTGGTACAAATTTCAAAGTCAACAATTAATTTTAATCACACATTTCATGGAACTCACAACTTTTCAATCACACATTCCATCAACTTTTATCAAAATTTACTAAAAATCTGATTTTAATCTATAACAAATAGGGGCATAATGTATGTTAAAATTAATTTTTGACTTTAACTTAAATTTTTATCAGTATTTTTTGCTATATCAAACATGAGCTAAATATCTTATGCAAATTATTTAAGCATTATCTTTGAAATGGAAAAATACACCCTGGCCATTCTTTCTCGTGTGGTTGCAGATAATACATATAATGGTTCGTGTAGTCTATTTTCGAGGTGGGGTATGAGGCAAATTGACGGAGAACAAAATTGTGTAGGGCAAGAAAAGTGAGTGTATTCACGTGTAGCGTTTAGGAAATTCCAAATAAGAAATAAAAGATAAATGGACCAGTTTTTCATAGTGTGTCATCTTCACATATATATTGCTGTCCATTTACAATTCTCTTCCGTCGCTTACATGCCAGGTTTGATCTTTCTTTCCGGTGGATATGAGGAAATAGCACTGGATAAGATATTCAATGCGTTTACATTTACGCTTAGTGACGAGAAATGATGTAAATATTCGTATATTTTGTGGAAGATAAGATTTAAATGATTATATAGTGTTTGTTTATAATAATTTAAGTTTTTAGAGAGAGTACTTAATGCGGTATCAAAGTTTGGAAAATTTTGAGGTCAAATCTTATACCTTCTATATATCAATATATTGAGAGTCGGGCTTTTGATAAAAGGATAAACAACGTGTATATGTCAAGGGATGTTTGGAAAACAATATTTAAATAAATATAGAATATATATGGACCTTCTCTAATTTTAAATCTTTATCTATCTAGACAGCTGATGATTAGGTGTATTTGGTGCATATTAAAATGAGAGAATACATTTTTTTTAAGTGATGTGATTGAAAATATGTAGTTGAAAAAAAAGGAAAAAATATTGATGTGATGAAAAATATTATTTTATTGAAGAATGTGTAATTGAAAATGAGTAGAAGAATGAGAATTAAAAAAATAATGTGGCTCAAATAGGGGCCAAATGACATTAATCAGAGTTACATTGCTAGGAAATTAAACAATGGGGTACTTACAAAAATACCCTTAAAATTATGGGTGTTTTGAAAAATCATGTGAAAGGTTTTTAGGAAGTAAAAAATACTGTGTAAAATGAAAAAAGTGACACAATGTCACTTTTTTATAAAAATTGTCACTTTTTTACTTTTTAAAAAAAGTGACGTAAACTCAAAAAAAGTGACATAATTCAAAAAAAGTGACACGCGCTCAAAAAAGTGACAAATACTTAAAAAAGTGACAAAACACTAATCAAAACTTATGTTTGTTATTAAAAAAAGTGATAGAAATTTTTAAAAAGTAACAAACAATAAAAAATAAAATAAAAATCAGAAAAGTGGAGAAAAAAAGTGACACATTCGAGAATCATCATGCCTAATATGGAGTTATTGACACCTTAATCACCATATTGAAATTCTATAGTGTTCCAACAACAAATTATATCATGAGCCAATGTTATTTGCAAATAAACATTGCAATTATGCTAACGCTGCAATGTCACTTTTTTTATAAAAATTGTCACTTTTTTTTTTAAAAAGTGACACAAACTCAAAAAAAGTGACACACACACACACACACACACTCAAAAAGTGATATAAACTCAAAAAAGTGACAAATACTTAAAAATGTAACAAAACACCAATCAAAACATATGTTTGTTATTAAAAAAAATGGGAACTTTTCACAAACACTCAAAAAATTGGCGAACACAAAAAAAAAAAAAAAAAAAGTGACAGGAAAAAGTGACAAACTTTAAATAAGTGATGGAAAATCAAGAAAAGTGACACAAAAGATTGCAGTATACTAGTTTATGTGTGAGAAACAAAATGTTTTTGAATTCATTCCCTTTTTAGTGAGAGATACTTATTTAAAGTTTCATTTCATATAAAACTCTCTCATGCCAATTCCATTATTTCATGTTCTTAACATACTATAATTTTTTTATTTCAAGTAACAAACTATATTAGAAAGAGAAAAATCTGATGCATTCAGAAAACAAGTAAAATGGAAATAACCTACTGATCATCAAGAAGCTTGAGGAAGTGCATCGCCTTACATACTAATTAAGTGAACGTGTGTGTATTTCATATCCCTGATTTCTAAATAGACTCCGATACATTTAGCTTCACCATATAGAAAAGCCATACCCAAGAATTAAGAGGAAAGCAACAATCCCATATAATAGGATATATGTTTTAAGGCATCCCAATCCCAATACATAACAACACATATAGTCTTCACTCTGCCCCTAGCACAAACCCAATTCTTCACTTCCCCTTTCCTTTTTCCTCACCGAAGTCAAGCTGCACACTTACATCACTTTCATTTTCCATGTCACAGATGCAAACACAATTGGCATGACCAATTGATCCAAAAATCAAACCATCTTCAAATTCTACTAAATTCTTCCACTAAATCTTGATTCCTCCTCGACCCATCAAAAGTACCACAATGGATTTCGACAACTTGGGATCCTCTCACCACAAGTCCAACATCAGAGGCTCCAACAGCTAAAGAAATGAAATACCCAAACCCTCGAACGAATCCTTGAGCAAATCTTCAGAATAAATAAGCAATAAATCAACACAAACTAACACAAAATCAAGAAAACAAACAAAGACAAACGAGATAGCAAGTTAGAGAAGAAGAATAAGTCGAGGAAGCAAAACGAGGATCTGTTGGTGGAAGTTTGGCTGGATTTATGGGTACTGAATTGAGGGGGTTTGAGTGGGTATTAGCGTATTAATTACGAAGAAAAGATTTTAATTAGTTTTAAGGGTAGTTTTCTAATTTGTTATTTTTAGAGGGTAGTGGACCTAATTACCTCTTAAACAATTATATCACTACAAATAAAACCCTTTTCTCTTTTAGGGTTTTTCCTCTTTTATTTGTTCATATTTCCTAAAAAATCACTATTGTTTCATTTTTTATTCAGTCAAATTCAAAAATTAATTTCAATTATGCATTCGTAACTACAATTCATTTATTATCCATATAAACCACTACTATTGCTTCTAAGAAGTTACTAATAATTGTAGATGAACAAAGTTTACTACTTGATTTTTTGACATTTAACCCTTTTTATACAAGAAAGAAAGACTAATTTTGGTGGAAAGAATGGGAGAATAGGGAATCATGAAGCAATCTCATCGATCCTCAATAATTAGCTTTGAAAATGACTCCTACTTTGTTTTATTAAAACAAGTAAAAGTTTGGCTGCATCACCAAGCAGTCACTCAAGGGTCCCTCATCATGCAGCATCATTGATCCTTGTCACCCCACTCTCTATCGTTGGATGCACAAAATATACTAATTTCACTTGTAATCAATTCCTCTTTTTTACTTTTCTTCAAAACATAATTTTGAAGTTTGAATCCACGTGAATCACGTCATTAGAAAATTTGATAGTATTAAGAAAAAAAAAACCTAAAAGCTTGTTATAGTGTGATGGTACTGCCAAACATACACTTTATGATTACATTTAACTCTCGTTTGATTTGGCTAAGAATCATGTTTTTAGTAAATTTTGATGAAAGATGATGAAATAATTATATGGTGAAAACGTTGATAAAAGTTGTGGTTCTCATATAGAGCATGTTTGTTTCGGATTAAAATCTGATTTTAATCTAAGTCAAACAATCAATATTAATCACATCTTTTATGTGTCTCGCAATTTTTTAAATACACATTTCAAAAATTTCTATCACAATCTATTAGAAATTTAATTTAAATCCCCACCAAACACCCTCATAGTTAAAAAAATGAATTCGTTAAAAAATAAATTTTAAAAAATTTGAGCCAAACATGAATTTAATTAGCACATATATAGGCCATGTTTGTTTCTGATTAAAATTTGATTTTAATTTAAGTTAAAGTCAAACAATCAATATTAACTACATGTTTTATGGGTTTCACAACTTTTTAAAAACACATTTCAAAAAATTTTATCACAATTTACTAAAAATTTAAATTAAATCCCTACCAAACACCCTCATGATGTATAGTTAAAAAAGAATTCGTTAAAAAATAAATTTTAAAAAATTTGAGCCAAACATGAATTTAATTATAGAATGGAATATAACGTGCAGGACATGATTTGTTCATGATGTGTTGTGTATGATAACCCGTGAGTAAGCCAAAATTCCACTGCTTTCAGTCTTTACCATTACACGACAAAATCCAACTCCAACAAGTAGACAAATTTCCAGGCCGGCCAACTCACATGCCACCAAAACCCAATCCCTCTATATTACCCATCTCTTTCTCTTCATCTTTCTCTCTGAATTCTCAAATCCCTTTTTCTAAATCTTCGAAGAGTTGCTATCTTTTTCTTAAATTTTCTTCTACAGGCTGAAAAAATCTGCAGACATCAAAGAAGAGTCTATTTTGCCTATTTTTGACCTTAACCAGTCATTTTTCTGTGCATGGGGCAAGAAAGAATATTAATAGCTCATCTTTAAGGAAAAAGATGAACAGTCTATTTCCTTGATTTGTTGACAGGATTTTCCGGCAAAAAGTTTTATTACAGAAGCTCAATTATGGATCGTTTCCCAATGATCAGGTACCACTTTTAGTCTCGTCCCTTTCTTACTTACTGTCCTAATTCTATTTGTTCATCTTGGAACACGCCCCAACATACCCACTATCTCATGATGCGATTCACTGAGACCCTACTACCATCACTACCTTCTCACCAAATTTCTCCATTTACAAGCCTGAATATGAACATGAATAATCAAGTTTACAGTGCACGGCCATGGCTTGGTTTTCCCACATCCAAATCTTTGGGGAGTTTTGGGGATGCCAATTGCATGGAACAATTGTTAGTCCACTGCGCCAACGCCATTGAAACCAACGATGCAACTCTTGCACAACAAATTTTGTGGGTTCTAAACAATATTGCCCCACCAGATGGTGACTCGAACCAGCGCCTAACGTGTGGGTTCCTTCGAGCCATCATCGCCCGTGCTGCGAATAGTGGAACCTGTAAATTGCTCACTGCCATGGCAAATGTGCACACCAATCTAGCCATGAATAACCACAAATTCTCTATTATTGAACTTGCTAGTTTTGTGGATTTAACCCCGTGGCACCGGTTCGGATTCACTGCGGCAAATGCAGCCATATTAGAAGCTGTTGAAGGGTATTCAGTGGTTCATATAGTTGACTTAAGTTCGACACACTGCATGCAAATTCCAACCCTGATAGACGCCATAGCCACCCGTTTTGAGGTGGCGCCGCTGGTCAAACTCACGGTGGCTGGACCCACAGAAGATTTCCCTCCTATGCTAGATCTTTCCTACGAGGAATTAGGTACAAAATTAGTTAACTTCTCTAGGTGTCGTAATGTAGTGATGGAATTTAGGGTCATTCCTTCAAGTGCTTCAGACGGGTTCTCTTCTTTAATAGAACAACTAAGGATGCAACATTTGATAAGTGCAGAAAATGGGGAGGCATTGGTCATAAATTCACATATGATGCTTCATTACATACCAGATGAAACCCTACCAGTGGTTCAAACCGCTAATTCACCTCAAATTTCCATTGAAACTTGTTCGAGTAATTCCTTCCTTCGATCAATGTTCCTCGAGGCATTACGAAGTTTGGATCCCACAATCATGATATTAGTCGATGAAGATGCAGATTTTACATCAAACAATCTAGTGCACAGATTAAGGTCAGCCTACAATTATCTATGGATACCCTTTGACACTGTGGACACATTTCTGCCCCGGGGGAGCAAGCAGAGGCAATGGTATGAAGCCGATATTTGTTGGAAGATCGAAAATGTAATTGCTCACGAAGGACCTCAGAGAGTTGAAAGGCTTGAACCTAAAAGCAAGTGGGTGCAAAGAATGAGAAATGCGAGTTTTCGGGGAATTTCTTTCAGTGAAGAAGCCATTACAGAAGTGAAAAGCATGCTAGATGAACATGCGGCAGGTTGGGGACTAAAGAGGGAAGAAGAAGATGTTGTTCTTACATGGAAAGGACACAATGTTGTGTTTGCTACTGCTTGGCTACCTATTTGATGATACCTTGGCTTGAAATTAATGTCAAATTTATTAGTTTTAGTACATGTTACTCCAATTTCTCCCATGAGATGTACTGATTACTGATCAATAATGTTTTGTATGATCAAGAATTTCTTTTTCTTACCTGATTATGATGCTCATAATTGTTCTGGATTCCTTTGAAACAAAATAAACCAAGAAAGCATAGAAATGTCGTTAAATTAGAGCTAAATTGCCGCATCTTTTTGTACTGGGGACTCCATTTTAATTTTTATCGCAAGTCGAATGCCAGCAGCTACTTTGTATTATTTTTCAAGTTGAAATTAAGCCACTGTTTGGTCTCAATCAAAATGAGCTACATATCAAAATCTGATGCTTTACAACTAATTTTAATCATAAGACTCATAACTTTTATCAATTTTTCAATCAAATATTTCATCAATTTTTATCAAAATCTGTTAAATGTTTTATCAAATACTTCGTCAAACAATCTCTAAGTCTTGTTATGAAAAAATAATACAAACAAGTTTGTTGACATGAAAGAGGACAGATGTCCACCATCTGATGCTAAGTCAGTGTTTGGAGTTGCTAACACTAAAAATACAGTAATGCCTTGTCATTGACATTGCACCACAAGCTTCATGTCATGCATAAATGACAGTTTGAAATGGTAACATGGCCGCCTGTGGGTTGAGTACAATCCTCGATCAAATCGACTCGAGCCAAGTACCTTCGGTGTCATTTGCACGAAGCCAACTTGCTCAACATTGTACACGTAGAAATCGAGCTTTGAGAACCTTGGATTAGCCCTTTTTAGCTTTTCTAAAGTCGAAGTCAACTCGTTGAATATGCTATGCAATTACAACCTTGGTTGACAACTTTACACTGACAACATCACATTCATTCATTTTAAAAACTGTTTTTTAAATCTACGTCCTGAATTTTGACAACACCAAAATTATCAACAATCGTTGTATAAATAGCTTTTGATATGCTAGATTGCAGTGGATATTATTTTACATTGGAAAAATGCATGACATGCATTAATAAAAGCCAGATCTCAATGTAACATACCTCAAGGAAATCCTTACTGTTCATAATCACACCTCTCATATTTTTTTAAGAACATGTGGTTGAAAAGTGAAAAATAATTGTGGATCATGTTAAATGTGTGGTTGGATATAATTTTTTTTTTTTTTTAAAGTATGTGCTGGTACTTATTTTTTAAGGCACCAAAAGAATTTCCTTGATTAGCAAAAACACAAAACTCCCACAATGGTTGTATTACCTAATTAGTTGTCTTTTTATTTATTTATTCAATTTGGCCATTTTTTACTGGAGCAGATAATCTAAAATCCTTGTTTCGACCCCATTTTTAAATTTTATGTTTTTCAAATTCATTTTAAATTGAATATTGTCACAATAATATAATTTATTACACATTATCAAAAAACTCATTTTTCTCAAAATCATCATAGCATACATGTAGCATCAATCATGAAGAATTTAAAAACCGCCACCTATTCAGAGATTAAAGAAAAGTGTACCAGTAATTTAATTCAATAATGCTATACGTACAGGCTTTCAATTACAGAACTTTAGAAAATGATGATGTGGCAAAGAAAAAAAAGTACACTATAAGTAATTTTTAAAAAAACAGAAGAAATAAATTTTCTTTTTAACAGTCAATTTTCGAGATAATTTTGGGATGTCAAACAAAGTTGAAATATTGGATTCTTAATAATATTCCAAAATGTTCACAAATTAGTTTTTTATGTCATTAATAGCACGCAAAACGATCAACTGTAGCAAATATTATCGCATGTCAAACCAGGGGCGGAGGGGAGGGGGGTCCAGGACCCCCCCAATTTTTTGGAAAAAAAAATTTTTTTTATTTTTTTTTTAATTTTTTGGCCTCAAATTTTATTTTTTTTATTCTTCTAATCCAGCCCATTCAATTGTTTGTGAAGTTGTATTGTTTATCAATTATGAGTGAAAGAGTTTCATCAATCCTCAGACTCGGTGATGGAGAAATATTTGAAAAGATTAGTAGTTTCTTTTATATGTTTCTTGATTTTTTTGTGAAGTCTTCGTACATTAATTTATGTTCATTTATTTCATTTCTCCATCACAAAGTACCAACTTTCCTTATTTTAACAGATAATATTTCAAAAAAAAATTTCTGTGAGCCCCTGCCCTTCAACTCCAGGACCCCCTAGTTTGAAGGGCTGACTCCGCCCCTGTGTCAAACCACACTATTCCAAACTAAAATTTCGAGAATTTAAATAACACGCTAACTTTAAAATTCTCCAACGATCATACTCTAGCCAAATTATTAATTTGCATACTTTATCTCCATATTCATTTCGAAAACTACATCATAGACAAAATCGAATTATCTAAACGAACATAAAAATAGTTAAGCCCCTATTTGCCCCCACTATTTCAAATTTTAATGTGGAATAGTATTTTTTGGAGAATTGGTGATTGAAAAAGGAGAATTTTTTTTTCTATTTACGTGTAATATTATTTTATGAAAGATTGTGTGGTTAAAAGTAAGAGAGAAAAAAATAAAAATTGAATTTAATGGGGGTCAAACGGGGGTTAAATGTGCATCAAACATGCGTATTAGAAAGAGACATATAACTCGTCTTCTCTTTAAATTTTTTAAATTGTTTCATTACGTTTATTATTTTTGCGTGACAAATTTCTCTAAATAATTTACATCATTTTATTGAGAATTTTATATGTAGTATGACGTCAAAAATTTTACACGAGATATGAAACTTCATGTAAAATTTCTAATAAAACAATGTAAATTATATTAAAAAATTTGTCGTGCAAAAATAGGGGTGGGCGCGGGTCGGTTCGGTTCGGTTCCAGAAATTTTCGGTTCTTTAGTAAATGGAACCGTCGGTTCCAAATATAATTTTGGAACCGTTCGGGTTCGGTTCGGTTCCGTTCCGTTCCGTTCCGTTCCGTACTATAATTAAATTTTTTAATATTTAAAATAATATTACATAAATACACCTGAAAATAGATACTAATATTAGCCCCTATTTGGAGGGCATTTTTTCCAATTTCTAGAAATTTTCTTACCGTTAGACATGGGGCCAGCAGAAATATTGACCAATTTGTGAGAGGGAGGGGCCCACTAATTTGAAAAAATTGGTCCAAATCTTCATTTTTTCTTCACAAGAATGCTGGCCAAACAAGGGCTTAATAACAAGAAGTAGATACAAATACAAAGTTCGATCTTAGCAACTAAACCCTAAATCCAACCATGAATGGCTAAAATATCAACTAAAACCTAGCCCAAGACTGAAATCAAACCCAATCTAAACTAAGTCCAATAGGAAATAAAAACAAAACTACAAACTAGCCCAAAATTAAACTCGTGTTAGGTTAAGAAATATATATATATATATATATATATATCAAATAGTTAAAACAAAAAATTGTTAACTTTTTTAGAAAAAATAAAATAAATTGATTTATCAGAAAAAATTCGGTTCTTATTCGATTCTTCGGTTCTAGGTCTAGAACCGAGAACCGAACCAAAATTTTTCGGTCCTTCGGTTCTCGGTTCTTCGGGTTTTTAAGTTAAGAAAACCCGCTCGGTTCGGTTCGGTTCGATTCAGTTCGGTTCGGACATTTTGTCCAACCCTATGCAAAAATAGTAAATATTAATGAAATAATTGAAAAAAATTAAAGAAAAGACAAGTTGCACTTTTCTTTTTAACAAGCACGTTTTACAATTTTTGATATACATTTAGACAATTCGATTTATCCTTCTAGATGATAGCTTGGATATTTTAAAAGAATAGATTGTAGTTCTCGAAACGAACGTCGAGATAACGTGTGCGATTTAGGAATTTGACTAGCGTACTATTGTCAGAGAATTTTTAAACTTAGTGTATTATCGAAATTCTTGAAATACTAGTTGGGAGTTGCGTACTTTGACTGGTGATTACATTTGCGACCGTTTCACACGCAATTAATGATGTTAAAAATTATGTCGAGAGCACATTAAAATGATATTGAGAATGCAATATTTCGACTTAATTATCTCGAAAATTGGCATATTAAATAGAGTTTTTATTTTTTCCATTTTTTTAAAAAAAAATTACCTATAGCTTACTCTTTTTTCTTTGCCACGTGATCATTTTTTAAAGGGCTATGCTAGACTACCAGAAGAATTTCACCAGAAGTCTACCAGATACTCACAAAGCCTTTAAATATTATAAAATTGATTTCTATAAAAAATACTATCTTACCCTTTCTATTTTTATTTGCAAACTTTACCATGTATCTTATAATTCTTCCATTTAGGTCGTAAGTTCTTAAAGTTAATCCCGGAATCTTTAACTTTTAATATCTTCTCTTTCTCCTTGATTAATTAATCAGGATCAATATGTAATTTCTTTAATTTTTCAAATTGTTCTAAATATTCTCTATATTTTGATAATTTTTCAAAAGTTCTAGGTTGGTCTTTTTCAGTTATATATCCAAAAACTATTCCTTCTGAGACTTCTTCTCCTATGTCTTTGTATTTTCCAATAACATCTTCAATTTTCTTTATTTCTTTACTAATTTCTACAGGATCAAATCCTATATTATGTTTACAAGCATAATCTATTTCAGAATATATTTCTTTAAGTTTTTCTTGTCCAACAGGAACTATATTTTCAGATTTTTCAACTATACTAAGTAAAAATGAAATATCTTTTTTATCTAAATATAATCTAAGACAATTATCATTAGATGTGGATGCTTGTGAAGTGTTCATAAAGATTAATCAAAACATAAGTATATAAAAGCATGTAAATGACTTACAGTAATCAATGGAAATAAATCAGGCTTTCCCTCCAGCATGTTCTTATAGTAGCTTTGCATGTATTTAATCATTCTTCTGAATCAGATGAACATTTAAAATGTTTTTGAAATCATTTGGGTCCACAACTGCTTCCGCAAAAGGCTTTTCAATTAAGGTTGCATTTCTCACTCTAGAGAACTAGCCGTGTTACCACAGACGCTATCTCACAGTATCCAGAGTCTCTGTTTTCACCTCTATTCAAACTCTTTTCAGAACAAGTTCTTACTTAGAACAAGATTTTAAAAGATAACTCACACACAATGTGCTACAATTTTGTTAGAAAACTGCCCTTTTCCCCAAAACATTTATCAAATACGGGTACTTTGGCATGGCTAACATCCATTCAAAAACAATGTTTTGAAAATCTCTTAAAATCTCTATTTGTACTGCCGAGGAATCATGAGAAACTTAACGAAATCCTTTCATAGAAACTTTTGTTAAATCATAAAAAACTTCATCTTAATATTCATAAGATTGAAATAATACATGCTTGTTTACTATATTTACATACCTTCGGTACTCACCTTCTGAAGTTTAGAACTCCATAAGTGATTACCTTATTACAAGCTTTCCTATCTTCAAAGCTAAAAAATTTCTTTTCTGAATACAAGTGGTGTATATGATATTTTTGAGATAGATAATTCGAGGGGTTTCTTCCAATCTGTCTTCCTTCTTCCACTCATTCTCCTTATATAGAGGCTTTTTCCTTTAGTGGTTAGGAATCTTATCTTCACAGCTGTCCTCCATTATTTCTTGTCTGCCATCTTCTTTTGTTGGGTAGCAAAGCTGTCCTCCTTTTGAGCTGGTAAGTAGGTGAAGAGTTATTATCATACCCACTTTTCTTATCTTCAACAGCAACTTCTGTGTTATTTTCTTCAATAGCTGGTGGAAAGTCATTATCTCAACCACTATTTTTTGTCTTTGAGTGACCACAGTTTTTCTTTAATAAAGAAACTTTATTAAAGTAATGATAAAGGGTCACTGTCCTTGCTCCATTATTTTTCCATCCTTGATTCAAAGAATTCTGCAGGGAACTCTTCATCATCGAGTGACACTTGGCTCATATCTTCTACTACACAATGTTCACAATGATGATCACTGTAATCCCAAAGTAATTTGCATAGTTCTTTCTCCATTTTTTCTGATCCACAAACTTGGTTGGAGATTATTTTAGATAATAAATGGTCAAGATAACATATATCTTCCTCTTTTGTCTCTTTTCTGGCATTAGAGTAGATTATATGTTCTTCAGATGGGTAAACCCATATTTTTTCCTTCTCAGTAATTATCTGAGTTAGATGCTCAAATATTTCTTTGTATCCTTTGGCTCTTCTATATGGCATCATGTTAATAATATCTTGGTAACCATTTTTAACAACCTTTTGACTGGTTGGTAAAAAATGTTGATTTGTGAGCCCTAATTTAATAACATGAAATGCTGGCTGCATATATTGGAGATCTGGATCCCATTCCATCGTTGCCGAGTAAAATCTGATGTATATGTTTGTAGTTTTGACAACTTCAGTGTATCTTTTTACTGCCTTCTTGACATCGGCTGGTAGTTGGGCTATTTCTTTGAGATCTTTGCTAGGATATATACAAAGTATATTTCCTAATTCAAAGCAGTTCCTTATCCAGTTGGCTGGTGCTTCTGGATAAAAGTTTATTTTGTTGTATCTTCCATAGTGGAGAGTCTTCATCCATTTTCCAACTTCTAAATACCAATCAGATAAAATATTGAAAACAACAATAAAGAAAATAATTTCTTCATAGTTATCCTTTTTGGATATCTTTGTCATGTGACATATCTTGACAATTTCTTTTGGATCAATTTTTTCAATATTTAGCTCAGGTAAAGAATGGCTCTGTGAGGAGCTACCTTTGCTGCTTTTGATATCTTGAATATCTTTTCTACCAGTAATAGTTTCAAGTTTTCCCTGTGAAGGGGTTCCTATTACCTTCTTTTCTTTCTCTTTATCCTCGAGTAGAGCGCTAGTATTCACAAGTCCCTGTGAAGGGGTACTAGACTTGGTACAAGTTTCTTATGCCACAAGGGCTATATTTGTTTGTTCTCGAAGACTATCTTGTATATTTTGGATTTGAGTTTCCAAATAGGAAACTTTTATCTCAAGTATCTGGACTTTCGTCCTTAATTGTTCTAGCTCCATCCTTGCTGAGATAATCAGGAAGAAAGTTAGCATTCCCTTTTATATGCTCAATATCAAATTTGAAATAGGAAAACCAAATTTGAATTCTGATAATATATCTGTTGGCAATAGATGGATCAACATTATTTTTTAAAAATGCTTTGACTTGAGTATTATCAGTCCTAATTAAGAACTTTTTTGGTAATAGATAATCTTCATATTTCTGCACTCATCGCTTAACAGCAATGAGTTCTTTTCTATTCATCTCATATCTTATTTTGACTTCTTTGAATATTCCTGATGTATAACCTGCAAGTATTTCAGAACAAGAACAATTCTTTTCACATTTATATTCTTTATGATTCTTTTTTACCTTTAATACTGCACCCCAGTAATTATCTGAAGCATCAGTTTCAAGGATAAAGAAATCTTCTTCTTGTGGAATTACAAGTTTAGGCAAAGCTTTTAATTCCTCTTTTACTTTTCTTATATTTTTGCAATCTTGTTCATCCCAAGACCACATTACATTTTTTCTTAGTTTTGGGAGAAAATAATTTTTTAACTTGGCACAATTTTCAATAAATCCTTCAACATAATTTAATATACCAAGGAAGCTTTGTAAATGCTTCTTATCTCTAATTTTTTCAGGAAATTCTTGAAATTTTTCACCAATATGAGATTGCAATTGCAATTCTCCTTCTTTTATAAATAATCCTAAAAATTCTATTTCTGTTTTGGCTATCTCTGCTTTCTTTTGAGAAAGTGTAATACCATGCTTTTTCATAATATAACAAAATTTCTCAAGATGTTCAATATGCTCATTTATATTATTTGAATGAATCAGTAAATCATCAACATAATCAATACAAAAATGAGTAATTGGTTTGATAACCTCATCCATTCTTCTCTGAAATATCTGTGGTGCATTTTTCAACCCGAATGACATTACATTCCATTCATATTGTCCTAAAGGATTGAGAGTACTAAATGCAGTTAATGGTTTACTTTCCTCTGTAAGCATGATTTGCCAAAATCCTGACTTACAATCAAATTTTGAAAATATTTTCTTGTTTTGTACTTGTTTAATAAGGGTGTCCTTATTAGGCAAGTAATATCCATCAAATTTAGTAACTTCATTTAACTTCTTATAATTTATTACCATTCTGGCTTTTCCTCTTTTTATCTCGCTATGTTTTCTCACCATAAAGGCTGGACTACTATGTGAGCTTTTACTAGGCCTAATCAATTTGGCTTCTAGTAATTCTTTTATCTGATTCTTAAATTCTTTTTGGTCATCAACACTATATTTCATTGGTTTGACTCTAACAATAGTGTCTGGATTGATTAATTCTATCTTTGCCTTTACTTTGTCTGTGTTCCATTTTTCTAATGGATTTTCAGAATATGTTTCAAAAATTTCTTTTTTCAATTTTTCTAACTTATTTTCTGTTGTCATTTTCAAAACTGTAATTGGTTTAGTTTTTTCTGTATTCCAACATCCACCACGCTGGGTTGAGAAACTCTGATGGTTTATTTTGCTATGTGCTATACTAACAGCTTTAGGTACTTTGGGTGTAAATATCTTATATGCACAAGGGGTTGTGAACATATATCTATCTATATATTGAGTAAATGGTGCATATTTTAGTAGGAAATTTTGTCCTAATAAAATATCACATCCAATTGTAGAAGACATATATATTGTGTCAACAAATACTTCTCTAAAAGTTATTAGAAAGGGTACTTGTGTAGCATATTTGCTATATATGATTTTATTTCCTCCTGTCGTTGTAGCAGTAACAATCTTTTTTGAATCATATTTCCAGTATTCACTTGGTAGTACATTTGGTAAACACAAGCTTATTGTACTTCCTGTATCTAAATAAGCATGAAATTTAATTTTACAGTTTCCTTTTATATTGAGTATAACTTCAATATATGGGCTCATGGGATTAGTATTAATTACTCTTTCCATGATAACAATGTTTTCATATTTTCATCTATTCTTGATATGATGATTGGATTATCATCAACTGTTATTTTTAAATATCCTTGACAAATTTTGTAGGGACTAAATTTTTCAAGGAAGTTCATTCCTAATAATATAGGTGAACGTTTGATTCCATATGATTCATCTTTATATAGAATTATTTCTTTATTATGTTCTTTCTGATCCTCTCCTACAAATATAAGAGGGAATTTAACATATTTCTTTATTTCAAGATTATTTCCCAAATAATCTTTAAATATATATGGTTTTGTTAACTCAAAATCTAGTAAATGACTAACAAATTTAGCATTTACATGACTTTGTTCTGCTCCAGTATCTATAAGGACAAGAAGATTTTTCTTGTATCCTTCTGGATTAACATATCTTGTTTTGATATAGTATTGCGAATTTGTTGATTCGGTAATACTAAGTTTTTTAACTTGGCTTATCTTAAGATCTTGTCTGGGGGAAAATCTTGCAATAAGATTATTTCCTTCTAGACTGACACTATTTCTTCTTATCAATCTTCCTTCAGAATTGATTTCTCTTGCTTGTTTGTGAAAATCAAGCATTATTTGTTGAGGTATTGTCACTTCATGTTCTTGGTACTTTCTAGGGGGTATATATTGAGCTAATTCCTCAAAATCTTTATGTATGATTATGTTATCAGTTATTTTTCTTAAGTTGTTGTGATGGCTAGTACTAAAAGCAAAAATTGATTTTATGCTTATACTAATAGCCTTACTCTTTCTTAACATTTTCAAATTTCCAATTCTATAGTATAGATTGAAACTTTGATCAATATTTTCATCAATCAGTGAAACCGCATAATTTGGTTTTACTGTAAATATTATCTTTTGATAGACTAGATTTCCTACAATAGTTCCTAGTAGAGCATCTACAGGATCTTGTAAGATTCTATTGTCCATGCAATATATTTCTATTGGTATATTCATACCTTCTCTAAAGAATCCTTTAACCATGATTTGGATTCCTCCTATCTCAATACATTTGAGTTTGCTCCTTACATTTTCTGGAATTTTGGATAATTTTTGTCTTACCCATTCTTTTGTAATTATAGGAATTCTTGCTTTTCCCATAGTATCTTCTATACTAATAGATATTTCTTTGTAATTCATACTTACAATTGTTTTATTTACTCTTGGTAGTATTCCTAAGAATCCTTGGTGGAATACATCCTTTTCTTGTAAGTCTAATATTTTCTTTGTTATTCCTTTGTATTTTCTAGCATCAAAGGTAATTTCTTGATTTATACCTTCTACTGAATCTTCAACTTCCTCAGTTGTTTCTACTTCTATTTCTTGATCTATTTCTTGTATTTCCTGATTCATATATACTATCTCTTCAGAGTCTTCTTCTGAAGATGATGAATCTAATTCATAAATGCTACTGCATTCACTACTTAATTCTTCAAAATTTTCAATTGGTTCTATATCACTATCATTTTGAAATTCTTCATAAATTCTAAGAGTCTTTATATTTTGTTTCTTTCCTTTTAGGACATTGGGGGGCTATGTGTCCTTCTTCATTACAGATAAAACATCTGCATTTCTTTATATATTTAGGCTTGGGCTTCTTAGTCCAATTTCTTTTCTTAAAATATTTCTTATGAGGTTTAAAAAATCTTTTCTTAAATTTCTTATAATTTTTAAACTTTCTTTTGTATTTTTTATATGGTTTGTATTTCCTTTTATAGCAACCAAATTGTTCAATTTGACCAATATCTTTGTAGCAACATAGAGAATTTCTTCTCATCTTATATGCTTTCTTATTTTCTAAGGCTTCTCTACACCATATACTTATCATTCTTTTCGTAAATTCAATTCTACATCTTAAACTATCTTGGTTTACTCCATCCTCTTCTCCAAGAGGTAATAATTTTTCATATTCTTTTAATAATTTCATTCCCCATGGAAATGGTAACTTCATAAAATAAGATCTTAATATAGGTTTATTTTCTTGATAATTTCCTTGGTTCAATATATAATATATTTCTTCAAACTTGCATGTGTATCTTTCAAGTTCACATATATCACATATTTTTAAATTTTCCATAGCTATCATTCCTTCATTATATTCTTCTTGTTTTCTAGTTTCTTCATCTATTGTGAATCTATTTCCTAAAAATTCTGTTCTTATAATTCTTTCCATTCTTCTAAGAATTTCTTGTATACTTTGCTCATTCAGGGCATTCCTATTGTCTATTGTTTCAGTTGTATTTTCTCCATATTTTATACTCTTTTTTATATTTTCTGGTAGCTTTCTCCACCAGTCAGATACAATTCCTCTAAAAGTATGTTCTATAAATCCAAAGGCTGTGTATGTTTCCCATTTATTAAATTGTATAGCTAGGTCTGTACTTTTTATCCATGTTTCAATAGCTTTATTTTTATCTACACAATCTAGATCTAACCATATTCCAGTTGTATGGATTGGTTCATTGTAGGATTTCATTGGGTTTATTTATTTAATGGATTGTTTCCTTATATTTCCTAGGTAACATTTTTGTTACAATTAATGCTAATATTTTAAATCTCCTGGGAACAGGTTCTATCATATAACTTAAGCCATCTTTTTCTCTTAATATATAGTACAAATTATTTTTAATTATTTCAATTTCCATGATCTAACAAGGCTCTGATACCAATGAGACCAGAGTGCGCAGATCGCACTTACTACCGTCCGGGTTTACGGAAGTGGCCCTGACTTGACAGTAGTATAACGATACCTATCTGAGTCCTTGACCATATCCTATAGAGTCAGCGGAATAAATTTTGAACTCATAAATTTATAGGGACTAATTTGGAGTTTTTATAATCTTATGATACCTCCTATTTGCAAATTATGTATGAAGGGTAATCTTGGAATTTAATCTTTTCTGTAAGGTTTCTGTAAAGGGTAATTATATCACCACTACAAATTTTACTAAGCACACCACAAATTTCTTATTTACTTAAATATCCTTAAGTAAAATTACATAATTAGGGTTTTAATATATATTTTAATTAAATAATTTATTGTTACACCACAAATAGAAAATAAAACCTAATTTCTTTCTTTCTTCTTCCTTGGGGTAATTATATTACCACCACAAACATAAACAATCTTTTCTTTCTTCTTCTTTAGCAGTTAAGAAATCAAATGCAGAGAGATTAATGGCCTTTGAATACATAAAAATAACTGCTTTAATAGGGATCTGAAATCAGACAAATCTAATTACAATTAAACATTAATCAGTGCATTTTATCATTCTGGGCATTTTTTTATGAGGAGATGAAAGGCTCAATTACAGAGATCACGTCATGCGGTCATGGATATCCAAAATCAGATCAGATCACGTCATCAGCATTCTTACAATCCGGAACATAATAAGAACTCAGGATATCTAAAATTGATTTGGAAAACACAAAGATCTAATCCAGAGAGATCAACGTTCACTTCATTGCATTTTCCAGCCCACAATAATTTATCATTCTGTGCATTTTCTTATGATAAAGAGTGATTGTAATGGTAATTTATTGCTTCCTAATTATTGTCCATATAAATGCAGTAGAAACCCAAATGAAAATTGATATTTTCGCAATGAAGATCATGATGCCGAATCAAATGATTTAACCAAATAGGACCGAAAGGGTTGAGAAAAAAGATGATAAATAATGGGAGGATGTGTACACCACATTTTCTTTTAATTTTTAATTTTTACTGTATTAGGAGTATAATGGTAAATTTATTGGGGGTGTATTTATTGAAATTATATTTTAATTGTGGTGTGATTATAATGTGGTGTAGTAATTAAATTTTGTTGTGGTAATATAATTAGCCTTCTGTAAATAGTTTTTCTGTACGTATATCTTTTCTCTTTTTTAAAAGGGTTTTTCCATTTTTAAACTTTTGTATAAGTACTGAGATTGAAAGCGTACACACAGCGTTATTGAATTTTTCTTCCCAAAAACTTTGGTCCAAACCTCGTAAATGATTCCGAACCCAAAAAGGAACCCTTCCCATTTCGTCCCCTACACAAAAAAAAGTTTCGGATTCACTTATCTATTGTTCTTCGTCACTTGTAAAAGGACACGCTCGCCTTTGACTCTGGTATGACGTGAGAAGAATCTCTCGAGGGCCAATAGTCTCCTCGCTTTCTCTATCTAACCCTCCCGAAGCTCGATCAGTACTGCTGCTACGAAAATTCACTGTTTTTTTTATGAAATTCAAGCCGCATATTTATTAATTTGGCGCTCACGTAAATCAGGTAAAGTTTCTTTTTTTTTTCTTTATTTTGTTGGTTAAAATGAGCATTTGGTGGCTTTAATGGGTTTTGTTGGTTCTAGATTGAAATTTCACACAAGTGTCTAAGTCGGAAGTTAGAATTTCACTTGGGATTGGATAAAGTTTGCTTCTTGGAGTTTTTTTGTGTTTCTCCTTAAATTGTGGTCTCATTCGGCTTATTGAATCACGACGATGTGCTTAATTGTTTGTCTTTGATTGTTGAATTCGGGATTTTATGAGAGTGAAGTGATACCTACTGTTGTGAGTTTGATTTGCATTTGGATTTTGCTATTTTTTACAGAGTATTGCCTACTGGTGTTTGTCTGCTAGTGCTCTTGACTACGCTCACTGAGGGTGAGGTTTGACAAGAATTAATGTTTTGGAACAGGAAATCAAATATGGGTTGGTTGCATTTTGTGGCGCTTCTTGTGTTTAATGAAATATATTCCTTTTAGATGATAGTGATTAATTTGTGAGCCAAATGTCGAGAGATAGGCGTTTCCCCCAAATCAGTACTTTGGAGCTGAAACTTCATATTGAAAGGAGGTTGGGTCACCAAAAAGCAGATAAATATTTTAATCTACTGAATAGGTATTTAAGCCTCAAGGTTAGCAAATCGGAGTTTGGTAAGCTATGTGTTGGATTATTGGGGAGAGAGAATATTGCGCTTCATAATGGGTTTCTCAGAGCAATTATCAAGAATGCCAGTATTTCCAAGACTCCTTCTCCTAAACATGAGAAAGCTCAAGCTTCGTTGAATTTGAAAGTTCTGAATGGGTATCAAAAAAGTAGTCTTCATTCGCTATCTAGAGATGTGTTTCTTCAGTCTCCTAGGAAGGGAAGATCTTCTACCCTTCGAGATCACACATTAAAGGACATCGCAAGCCCCCTCAGGCCTCATGGGAAGACCCACAATGTGGGATGTGAAGATTCGACACCTAAGGTTGTGGAACAGCAGAGTGCCACCGAATTGTTATCTTTAGGTAGCAGGCCTCCTGCTGAAGTCACCTCTGTCGAAGAGGGTGAAGAGGTCGAACAGTTTGCTGGAAGCCCAGGAGTTTACAGTAGAACCCCTCTTAGGGCTCCTCTTGGGATTTCTCTTAATACGAAAGGATTAAGGAAGGTGCATGGCTCATCGCCTTACCTGAATGCCGAGACCTGTTATAACACTGGTGAGCTGCCTGATACCGGTTCTTTAAGGATGAAGTTGGAACAGATGTTGGAGACCGAGGGTTTGACTATCTCAGCAAATTGTGCCAACTTGTTAAATAATGGGCTGGACATGTTTATGAAGAGATTACTGCAACCTTGTCTGGATTTAGCTGCTTCAAGGTCTGAACACAAGCTCCTCAATAATGTTCATCATCAGGTTATAAACAGGATGGGGCCGCTGCCATGTTTACAGAAGCATAATAGATTTGTTTCAGTGTCAATGCTAGATTTTCGAGTTGCAATGGAGTCGAATCCCAGTGTACTTGGAGAAGATTGGACTGTACAACTTGAGAAGGTTTCCTTGGGTACGTCAAGATAATATGGATATATAGTCGGCCACTTTGGAGTTCATCTCAAAGTGATGACTGCTGTTGTAACTCTAGAAGCTCTTTTAACAGGGTTGTTGACCCATTTCATACGATCAGCACGTATTCTAAAGCTACATGAAAATTTTGGTTCGATTTGGTTAGTTTGTACATGCATCTCAGAGCTGATTATTTCTGAGTGGGACTTCTTACCTCATAAGGATATGGGTACTTGAAAGATTGTAGCCATTTTCAGTGGCCCTCTTTTGCAAATATAAGCTTTTCCACCTTAGTAACCACTTGTTTCTGACTAAATCTATTCTTTTAAAGTTTCCATGCTATCATTCTTTTAAAGTTTCCATGCTCCCAAAAGAAAAGGGAAGAAGAATCAAAGAAAGGAAGGAGCTATGGTGATGTTCAATATACTGGTTTGCGATCAAATGCTTTTTCATATTGTTGAGTTGCTTAAATATGGTTTCTTGCGTAATGTTTATTTATTTGTTAGTTGATAAATTCTTCCAGCCATAATGGCTTGTTTGGAATTTCATTTTTGCTTCCATTCAGTTTTTTTAGCTGGTAGGATTACATCTTCTGGATGGGCATCTATGAAAATCAAGCAATATAATATATTTTCTGCAAGTCTGCTGTCTGGAGTATTTATGGCTTGAGTTAACTGGAAGTCTATCAAAGAGAATATTGTCGAGGGAATCCAATGGTAATAATTCTCTTTGCAATTTGCTGCTTCTTCAAATGTGCTTGCTCTGAAATGGGAAGTAATTCTGGAAAGCCCACATTACAAATGTTTGCAATTGGTTAGTTTTCAACTTGACTTCCATGCATTTAACTAGCATTCTTATCAACCAGAATATATAAGGCAAAGAGTCTGAAAGAAATCAACTTGAGTTGTGTAGAGCAAATACCGTATCATGGTACCTCCACCCCCATCTGATCAATCTAACATATTGTTTCGAAAAAAGGTCCCTGTTATTCTTCTCTCTCTTTTCTGTAGAAGTATTGAGATTCTATAGTTCTTTTCTTCTCCACTTTTCTAGCATGTTGTTAATAACACCATTTCAGATATATTTCTTTTTTGTTTCCTCGTCCTTTTCAGTCTAGAAGCTTTGATAAAAGTAACTTGCGACAGAAATGGGGAAGAGAGAAAGGGAAAAGATATGTCTGAAGAGAACTGTCCAATAGCTGGATCCATGCTTGAGTGTTGTTTCTTGGGGTGAGTGTGGCACACAGCAACCTAAACAACCTTGTATTTGGTCTGGAAGTTGAAAAAGGACCAACGTCCACATTATTGTTTGTAGATGAAGATAAAATTTGAATAAGTTTGCTATGCACCTGGAGGTTTTGGCTTAAGCAGTTTTGCTTTTCAAGGTACCTTTCAAGCTATCACTGATTCAAAAAATTATAGTGCATGTATTGTTAGTGATCATATGTAACTCTTATCTTCTACATCATTTGTCTTTGGGAGTGGTCTATATGCAATGTTTGTCTGTGCCATGACCATAATTCCATACTGGTTCAAGAGTCTGGAAGTGTTCTTTTGCATGGTAGTGGTGCAGGGTGGGTCCACATATTGAAGCATATCATAATATAATAGTCACATTTTGAGTTTGTTTAAGATGGCTGAACATTTGAGGATTGAACTTGTAAATTGAAGGGGAGAGATTTTCTCTTTTTTCAATTTTCTGTTAGTGACCATCTGTGCTCCTATACAACGTTAGCTCGGATATTAACATACATTTTAGATGAATATGAAGTATTAAATAATCTTTCTCAGTAAGTTCCACAAAAATGTATATTTCATGTCATTGTTGATATGTTAGACCTTATCGATTCATGACTTTTCTCGAAGTTACATAAAATTCTTACTTATTTTGCTGGCTTACATTCATTTTCTCATTTAAGTGCTTTGATTATCAAAAGAGGTAGCAGTCTTTGCTGAGTGGTTGGCGGAAGAGCATCTTAGAGTGGACCTCCCCTTCCCTGCGCGCTCAAGTTAATAGAATAAATTTGAGGTATGATTTTAAAAGATTCAAAATATGACAAATTACATTGTTAAACTTTGTGTCATTTGTCTAATGATATATAATCTCGTGCATGATCTAAGAGGCTCGATTTTAGTTGCTTTATGAGCTTACTATTTTGTGATTAAATATATTGGTTTTATAAAAACTTATCATAGTTTATGTATAGCCTAGGGCCTTAATGTTCATGTTTTGGGATGCAATCGATTAATTGGACTCTCCATATTAATTAATGCATAGTCCAATTAATGGTATGTTGGTATCTCCATTTTTTTAAATGGAAAGTCCAACATTAGACTCTCTATTAATAAATGGAAAGTCCAATGGACTTCCCAATTTTTTATTCAACTTTTCCTTTTCTTTTTAGTTTATTAATTATATTTTAAATTAAAAAAAGCATTATATGCATTGGAATCTGCATGATGCAGAGTTAATGTAGAGTCCAAGGCAGAGGAGAGCTCCACAAACTCTCCTTGGATTCTCCATCTGTTGCCTGAGAGTCCTACATTTGACTCTCCAAAAGGGGAGTCTACTTTTTTATTTATTTTTTAAATTTCAATTTTGTTTTTAGTTTTCTCCATTAATAAATGGACTCTGACATGGAACGGTACTTAAAGGTTGTTCGTGCCCCTTTTGATGATCAAGTCACAATGGCAACAATGTACCTCTCTGGAGATGCAAAAAATATTTGAAACTACTCACAGAGAGAGATAATTTTTAAAAACAATCTCTAAGAGACTTTGTTTTAATTTTTTAAAATAAAAGGTTGGATAGCTAAATCCGCTCTCTATCTCAATTTATAATGATTGCGTTTAATAATCTATATATTTCAATGTTCTACTTACTAAATTATTCTAATCATATTTGAATTGATTGGTCATTGACATGTAAAAATAATATGTTAAATAAACTATGATGAGAAATTAATAAATGTTTTTTTGGAAAAAAAAAAAATGAAGAGTCAAAATAGAAAGTACTATTGGAGAGTATGTAAATACATAATATGCCTTTATAAATAGTCTCTTGGAGGTGCTTTAAGCTTTTGCTTTTGTTTGTATATTTTAAAAATTGACACACATTCCCACAGCTATGTTTTAATTAAAAATTCATCAAGTAATTTTTTCCTTTAGTTCCATATTAATTTAAGAAGTGTTTATTTCATTTTTACCATTGATATTTTAGACCTTATTGAGCATTTTTCTCAAACTTTAATAAATTAGAGTCCTACTGTTTTTTTTTACTAACAAATCGTGATTTGTGAATGTGGGCATAATCAAATAAGTAGCAACCAACAAGTTGGTAAATATCCTATAAATTAATTAGTGTATCCACATTTCTACATTCTGGCTGGTTGCATGTAAAAATCTAGCGAAGTACGCGTGTGCTATTAATTTCGATTTTGTTGTTCTTAAAACAAATCCTATTGTACAAATTTATGATCGAAATTGGCAGAGGCTTAATTCTAGTTCAAGTACTCAAAATATATGATAGAAAATTAACACTTAAAAGTTTTAGCTAGTACTGTATAAGTCAACAAATTGCTGAATATTTGCCAACTAATACAAGAAAATAGGACTCAGTTGGACTCCATTGCAACTAGCAGTAATAAAACGAAAGTAAAGCTACTGACCAAGTAAACTATAAAAAATCAGCTAACCAATTCCTGATCACTCAGATTGAATACTGTATCAAACTAACACCTAATGCTTAGGAGAGAACTTCAAAGACTCATTGGGCAAATATTCCAGGCCACAATGAATCAAGTAGCCAAATATGAGTATGAATCACAAGGTGGAGCTTGGAAAAACGTGTTGAGGCTGCTCATATTATAGAGTTTCTAGTAATTTCCTTAATTACTTAATCATTTAAAATTCTATTAAATTGCATGTTCAAATGTATCTTAAACATTCTATTTGAGTGCAATTTCTTGCTACGGTTTCCATAAAATGACGATCCCGGCGAATGGGATTCTCTATGACTTTCAATCAAAACTCGATGAAATTTATAATGATATGAACTGCATTTCACCCCTGATAACATGATTCAAATTGCAAAATTCACTGAAATTCGTAACATATTATTCTAGTTCACAAGTGCTATAGAAGAGAGAGAGAAAATCCATATGTGAATTTTTTCCTTTGGGAAATTCTACAATTACATGAATTCGTTAGAGTTGTTACTTGGTTACATACGAGGACTTTTATCCCTAATTATTTATAATTTCACTTCCTTAGAATGGATGGTGGAGGTTAACTAAGTGTCTATCTGGTTGTATTTTTTAATCAATTTTTTTAGCAAAATTTGATAGTTTGAGATTGTCTCATTAATTGAAATGTCCATTCCCATGCGTCAGTAAATTTGCATTTCCACTTTCACCTTTGAGTAAGCGTCCAATATGACCATTCTGCCCCTTATTGTATTTCCCCATACCCTACAGAATTTATTTCCTTGCGTGATCATAATGAAGGGGCATATCAGTCATTACAACAACAATTTGTTGCTGAGATGATAACATTTTCATCATTCGTATGCCAATACAATAAATTATTCCTTATGGGACCCATACTTTGACACCAAATAGTCCATTTTCCGCTAAAAATCTGAACTAGACAGGCGCTAAATTCTATTGTCCAGCAAAATATCTAAGCTTCCATCTGGGAAGAATTTTTAAACAGTTTAATTTATATATTAATAAAAATTAGTTGTGGATACTACTTGTTGGCTTATTGGAATGTGTGGTTGAAAATGAAGTTTCATCATTTATAAATTTTGAATGGAGGCTAAAATATTGAATAATGCTAAGTGTACACAATTTTTTACACAATCTTTTACACCTCTCTCACATGGAAGGGGGCCCACACATAATAAAATAATCCTGGACCCCCCTCCATGTGAGAGAGGTGTAAAAGATTGTGTAAAAATGTGTGTGTACATGTAGCATTACCCTAAAATATTTTGGATAAAATTTCCTAAAATTTTGATCATATAAAATTCTTGATAAACATTTTAGACTTGTGACTTCCATACAAGTGTCTACCCATTGACTTATTTTAATCCGCAAGACTAGAATCTTTTGGACACGCCTTATGTAATATCCCGAGATTTTCTAGCAAAAATTTTAATACTTTAGAAAGTAATTAAAAATAAATAAATAAATTAGGGATTTAATTGAATCGATGGTATAAATGATATATGAATTATAATTAAAATAATATTAAGGGCATTGAAAGTGCAATTTTATTAAAAATGGAGTAATTGAATATTTATCCGAGGATCAAATGTGCAATTTCATAAACAAATAAAATATTGACATTTTTATCATAGGGGTTAAAAGTGCAATTTGATTACAAAATGCATAATTGCACATTTGCCTAAGGGTTAAAGGTGCAATTTCATAAACAAATAGAATATTGACATCTTTATCATAAGGGTTAAAAGTGCAATTTGATAAATTGCAAAATTAACCCATAGCATCCACTATAAATAGAGGATGAATTGGGAAGTAGGACACGCTTCCTATCCCTTTCATATCTTAATGTATGTTTTTAAATTATTTTGTTAATTAATTATTTATTTGCTTAGATAATAATTTAATTAACTATGTTTTAAGTACTTGAATTATTTAGTTAATTACTAATTTCTTTAGATAAAATTCCAGTAGTTCGAGAATTTCCTGATATTTTCCCTGAAAAGTTGACTGGACTGCCTCCTGATTGAGAAATTGATTTTGCCATTGATCTAATTCATGGCACTCATCCAATATCAGAAACCCCATATCGCATGGCATTTGCTGAGCTTAAAGAGTTGAAACTACAATTACGGGAATTACTAGATCAGAGATTCATTCGCCCAAGTTTTTCCCCTTGGGGTGCTCTAGTCTTTTTTGTTAAGAAAAATGATGGAACAATGAGAATGTGTATTGATTATCCAGAACTAAATAAAGTGACAATCAAGAACAAATATCCTCTTCCTCTGATAGATGATCTATTTGGTCAACTTCAAGGTGCCACAATATTTTCCAAGATTGATCTTCGTTCAGGATATCATCACCTAAAGATTAAAGAAGAAGATATATCGAAAACTGCTTTTAGGACTAGATATGGACATGATGAATTTTTGGTCATGCCATTTGGTTTAACTAATGCCCCTGTTGCTTTTATGGATTTAATGAATCGAGTGCTCAAAGAATATTTAGATAAATTCGTTATCCTTTTTATTGATGATATCCTTATTTACTCTAAGAGTGAAGTAGAACACGTTCAACATTTACGCTAGGTTTTATCTTTTTGCGAAATTCACGAAATGTGAATTTTAGCTTAAGCAAGTGGTATTTCTTGGTCATGTGGTTTTTGCAAACGGGATTTCCGTTGACTCGAGTAAGATCGAAGCGGTAACAAATTGGTTATGACCGACTACTGTCATGGAAGTTCGAAGTTTCTTGGGACTTGCAGGATATTATCTTCGTTTTGTCGAGGGATTTTCGAGGATTGCAGTTCCATTAACTCAATTAACTCGAAAAGGAGTATCTTTTAATTGGACGAAGGCATGTGAGCGAAGTTTTCAGGAACTTAAGAATAGGCTGATTATAGCACCGGTACTAGCTATTCCGTCTGCCTTTGAAAAATTTGTGGTGTATAGTGACGCCTCTAGAAATGGACTTGGTTGTGTGTTAATGCAAAATGGTAGGGTTATTGCTTATGCGTCACGACAATTGAAGGAATATGAAAAGAATTACCCTACCCGTGATTTAGAATTAGCAGTTGTAGTGTTTGCATTGAAAATTT
Organism: Fraxinus americana; assembly: GCA_035079005.1. Taxonomy (NCBI): domain Eukaryota; kingdom Viridiplantae; phylum Streptophyta; class Magnoliopsida; order Lamiales; family Oleaceae; genus Fraxinus; species Fraxinus americana. Next base: position 33,653,345 of record CM068712.1, read on the forward strand.
GGAGGCATTACCTTTATGGAGAACGTTGTGAGATTTATACAGATCACAAGAGTTTGAAGTACTCTTTCACTCAAAAGGAGTTGAACATGTGACAAAGGCGATGGCTTAAGCTAGTCAAGGATTATGATTGTAGTATCAATTATCATCCCGAAAAGGCTAATATTGTAGTTGATGCCTTTAGTCGAAAGACTTTGCAAATAATTTAAAAACATACTTTAAGATATGAAAGGGATAGGAGGCGTGTCCTACTTCCCAATTCATCCTCTATTTATAGTGGATGCTAGGGGTTAATTGTGCAATTTATCAAATTGCAATTTAACCCCTATGATAAAGATGTCAATATTCTATTTATTTATGAAATTACACATTTAACCCTTGGGCAAATATGCAATTATGTCTTTTGTAATCAAATTGCACTTTTAACCCCTATGATAAAGATGTCAATATTTTATTTGTTTATGAAATTGTACATTTGATCATTGGGTAAATATTCAATTACTTCATTTTTTATAAAATTGCACTTCCAATGCCCATAATACTATTTTAATTATAATTCATATATCATTTATACTATCAATTCAATTAAGTCCCCAATTTATTTATTTATTTATTTTTAATTACTTTCTAAAATATTAAAATTTTTGCTAAAAAATTTCGGGATATTACACCTTGTTTTGAAATTGAAATGTGTATCACTTATAACATATTTCTACAATTGTTTTCTCTTACATTTGGAATTCAACGTCAGTGATAGTGTATGCATACATGCTATTAATAAAGTATTACAACAGCTATATGGATATTATCTTGTTCATGGTTAGTGAGTTTGAGTGTTTGTATTGGCCACATAAGGTTTTTCCTTCATTTTATTATTATTATTACTACTACTACTACTACTACTACTACTACTATTATTATTATTATTATTATTTTTTTTTTTTGTTCAGTCAACCGATTTGCAACTATGGAGAAGTGTGATTCATTAGCATTTCTGCTCGTAAAAGCACTTGGCTAAAATGTGTTTTATGCAGGGAAATATGGTCTCTTGGAAGGGCTTTCCGGTTCTCAATGGCTGGAGAGAATTAATTATCCAAGACTTCATAGGAAAGAGGCCTTAGACAAGGCTTTTTTAGGATGGGCGAGAGAAAGGAGTGAGGTTTGATTATACACTTTTGTCACTGGATTCACTGTGTCTCAAATCTCTTTCTACCTCGCATTTCTCTCTTCAAAATTACGGTCTTATTCTTTGGTTAATGTTCAATTTACAGGGCCACTGAAAGCGGGTTTTCTTCTTCTAAGAGTCCCATGTATACTTTTGATCCTTTGGATCTGGTCTGTAATCGCATCATAGACTTGTAACCATATTTAGATTCATAGTGCAGATTAGCTCAATTGAGCTCCGTGGATGTAGGTGTGTAATTTCACCTAACTGGCGAACCACATAAATATTCTAGCATTGATCTTCTTGATTTCTGTTTATGTTCTTCTGTGAATGATTCTCTGATCTTGGAAGCCTTATGTGGCCTTGAATTGTAACAACCACCTTGTCATAAGGTTTTTCTTCATTTTAATCTTTCTATTCTTAAGGTTATTCCTTCCTTTTCATCTCTGTGTATGACCTTATCCATAAGGTTTTTCTTTCTATCTTTATCGATTGGTTCATGACCTCACTCATTAAGGTTTTTCCATTTTTATCAACTTGTTTGCAACCTGCTTCTTAAGGTTTTTAATTCAATTTTATAGACCAGTTCTTGACCTTGTTTCAAATGTTCTTGACCTTTCTTGAGATTTCTTTACCCACTCGTTCTTGATCTTGTTCCAAGTGTTTCTTTTAGTCGCCACAATGAAGTTTCAAACTAATTGTCAAAATTTCCACAATGGCGTTGTTCACCGTGCTCTTTAATTAGTTTGTTGGTGTATATCTGTATGGATGCTAAGGTGGGTTGTCTTTCCTTTGTGAAAATCGTTTGTACATTCAGATAAAACCAAATCAGGGGAATATTACGTTAAAACACCGACGGATGTTGCAAGAGAAATCTGAGTCATGCAACGGGAGGAATGGCATGCAAATATGATAAAGGTGAGTTGATTTTTGGCTTTTGTAATTCGACTGGATATTGCAGAAATTTAGTGTCGGAATTACGAACATCATCGACGAGCGTTAATTTGTCGAAGAGATGGCGATCCTTTAATTAAATTTCCCACTGTCAAAACGAATGTTTCCATTCGTCCCAGTCATACCAGTTCCGTAATGGCCTCGACAAAGGCCTTTTCAAAGGCTCTACCATTTACATTTGTCGCCTCAAGAAAGCATTTTTATATTATTATTTATTTTGCTTATTTAAAAATGTAATAGGTAAATGAGTCCTTTTTACTCTATTTTAAAGAATCAAGAGAAATCTTAATCAAGAACAATTTATTTTAAAAAAATTGAGACATAAATGTTATCATATATAAAAAGTGACGGATCCAGCAGGAATGTTGGGGAGCTAGGGAGATCGTTGATTGTCAACAGCCAACGACTGCAATAGCGAGATCATTAATTAATATTTATTTAAATAATATAAAAAATTCTTCAATCTCTAAGTAAATGCACCAAAACATAAAAATCATATACACATGAAAATATAATTCAATGCAACACAAAATAATAAGAACAAATACATGATACAGTATCACTACATAACCGTAAGTTCAGACAACTGTATTATTTGGAATCACATATTTTGAAATTGTTGCAAGATCGTCGCATTCATCAAGTTGGCTCACTCAGTGAAAGCTTGATTGTGAGCACTATTAAAAAGACTGACATTTGTGTTTTCAATCTCTAAAGTCGATCTTAGTGAAAATTAAATGTAAATCACATATTAAACATAAATTAAACTTATTTTTAAACATATTATTTAAGGTGATTGCTTATGTGAAGAAAGGGACATGATATTTCTTCGGAACAAATATTCGTCAAAAATCTGTCAAATTTTATTTAGCATGATCAGATCTCGCCTAACGGGTTAGGTGACACATTCTTGTCTCAAAGTGAGAATTGTTGACCACACATTTGATGGATCCGTATATGTTTATTATTTACCAATTATACATTTCATCAAAATTTATTAGAAGTCTAATTTTTATATGAAGTACGAAAGGCTTACATTGCGTCTGGCATCTTCATCGGAAAGCAGTCAATTCAAATAATAGGTGGATAAGAATTTTCATGAATATATTGACAATCCGATGTGAAAGATTTGTTGCTTTTTGCCATCCAAAACGTGGGCTGGATGATGACTTGAATTTGGAATAGGTTAATTGAGCAATATGACATATGTATACGTTAAAGTATTTTTATATGTGGAATTCAATTAAAAACAGTAATTTCAAATCATTGGACCCATGATTACTTAGTTACGTGGTATATTACGGGTAGCCTAAAAATTGCTTGTGATTATGGGCAGCCAAAAAGACGCCAGCAAGCAAAGTTTGGAATTTCAATTTTTATTCTTACTGAGTTGACTTTGAAGGATCGTATCATCATTTAAAAAAGGGAAATGCTATATGTACATAGCATGTTCCATAATGGTGTCCATAATGGACACATGGAGGCTCTCCATTGGGGAGGTGCTTACGGGCCCAGGCACCACTCCAATAAGGGGTCTCCATGTGTCCATTATGGACACCCTTATGTATTGTGCTATGTACCCATAGCACAACCCTTTATAAAAAAAAGAAAAAAAAAAGCATGATGTGCATTGGGGATTGCAATCTAGTGCTTTAAACTGAAATTGTTGAGCTTTTTAAGAGCATGTTTGACAATCATTATCAGAGAAATAAAAATTTTGAATAACGAATTTTAGGGGAATGTATTGTTAAAAAGTAGGAAAATTTTGATATACGTGTAGAACATTTTATTATATGAATGTGTGGCGGCTCCCACGGCGCCCCCCAATAGGGAGCCGCCACTGTCAATTCAGTAAAACATTAGGTAAACAATTAGGTACTTTTAGCATAACTCTAAAATAAATTAATGAGTATCAAACAATCATTAAGTTTCACATTCCCTCTTGTATACTTTTTATAAACTTTGGTTAATAATGAAGATGAGTAACTAGTAATTTTCCTGGTCTTAGGTTACTCATACGTTCAAATGTTATAGGTATGGTCACATGTCCGCACGACTACCCGAAGTCTTGCAAGCCATCGGGCCAGCCTCCCCTCACACGGGCAGACGAGCATAAACATCCATAACAAAAACAAGGCTTTGGGTAGAATATTGCAATTATATCTGCATATAATGACACTGTTAGTGAAATTTCGGTATGATAGACCATACAACTAGTTGTTAGCAAATCTTATTGCGAGCAATTTCACATAAAACAAACTTTGTGCAATTCATGCGTTTCATTTATTATTTCACAAAAAAATTGGAATACTTGTAATGTTTTATTATTTTTTATTGCATAGAAAAGATATATTTTTTTCTTAAAACATTTTGTGCACCCATTTACATGCCCATATGCAAAGTCGTGCTTGATTTGTCGAAGAGATGGCGATCCTTTAATTAAATTTTCCGCAGTCAAACCTAATATTCCCATTCTTCCCCGTCTTCACGCCGATCCGGCCCATTTTGGTAATGGCCTCGACAAATGCCTTCTCAAAGGCCTGACTGTTTTTGGCCCATAAATTAACATTAGGTTTAGATCTCGAGTCTGTGAACAGAACTTGGTCCGAAGTGAAGAGGCCCTTGCCTTGCTGAAGATTTTGAAAGTACACATTATCAAATTTTCTGGGGGTGTTTGGATCCATGTTTACAGCTATCCTTGGGTCCACATTTTTTGGGCACATGGACTGTAATTGGGCCGCATATTGCTTGTCCAGGGTCGGGTCTATCGGATTCCGGGTACTGAAACTGTAGATCCGGTTTGAGAACTTGTCACAGTGTGAGAATCCTACAGTGTGGGCAGCTGCACAGAAAATAGAAAGTGGGATCAAATGAAATTGGACATGACACCTAACGTACCAAATATATTTTCAATGGTTTTGATATTAAATTAATATTTCAATTGAGTAATATATAGATAGATGGTGACTTTATTGAAAATTCAAATGAACTATATCAATGATTAACAATTTATGATCTATGTTTATCACGTTATGGATTAATCTTCCATATAGCAAGAAAGAAGACGACGTGCCCATGTGGGAAAAGTGAAATTGGACTAGGACTAGGTAACTGATAGTTACACCACGTTTGATACTCATTCTTCTAAAAATACATTTTTCTCTCTGTTATTTTCAATTACACGTTTTTCAATAAAATAATAACATGTAAATCCGAAACGTTTCCTTATTTTTTAACTAAATATTTTTCATCAAATCACTATTTAAAATGCATTCTTGAGAGAATAATCTGCATCAAACATGGTGTTAATCCGACGTACTGAATATTCTAATATGTTAATATTTCCACAACCTTGACGATAGAGGATGTGACTTAGTTGAAAATTCAAATGAACCTTATTTATTACAACGTGGACTATGTACCCATCTGGCTAGACATATCACAATAACTTGTTTGGTAGGAATTTTTGGGGGAAGAATTGATTTTTGAATAGTGATATGATGAGAAATGTGTGGTTGAAAAAGAAGAAAAAATTATTGATGTGATGGAAAATATTATTTTATTGAAAAATGTGTGGTTAAAAATGAGAATTGATTTCAATTCTCAAATAAAAAACAAACACCCTAAGAACTATCACATGGTAACATTGGAAAATTCTTCTCTGACTGCTGGACTCATTAATTTATGAACGTATTCGTACGTGACTCACAGCCAAGAAAAACATAAGCACCACATGAATCGCACTCAATTTGATCTAGTATGAAAATTTAATACGTGTTTGGGACGCAAAAAAAATCTAATGAAAGGAAAATTGTGGTTTTTACCTGAGAGAGCAATCATGTCAGTCTGTGATAGGCCTTTAGAAGCAAACATGGAATTAAGCTGATTTAAATTGAAGCTTGGTTTGGGCAGATTTACACTTGCAGCGGTTGAACTTAGCCCATCCAGCCTCCCCAGTTCAACAGCATATGAAGGTCCACCGGCCTGTACATTATTTTACCGAAACACAAGGTTACTTGTAAGTAAATAGGTAACTTTTATTGATTAAAATTACTTATAATTGTGTACAAACCAGGACAATGACGTCTCGAGTTGCAATTGCTAGAATATCAGCACAAGAAACTTTATTCTTGCAACTTGGAACAGCATCCACAGCTGCTTTAGCTTTGATTACAGTATCAAATCCATCTCCAGCCAGTGAAAGATTATCCGGATGATCTTTTTCTGCTGTGTTGCCTGGAGTCGATGCTACTACAATTGATGCATCACAGCCCTAAAAAACCCGAAAACCAAAAGGAGAGCAAATAATTAATCTTAATTTGAATTTGAAAATCTGTTTATGATCAAAAATGAATTTGGGAGTACCTGGACCATGCAATCATGGAAGAAGAGACGAATGGTAGCTGGAACAGTAACAAACGTTTGTTGGAATTTCTGTTTAACAACGTTTTTGACAATGTTTTCGACGTTAGGACAGATATTTGCATAGTAATTCTGTCTGAGTTGAGCAGAAGCCAAGTCCGAGAAGAAGAAACTACCCACAAAAAGTGAGAACACGCATATGAACAGATTGAATCCACCCATTTGTTCAAAAAATAATGGGAGAACGTGGGATGTAGATTGATTTATATTTGTAATTGTATTTGCCAGTTGGGTTGGCAAATTTGAATATTCTGTAAAAGAAGAAAACATACTGTAAAAAGTGATATTACGATGTTTGAAGGAGATGTTTTTGGCTTTTTCTTATGGCCGCCTTTATTGTTCTTCTTCCTCTTCCTCTTCCTCTTCTTTGTCCAGTTCTGTTACTGCTTTACTCGTCTATTAATTAACCTTTATGAACTAAAAACTAAGTGCTTGAATCCCACAAACTGCTATATAAGTATAAATAAACAATCTAGAGAGCGGCTGGTGGCTAAATGGGTACAACTAGAACGTGGCATGAATGTCAAGACAGATTTCTGTGGGCTTTATGTATTAGCTAGGTTGGATATTGTTCGTTTGGTTGAAAAGTTGTAATATTCTGTACGCAACGATGTTACTCCATATACTTTTATCTTGAAATTATTGTTGTTACGTTTCATCTTACATGAGACAGATCACGTGTAGTCAACTAAGAAAATAGTAACAAGTCACTTAAGACACGCACCGCACGTTACTTCGTCTTTCAAAGCCTAGCCGAGGTGATTAGATATGAAGGTCAAAGTAATTTGGACAATTCAGCTGAAGCAACGTATAGAGGCCAATCCTCCATGTCCGAAGCGATGTCCTACAATTGGCTACAATGCATTTTCGAAGCGATGCGCCCTTGTCTCGCAGGACATCTTCTACGACATCGCTTTGTCCCAAAAATTTTACGTAAGCGATCTAACGTACGTCTTATTCATTTGACAGCCTTGCAGTAGATGCCTTTCAATCATTTTTTTCAGGTTACAAATCTAGAATATAGGGCGGTCACTCTTCAATTCATTTAAATGGAATTTAAAAATAAAGGAGCAATTAAAAGATTACTTGTCACAAGATTGGAATACAAATGCTTGAGTTTGTTCATGCATCCGCATCAAGTAATTAAACAAGTTTAGGTAGAATGAAGGATATACACGCATAATGTTAGTCAAACAAAATCTAAAATATGATTGTATGTATGTGTACGCAAACTTCACAAGTTAATCAAAAGCCAATCTGCTTCTATCCTTACCTTAACTGGATATTGAACTACAGTGTACATATTATAAAATTGAACTACATTGTACATATTATAAAATTTTATGAACTTTTCAATCATATATTTCATCAACTTTTATAAAAAAAAAAATTTGCGCAACAACCGATTTCTCTTCTTTATGGTTCAATCCAACATATCAAACATGTAAAAATCGCACTATTTTTTCCCCCTAAAGTACCATTTCGTAGTAACAAGCATGATAAACATAGATAATATTCTAGTATTATTTATTAATTTTGATCATTCCATATATAATATGACAAAGTTGGGATTGACTATAATTAGTTACACGATACTATAGTGTGATTTATACTTGATGTGCAATATCACAAACCTAGAATATTCGAATTAATTATTGGTGTATAATTAAGAAAAGTAGGCCTTTTTTTTTAACTTTTATCCATGTGTTTGATTATTAATTGCTAGAACAATAATAGCCATGGAAAGCTTGTTTAGATCTAATGTGGTCATTCTACTATGCATTTATTAAGAAAGTAGACTAACTAGTAGAAGCCTTCTCTTTCTAGTTATTAACTTTTCTGAGTGGATATCTTGAGTGTGTAAATAAATTGAGTCGATCTAGCCAGTTCGCTTGAAAAACTATACAGCATTTCAACTATTTAAATGTAACTATCACACATTATTTTTTAGTGTTAGAATTAGGATGTGATCCAAATTCTACTTTGAAGATAATTTGGAGTTCTAATTAAAATCGAATTAAGAAGAAATCCTTTTGGAATGCTATTTTGGAATCTTATTCGAAGTTTATTTGGCAAATTCTAGTTGAAATTCTATTTGAAAACCCAATTAGGAGTTTGGAATTTGTGTTGAATTTGAACAGGTCAAGATATTGACAAGGAAGCTTTTGGGAAGTAAAAGAATCAAGGAAATCAAATATAACCCAAGACATAGCACCCCAGTGTCGCCCGTTTGGCGCTCGCCTACCGCTCGAGCGACATCATCGTGAGATGGCTGCTCGCTTGGCGCTCGAGAGACAAGCTTACCTGGTCGGTTAGGTTTCGCATTTTTGACGATATTTTGACATTATATTTCACCTATAACTCTACTTTTGGGGCATAAAATGTCCGCTATATATATTTAGCTTTTCATTATATTTTAAATTAATTTAGATAAATTAAAAATACAAAACCATTGTAATCTTTCTCCATATTTTAGTAAAGTCTTCTTTACACTGTAAATTATTTTGTTCTTGTATTCTTGTGAGCAATTACTTGATATTATGTCTATAATCTCATTTTTTTTTTCAACAAACTGGTATCAAAGCAACATCATTTTCAACATTTAGCTAGGCTGTTAACTCAGGCCAAGTGAAGAGTTTTGTTATTTGGTGATAACATAGCATGTTAGTCCCCCACTTTGCCATATCAGGAGATAGGGAATCAATCTTTTGTTGGCATAGAAGTTTCTATCCGATAATTGAACCAGGAGTTTGGCTTTGTCCTGTAGAAGATATTACACTGATAATGTGCATATTATATTAATCAAGAAAATACCTTGAAATCGAAATATCATTCGATTTACCGAAATCTGATTTGAGAAGACAAAATGGTGATTACCGACTTCCAATATATGAATATGGATTTATCACTTTCCAATCTTGAACGCATGTCATTTTTTAATTCAAAACTTGCATGAAATCAAAAGAATATTAGTTACTTTCCGAAATCAAAATACTAAATTAGAATGAAATTGGAAAAGAAAGATGCGATCGGTAAAGGCAAGTGTTTGACACTTTGTCCTTAAGATGAATTTGCCCCGCATCGGTGTTAACGGTTTTCCGACAATCATCTCCTAAGATACAACGACCACGTCAAGCAATAGGAGCACTCCAAATGGTTTAAACCAACGAACTCGAATGGAGTTCCCTCTCTACCATAACCATGATTTTGATGCAAGAAATAATCACTTCTATAAAGTGGTTTATGCAAAACTAAATTGTAAACATGGAATGGAATGATATGAAACTATCAATTGAATTGTTTGTTGTTTTTCCTTAAAATTCAAACACATGGGGATCTATATATATAGTAGTTGGAACATCCATACCAAGAGACACATCTCTTGGAATTTAAATCTCTCCATAAAGAGGCACAATTACATCTCTACATAAAGAGATCATTATTGAAAAATAATGTCAAGAGTCATGATCCATATGAAAAGACTCATCTTTTCATCTACTCATTCTCTAGAATATTTCACAATATTCTATATAATTTCCAACAATTTCAAACAATTTCAAACATTTTAAGTTTGGCTTAATTTCTCATTCACCAAACAAAAAATTCCACTTAAACAATCACTTAAATTGGTCACAACCAATTTCGAATTTTCCAACATGTCCTTCATCAGTTTATCAATATAAAAATAATGTACAAAGAGAAAGAGGAAAGTTAGCCATTGTTTGGTAATCAAGATTTTAATCCTAGGTAAAGTTAACAATTAATTTTAACCATATATTTTATGAGACCCACAACTTTCTAACGAGATATTTCATCAACTTTTTTCAAAATCTACTAAAAATTTGATTTTAATTTTCACCAAACAGGAGCTTGTAGAACTAAACAATTACCTATGCTAAAGGATTCTTATCATATGTTTACACCATATTTCTAGCTCTAATTTTCTTTCATTTTAGTGAAAAACCCAATTCCAATGAGGAGTAATTATAAGCTTCACATCTTGTATTTGTTTTCTTCCTTCCACTTTCACTTTTTCCCCAGTTTATGGGCAAGGAAGGAGAGACTTGTTTTTCACAAAAGGTTATAATATTCAATCCCTTTATTTATTTATTCTCTTCCCTTTTTCACTTTACTTTGAAATTGAAATTGACCTTTCCCTCTCCTTTTGCTTAGCCTTCACTCCACCATCTCTATTTCTATCTACATCTCTACCAAAACCCAATTAGGAGTTTGGAATTTGTGTTGAATTTGAACAGGTCAAGATATTGACAAGGAAGCTTTTGGGAAGTAAAAGAATCAAGGAAATCAAATATAACCCAAGACATAGCACCCCAGTGTCGCCCGTTTGGCGCTCGCCTACCGCTCGAGCGACATCATCGTGAGATGGCTGCTCGCTTGGCGCTCGAGAGACAAGCTTACCTGGTCGGTTAGGTTTCTCATTTTTGACGATATTTTGACATTATATTTCACCTATAACTCTACTTTTGGGGCATAAAATGTCCACTATATATATTTAGCTTTTCATTATATTTTAAATTAATTTAGATAAATTAAAAATACAAAACCATTGTAATCTTTCTCCATATTTTAGTAAAGTCTTCTTTACACTGTAAATTATTTTGTTCTTGTATTCTTGTGAGCAATTACTTGATATTATGTCTATAATCTCATTTTTTTTTTCAACAAACTGGTATCAAAGCAACATCATTTTCAACATTTAGCTAGGCTGTTAACTCAGGCCAAGTGAAGTGTTTTGTTATTTGGTGATAACATAGCATATTAGTCCCCCACTATGCCATATCAGGAGATAGGGAATCAATCTTTTATTGAGTAAAATTGCCAAATAAATTTTTAGTTCCTCAAATTTTCTACTTTTTCTTAATTGAGCAGAAGTTTTTTGAAGTGTTTGCTCAAAGCTCATGTAAAGAGGGCTCTCCACGGCTTTCTTTTTCAGAACAAATATTTGTAAAATCTGTCAATTTTTATTTAGCATGACCAAATCTCCCCTAGCAGGTTAGGTAACACGAAGGCTTGAATCTCTAGGTGTTTTTATACCAATATGGAAAACTATAGAAATTAACAATAATGCTCAAACGGTAAAATTAAAAAAAAAAAAAAAGGGACTATGATGTGTAATTTAAATGGTAACTCAATCTATAAATATTTTGCATTAGAGGTCGAAATGAATTTGCAGGAATTTTAAAGATTGGACCTTTTCAGTCAATATCTTATTTCAAAATAATGTCTTTTCTATTTAGAATTTTAGATATACTAATAAGAGTCGAACGTGCATTGCAAGTTATTCTGAAATGTTTTATAAGTACTGTAAAAATAATATTTAGCCATCCGTTTACTCTTTTAATCTAAATATGAGATAAATGCAAGTCCCTGAAAATAAATGTTTTTTATTATACATGCACGTAAATACTGAAATGTATATTTGAATGTATGTATTAGAATTATAGCTAAATGCATAAATGAAGATGAATGATAAAGACGATACATGAATTAACTTGAATGTAAATTAATTTAGAATTAACACCAAGGAATATATATGTGACAATGAATGATAAATCATTTATACTAAATGAATATAATTTAATTTCCAATTAAGTGAAATCGAATGCTAATTAGTATACATGGACGTGAATAATAAATTGTATTTTGAATGTGAAATTTTAATTAATATTAGTTAATTGAATATGAATGTTAATTAGTCGAAAATTAATAACAGAGACGTGAAGGTAAATGTGAAATTCTAATTAATATTAATTAAATAAATGTGAATGTTAATTAATTAAGAATTAATGATAGAGAATACATGCATAAAAAAGAATTTTGTAATATTTATTACATTTTGTAAATTAAATACATAATAATAAAATTAAAAGCGGTGTATTAAATAGAGGAATATGCATGAACAATGATTTTGTAGTATTTATTACAGTTTGTAAATTAAATACATATTGAAAAATAAAAAGTAAGATATTATTGAAATAATTGAATGGTAGTAGGACTATAATCATCCCAAAAAATGATTTTCACGTGTAATATTTAAAATATTATAAATATATTGTTCTAAAAAATTTCTATTGTCCGCTTTAACTGGGAAATAAAAAGGAAGAGGCGTTTTTGCATGGGTCGATAAATGTCCATCCATTTCTATTGTATAGAGGGAAAATTACCATAAACAAGGTGTTTACTTTTGACTTTTAAAAAATCAGGTTTTTAGTTTATTTAATCAAAAATCAGGTTTTAATTTTACAATTAATATTAATAATAATATTTTTAAATTAAATTAAATATATACCCACCCTACTACCTACCCCACCAACTTTATAAATATAAAACCCTAACCAAACCTAATTCATTCTATTTCATCTCTTCCATTTCTACCGCCGCCTCCACCGCCACCGTCTGCCCCGGCCACCGCCCGTCGCCGCCTCCGGCCGTCCACCCTCTCTCTTCTCTCCTCCCCCTCCCTTTCTTCCCTTTTCTTTCTTCCCCCCCTCCCCCCGGTAGATCTGCTGCGCGACGCAGCAGCGGCCCGCCGCCGCCGCCTCCGGCCGTCCACCCTCTCTCTTCTCTCCTCCCCCTCCCTTTCTTCCCCTTTCTTTCTTCCCCCCTCCCCCCGGTAGATCTGCTGCGCGACGCAGCAGCGTGTCTCGCTGCGTCGCGCAGCGTGGCGACTGCTGTGCGACACAGCAGCGGTGTCGCCGCTGTGTCGCACGACGGCGTCGGCTTCGCCTATGTTGTCTTTGTGCGACACGCGGACGCACAACACGACACGGCCGTGTAACACGTGAGCGACGGCGAGCCATTGTTTGCCATTGTTTTGTGCCACTAGCAGATTTTTTTTATTTTTTTTTTTGTGGTAGAATGGCAGTGCTGTGGGTGGTTGATCTGTGTATGTTTGGAGGCGGATCTGTGTGTGGGTGGCGGATCTGTGAGTTGGGTGGTGGGTGAACGGGTGGTATGTTTTGCGCGGTGGTGGTGGATCTGTGGACGGTGGTGGGTTTTTTGGTGTCTGTGACCATGTTATTAAACATGTGGTGAGTTTTTTTTGGTGTCTGTGACCTAACTATTGAACTGTTGTGGTGGTTTTTTTTGTATCTGTGACCTATGTGGGCGTCTGTGACTCACTCTGAAACAGAGTCGTGACATGTAAATTTTTTTTTTTCAATCTGTGACCTAGGTGGGTATCTGTGACCTCGGAATTGTGACTGTGACTCACTGAGATAGAGTTTTGACTCGTAAAATTTTTGATTTTTTCAACCTGTGACCTGTAAAATATAACCTGTGACCTATAATTTTGAACCTTGTGACCTTAAAAAATAACCCGTGACCTATTATTTTTTATCAGTTTTAATCTGTGACTTCGAAATAATCCGTGACCAAATTGTATATAACTGTGACCTTAACAATTGCCGGAATCGGAGCAGTCGCCGGAATTAAGCGCCGGCAGAACGGTCGCCGGAGTAGTCGCCGGTTGCCGGAGTAGTCGCCGGAGCAATGGGGGGTGGTGGGGTGGGGTGGGGTGGGGTGGGGTGGGTTAATTATATTATATTACAGTTAAATATTTAATTTAATATAATAATTGTGAAATATAATTAATTAATTCAAAAGAAACCTGATTTTTGCAATTTCAAACTTTGGGACCTGATTTTTAATTTTGGTAAAGTAAATGCCTGAACCATAAATTTTTCCCTTGTATAGAAATCAAGCCCAAATGGAACTTTTAGAGGGCCTGACCCAGTCTTTAATGGGTTATAACTTAGGGAAGTATACATAAATCCTGCTTTTACTTATACACATTTCAAAATTAAGGTTTGATATTTTAAATTTCAAAAATCAGGTTTTTATTTAAATTTATTTATGAATTACTTAATTAATTATATATTTTATTAATAAATATATAACGGTCACAGATCTATACAATTTGGTCACAATTCAAAAATTTTTAGGTCACAATTCAAAATTTTCATAGGTCACAATTTGTTCATCGGTCACAATTTAAAAATTTGAAAGTCACAATTTTTCATTGGTCACAAATCACAACATTTGTAAGTCACAATACTTATTTACGGTCACAAACATCCCATTAATTGAACATATATTATATTTTTGGTCACAATTTATCAAATTATTAGTCACAAATTAATAATTTTTAGGTCACAAAGCATTTATTGGTCACAGTTCATCTACTTCATTGGTCACATATTGTTTACTGGTCACAACCTAACCAAATTCTTGGTCACAAACAACCTAATCATTTGTGACCACCCCCGAATCATTTGTGACCACCACTTCGCCACGACTACCACCGCCGTGCCAACCATATCACAGCGGTGCAACAAACTGGCCACCAAAGCAAAACTCAACCAATCACTGGACTAGATCGCAACTGCACCCCACACTGCACCCCTGTCACAACACCACCACAACCGTCGACGCAGGAACAACAAACCAAAAAAACCACCATATCAGCCGACCCATCGCCGCTGCCGCCAACACCAAGATCCAGTCCCCACCAACAGCCCACTGCTAACAGCCACAGAAGAACCACCACGCCCACCACTATGCACCCACAGACGCACCACCACGCCGGCATAGACCACGCCCACCACAGACCACAGATCACAGATCGATACTAATCACAAGCCACCACCTGCGCCACCATTGCTACGATCCTCCAAAGACTGCCGCACCTCCGCCAAACCCAGATCTGCCGCACCCACACACCAAACACATCTCTCTCGCACCCAGGCACAAACATCCAACCATCGTCGCTGCGACGCTGCCACGACGCTGCCGTTCAGCAGCGTGGCAGCGTCTTCGCTGCCGCGATTCAGCAGCGTCGTCGCTGCTGAATCGCAGCGGCCAAAAACGGGGGAGGGGGGGGGGGAAGACTGAAGAAGAGAGAAGAATGAGGGGAAGGGGAAGGGGAAGGGGAAGGGGGAGGGGGAGGGAGAGGCGGCGGTCGGAGAGGCGGCGGGAGATGAGAGTGGAGAGGATGGGTGATGAGAGTGGAGAGGATGGGTTGAAATGATTTTAGGGTTTGGTTAAAATGATTTTATTCTATATAGATATAAAATTAAAAATTAAAAATGTTTTTAAAAATATTAATTAAAACCTGATTTTTAAAATGTTAAATTTGAAACCTTATTTGTGAAATTGGAAATCTAAAAGCAGGTGTAGGTGTAATTTCCTCTATAACTTATACTATACAATCTCCATTACGGATATTAATACGGGCTCGCTCGCTTGAAAATAATAAAAGGGAAGAATACATAAATCATATTTTTACTTATACACATTTCAAAAATACCAAAACATGTTTCAAATTTCAAAATTCAGGTTTCTTTTAAATTTTTAATTATGAAATAATAATTATTAAATTAATTTATTATTAATAATTAATTCTACTATAAAATAATTAACCCACCCTCACTTCCACTACCCCTACAACTCCGGTAGTATTCCGGCGACCGTTCCGGCCACCACTCTTCTCCGACGATCGTTAAACGACTTTTAAATGATCGATCCGATTAAGCGAATATGTTAAGGTCACAAATCTGTATAATTTGGTCACAATTCAAAATTTTTTAGGTCACAATTCAAAATTTTCGTAGGTCACAATTTATTTATCGATCAGAATTTAAAAATTTAAAAGTCACAATTTTTTCATGGGTCACAAATCACAAAATTTGTAAGTCACAATACTTATTTACGGTCACAAACATCCAATTCATTGAACATACCTCATATTTTAGGTCACAATTTAGCAAATTATTGGTCACAATTTAATTATTTTTAGGTCACAAAGAATTTATTGGTCACAATTCATTGGTCACAAACAACCTAATCATTTGTGACCACCCCCAGATCATTTGTGACCACGACTTGACACTTTCCCCTATCAGCGGCTCCACCACTGTTGCCGTCCGACGGTCCGAGTAACCAAACAACACAAGATGGACCACTGACGCCACTGCCAACAATAAAACCGCCACTAGATCCACCGCCGATCCACCATAACAAAAAAAAAAAAAAAAAAAAAATATCTGCACGCAACCAACACCCAACAGAAAAAAAAAAAAAACACCACGGATAACTAGGTCACGGACCAAAAAAAAAAAAAATCAACAACCGTCCACAGATCCACCACCACCGCTCACCCACACACATAGATTCGCCACCACACCCGCAAATACGCCACCCACACACAGATCCGCCTCCAAACACAGAGATCTCGCACACCCACTGCACTACCATTCTACTACTCAAAAAAAAAAAAAAACAAAAAACAAAAAAAAAAAAAACAAATGCGTCGTTCGGCGGCGGGCTGTGAACGGCAGCGACGACTGGCGAATCGCGACCCGGTCGGCTGCCGGTCAGCGACGTGGCGGCTCGTTCGGCGACGTCCGCGGCTGCGAGATTCAGCAGCGTCTTCGCTGCCGCGATTCAGCAGCGTCGTGGCTGCTGAATCGTGGCTGCCAAAAATAGGGGGGACGGGGAGAAGGAAGCGAGAGAGAAGAATGAGGGGGAGAGGGAGAGGCGACGGATCTGGCCGGAGCGGGCGGCGGTGGGTGGGAAGAGAGAGGTTGGAGGGGAAGAAATGGGTGAAATGTCTAGGGTTTCTTCCTTTTATTATATATATTTATTTCAAAATAAAAATTAAAAATATAAGAATAAAAATAAAAAATATTTTTAAATTATTAAATAAAACCTGATTTTTGAAATGTTGAACTTGTTATTGGATTTTTGAAATTGAAAACCTATTTTCAGGTGTGGGTGTAATTTCGTCATAATAAAATAATGGGAAAAATTCATTTCTCCTACTTTATCTTTATCCTATTTCAAAAATAACAAAACAATTTTCACATTTCATTTTTTAACCTATACATACACATAAATATAAATATTTATTTATATATATAAATATATAAAAAGATATAAATAAATAAATAAATATAATTAACCCACCCCACCCCCACTCCGACGACTATTCCGGCGACCGTTTCGGTGGCGATTCTGGCGACTGCCCGGCGACTACTCCGAATTCGGTGACCGTTTCGACGACTGCTCCGATTCCGACGACTCAGGTTACAAGTCACAGTTCAGGTCACAACTTAAGTCACAGGTCACAGTTTAGGTCACAAATCAGAATTTTGTTCATAATCACGAGTTATTTTTTTTTATAAGGATCACAAGTTATTTTCAAATGATCACAGGTAAATTTTTCGGTGACAACTTAATTAATTATGAGTCACAATTCGAATTTTAAAGGTCACAGTTAACTAATTGGTCACATGTCAACTATTGGATCATGTACAACCATCACCTCCAAATGTCTCCACAGCCACCGCTCCGACTGTAAACCATGACAATCTCCAGCACCAACAATATCGCCGCCACTACCACAAAAATTATAATATCCACAAAACCACCACCCCGCCACTACAGATACATACTTCATCACCACCACAAATCTTCGGATTTAAGGGTCACAGTGAAATAATCGACCACGGGTCAACTGACGGGTCACATACCATTACCACCTCCAATGTCTCCACCATAACTTGCGGCCATCCTCACATGGTGGCCGACAACGCCACCACCACACCACCAACACCAACAATCACTCAACTGCCACATTACAGCCACCACCCTACCAACAAAATCCCCAACCCCAACACCACCATCTGCATATACTCCACAAATCAGTCCCCAACTCCACCATTTTCAAGTCAGATCTGCGAAAAAACTAACCACCGTCAACTATCGTGTGCAAAATAAATTAAATTTGTTGCAGCTCCGGTGACTGCACAGGCGCTCTCCAGTTGTGTCGATCTTGACGTTGCAGCTCCCAATTCGGCTCAGTGAAGGAGACGAGAGAGATGGGGAGGGAGAGATGGGAAGAGGAGAGAATTAGCAGCGGCGATGGTGGCGTGACAACAGTGACGGCGGTGGTGGCCTTTTCATGAGAGAAGAGATGAGGGATGGTGAGAGAGAGAAACGAGACGGGAGATGAGTTAAAGAGAGAGAAAGAGATGGGGAGAGGAGAGAATCAGGGTTAGGGTTTGATAATTAAATTTTAGGGGTGGGTGTATATAAATTATTTTTTATAATAATATTATTAATATTTAATTAAACATAAAAATCTGTATCTATCTATAAAATATTTGATTTTTGAACATTAAAACTTAAAATCTGATTTTTGAACTTGCATCTTGAAAAGTAGGGGTACATGTAATTTCCACTAAAATAATTTTTTGTGGTTTGAAAATAGTTGAAAAATTGTAAATAGTAACTTGAAAAATCAATTGTGTTATTGTGCTAATAAAATAATTTAAGGTTGTAAAATTCATCCTCTCTTAATCGAACATGGGACCAACTACCTATAGGAAAATATTGCTCTTCCACTTGAAAACGTTGGAGAAGGAACCAGAAACAAATAATCATGATCATCAAAGAAGAATCAAAAGGTCTAAACACGATAATTATATCGTAGTCCTCAAATGATATTTGCCCCCTCTTGGATCGAAATTTGGTGCTTAAAGGGTTTTTTAGCAAATGATTTGTAAAATTTATCAAGTCTTGTAATAGAAAAACACTTAAACACTTAATGTTTTGTACCAAAACTTCAAGAACACAAAGAGGAATTTGAATATGATTGAAAAGAATTTTATCTTTTCTATTTTGGAATGGAATGTAATTTTAAATGATATCAATAATAGTTTTTAAAATGTAATTTGTGTTGATCATGAGACATCTATTAATAGGTCTCAATCAACACCCACGAAATGGTGACAAAAATCTGTGAAAAAGTTGCAAACTTTTCACCCAAAGCCACCAAAAATCTAAACAAAGAAACCAGCCCAACAGCTATTTTTTAAACTTATGCGATCGCATAGAAGACTCAACTGCAAGGTCTAAAAACCCTGCATGTATACACGGGACCGCATCCCTCTTGGACTATGCGATTAATCGCATAGTGCAAACTTTTGGCTTCCAAATTCATTTTTCATTCCAAATCCCTTTTTATTGATTTTGAATAACATTTTCAACAATCTCCCACGTGTTCAAAATTCAATAAAATCGCATATTCAATATGTTCAATATTTATGCATAAGGATTAGATATCTTTCGATTTTAATCTAATCATAGTGTAATTCAAATAAAGTAAAGTCGGAATTAAAGGTAACACGAAAGTTTTGAACTAATTATTTCATATGACAATATTGGTAAAAACACACATACAAGTATTACGTGTTCTCAAGTTCTTCAACTCATTTAGCGCTAATATGGCCTTGCACTCATCCTTTTCAACAAACTTTTAAGAGAGAAACTCTAACTCTCTATTGAGACGGCCCCACCTCGAAGTTCATCTAGGTGAAGTTCTTCCTGTATCTTTTTTACTTTTTAGAAATACTTGTACTTCATACTAAACTTCATTAAGAACTTAAAGCTCAACCCTCATTTGAGTAACAATCAATATTATATAATTAAGATAGGGTTATTGCGGATTTTATAATGCTGAAACTATTCACATATCGAATGACTTGTTGTGTGAATTACTTTGTTAAATAAGGGCATATAGGGTTGCTATCATTGGTGGATCTTTTGGTTTAAGAGTTTCAACCTCATCCTATTGGAAGTAGATATAATTAAATCTCTATTTAAAGGTTTAGTTAAAGAATCCTCTAAGTTCTCTGTTGACTTAATATACTTTAGGAAAATTATTCAACTCTTGATTAATTTCCTTATACAGTCATGTCTTAAATTCATATGTTTAGACTTTCCATTACAGATGACTTAGTATCTCATCAAATATAGCTAGCCAACGATTGATTTGTTTAATAGATAAAACTGTCACCCACTAAGAAATCATCTTACGAAGTCACATGCTTCTCACTAGTTTTATCTAAAGTTTTATCAATTTTCAATCACGGTTGGAGGATTTCTATCAAACACTACACTAGTCAATCATATTTACTAGTGGATTTCAAAATTATGGGTATTTAACATTATAATACATTTCAACTTTATGAATATTTTTCAAATATTCCAATTATTCTTGCATATCCAAACAAACGCCATAATTGGCTTTCAACCAATTTCATCCACTTTTGACTTAGTGTGTATCGTCCTTATAATTATATAAGGGTTTTTCTAGATTTTCACATCATAGACATTTTTCTATGACTATAAGGTATAGGAAAATGTAACTTTAAACTAAGTTATCTCCACAATTCCTCAATTAGGAATACATATGCAATCTAATAAAGTTGCATCCATAAGTTTTGAACTTCCATATAAGTTCACAAACATTAATATTAACCCCCATATTTTTGAATTATACTTGAACATAGAGTCTATCAACTCTTTCATAGTTCAAGTTATTTATCAAATAGATAATGTCCATATCGAATGTTTCGTGAAAGTCTAAGTACTTTCAAAATAGTGGTCATCAATCCATAGAGTTCATCAACTCTTTCATAGTTCAATTTATTTATCAAATAAATAATGTCCATAACGAATGCTTCGTGAGAGTCTAAGTACTTTCAAAATAGTAGTTGTCAATTCACAATTTATTTCAATTGAAATTACATATAATGTACTTCAATCCAACTACATTTAAATTGATCACACACAATTTGATCAAGGTCATCACATAGACCAACAATGATTTTCCAACCAACTCAATTGATTTCACACATTTAAGTGTAGTATAGTACAATGAAGAAAACTAAGCATCTTGATTCTCAAGAATTGCAACTTCTTCAAACATATGCAATTTATGACATTTCACAAAATAGCATTATGTCAAATCATGGGGGTACTTATTTTCCATATTCCAACTTAATAAATGAATCGAGCATATGTTGAAAATTTGTGTTCTCAAAGGACACAAACCCTACTAAAGGACACATCTCTTAGAATTAATCTCTATGAAGAGGCACACTTTTTCATCTAAATTGATTCTATGATATTTAATAATATTCTGTATGATTTTCAAACAATTTCAAGTAATTAAGTGATTTAATTCTCATTATTAAATAATGATTACCACTTTAATTAAATTAGGACAACATCACATTTTGTCACACTCTTATGCAAATATAATTTTTCATAAATCATCTCACTTAATTTCATCAAATTAATTGAAGCTAACATCATTAATTAAATTTAATATCATCTCTATAAGACATGAAATCAACCAATTAATTTATCATGTCACTTTTTTTCAAATTCCAATAAAAGGGATAGTCATGAAAGTTCAAATGCTTTCAACAAATAGTTGGCATTCTTCCAACATTTATACATGTCCAATGTTAGGAGTAAATTTCTCCTTTCTAACCATTTGTTGTCTGACTCGTATTAGTCTCAACAATATCCAACTCATCACGATCAAGATGAAGGAATATCAACTTTTATTCCAAAAAATTTATACAGTCATTGTATAAGTTTATTCTTAGTCAACTCATGTTGTGACTGGAAATAAAAAAGTTTCATGGAAGTTGGGCATTACACATTATAAGAAATGTTGCAATCTCATTATTTCAACAAGAATAGCCACAACTATAAATAAATCAAATAATGGCTAAAACACGCACCATGCTCTTCCAAAATTAATAACATTCTCCACCACAAGTAAAATAAGGTCACTCACCAAAATTGAAAGGACCAAGTTGTGGCAAAACACATGCAGCAAAATATTCTAGCGTTTACATACTAAATATATGTTGCACAAATTTTAATGAGAGCATAAAACAGATTATGGAGCAATTAATAATGCAAACTATATTTATAAGACTACAATCATTCAAGACCATTGAAGTCATGCCACCACTTGGGTTATCTTAATTCATTATCAGAATTACTTTAATAAGTAAATCGGTAAACTAGATATACATGATGTTTTGGCTAATGAGAAATAATTTGGACAGCTATTATCTATATATCCAAAGGCATATGCATCCATAAATATGCCTTCCCATGTCTTCCTTGAGAAAATATACAAGTAGAATTCCAGCCAATTGAAATTACTACACAAATATGATCTCAGTTATCTGATGTGCATACTAGTAACATTATCAACATACGTGATGAAAATTTCATATTCTAAACAAAATTAGAATATGATAACCAACTTATTTGGAATTCATAATAGTCAACACGAAATAATTCGACATAAATCTAGGCAACGGTAAATAAATGAAGAGATACAAACTAATGGTCACAAAAATCATGCAAATTCCCATCATCCATGGAAATGGAATATAAGTTGGTCATGAGACATCTATATATAAGTTTTAATCAACACCCATGAAATGGTGCCAAAAATTCATGAAAAGTTGCAAACTTTTCGCCAAAGCTAACAAAAATTCAAACAAGGAAGCCACCCAACGGCTATTTTTTAAACATATGTGTCCACATAGATCAATTATATGCGGTCGCATAGAAGACTCAACTGCAGGGCCTAATAACCTTGCATGTATACACGCGACCGAATCCCTCTTAGACTATGCGGTCGCATAGTGCAAACTTTTGCTTCCAAATTCAATTTTCATTCCAAATCCTTTTTTATTGATTTTGAACAATATTTTCAACACTACCAGAGAAATAGGCGGACATAAGAAGATTGTAAACGATTTAATATTTCGTCTAAAAAAATCTTTAAAAAATTAAGGTAACCTAATGTAATGTATTTAAAAAACACATTTTTGTAAACCAAAAAATTCGTCAAGAATTTAAGGGTTGAAAATATTCAGCAATTACACTTTCAACCTTATCTTGAATTCGATATTCTGCATACGTCAATCGTTCTACATATTAGAGCCTCGATTATATCTTTTTAATTTGCATATTTCATCTCACATAATCCTATCCCAGCACTAAATGCAGTCTCTGATGCTAAAGTAAAATCAAAGATGTTAGTAGATCACATGTCATTATTCATAATATCATATATTGTTATTCATTTGATCATCATCATCTGAGAAGATCAACTACCCAGAGCTGTCTAACTTAAGTAGGTATATACATCATCATCTAAAAAAGAAAGACCGCTCAAAGATAACTGATGGTGGATCATTGATCTTACCTTGTTTGACACTATACTGAGAATACCAAATCGATTAGATAAACACAATTTTATATTAATTAGACAGTATCAGATCAAATTCATAACAGTTTTCGGTGATTTTATCTGGTCAAATACCTAATATATATTTTGCATGCTTTAAATAAATCCCAATACATTTGTGAAGAGCACAAAATGACGAGTAAGTCCCTATTTGAGCAACATTAAAATTTTCATTCGCTTTCTTCTACTCATTTTCAACCACACATTTTTCAATAAAATAATATTTTTCATCACATCAATAACTTTTCTTTCTTTTTCAACCGCACATTCTCCATCAATCTACTATTCCAGAATACACTCTTCCAAAATAATGTGACTCAAACACACCATAAATGGCTTTCACAAAGTGGCCACACTCTTCAAATATCGAAGGATCATATTATATTGAGAATTATTGGATATAGGGAAATAAAAATAGATAAACAAAGGAGGTTCAATAATTGATGTGTATATCAATATGACCATCACGTTGTCGTTGAAAAGCAAATTTATGGTGTGCTATAGAAAGTGCGAACGGTGTCGTGTTTATGCGATACATACACTATTTATGATATTCAATCCCCATGGATAGAATCACTACATTTTTCTTTTTTAATGGGTCCATGGTGTTATTGCTATCTGGTGTAACCTATTTTTCTCTAAAGGAAATAATTGCTAGAATTGAAGTTGGGATAGAGTAAAATTTGACATACTAGCAAGAAAAAATCTATTCAAAATCATACGTTAATTTATCTAAAATTAGGGATGGCAATGCACTGAGCTTAAACACTCGAACTCGAATCTATTAACAAATTAGGCTCGCTCTAACTCTCTGACTCGTGGACCTCATGGGTCAAGCCGAGTCATCCACGAGCTGGATCATGAAAAGAATTGAGTTTGGCTCGTGGCTCGTCTAGTACAAGCCAGAGCCCCTAATGGAATGAGCTGTCGACGAGCTAAGTCTATATGTTCCACCCTTATCTAAAATTTAAGAATATAAAGTTGTGAAATCAAATTATTAATTATCTTTAAAAAGTCTTTAACATGCATGTTAGATTTTTTTTAATTAACAAGTTCGACAAGTGCACAATTTTTATAAATGTCCGATTACGGGACTTCAATTAAAAACTTGTGTGTAGATCGGAAAGAGGTTTCTTTCTATTGATCCGTTACTCAATTGCAGAAAGTTGGAATAAAAATATAAAATATTCGAGATTCCATCAAATGTCATTATTAATGTCATAATCTTATATTAATTTAGTTAATACAAGGCTTAAGTACTTAGTCACTATCATTAGTTTCATAATATATATATTAGCACCCGTGATCATACACAAACAAATCATCACGGAACCAAATGCCCTTTACCTGCAAGAATAAAAGTCTTGACTTATCTACATTCATGCTTCTAAATATTTAATTAAAACTAAACAGATCACGCCAAACAAAATTATATTTTAATAATATTGGCCCAAAAATAAATGAAGAAAAAAAAATTCATTTGAGGTGGCTCATCTTTTAATTTTTCTCTTCAGTTTAATGTTGAAATAAGAGAGAAGAAATTCTAGTGTGACAAAAGATTCAAAAGGAGAAGGAGCCAAGAATAAACTGGCAAGTGTGCTCATGAGATGGTGGATATTTTGATATGATGACTTGGATGAAAATTTGGTTGGAGAGATTCGAAATTACTTGTTGATTATGATCTATTCGAGGATTTTCGTCTAGATTCAAATAAAATTTAATTATATTGTGTGTATCAGAGTAAAGAAATGACGCTAGAAAAGGAAGTGGAGGAGATGCAAGGAAGATGGGTTTGACCGATGAAGAAACTATTTTTTTTAATTTTCTTTTTCGATCTCTGTTGATAACAATTATGTTATCCTGATTGAGGGGTAACAAGATTTCAACGAGGAACGGGTGAAACAACGTGTGATATTTAAACTTTCTCTCATGCTGCACTTTTGAAATAGAACCCTAATAAGTTACTTTTCAAGAAATATGTGATGGATAAGTGAGCAGTAACTGTGGATCTTATGAAATATGTTATTAAAATTAAAATTTGACTTTGAAAAGTAATTATTTAATTAAAAAATGAAATCCAAACATGACGTTAAGCATTCTTAGCGGTGCAAAAAGAGAGGTCGTGATTATATCATCTGCATCCGTACCTTTCGTCGATCAAAGGGAGAGGGCTAAATAGTTCGTCGTACTCGAAAGAGGATAGATGAAATGAAGGGTGGAGAATGAGAGAAACTATGTTATTGACTATGAATGTGCGCTCTGGTTTTATTCACTTTTTTTTAATTATCCAGAGAGCATTAAACCATGGGACCAAAAAACAGTACAAGGCCGTAGCTCAGACTTTTTATCAAACCTTAATGCTCCACTAGTCCCCCCCAACCCCACCCCCCAAATTCCTGCACCTCCTTACACCGGCAACGCGTGCTACCCTCTCCCTAGGTCCCAATGTTCTTTCTTCCATCATTTTGCTTAGGAATTCCCCTTTTTTTTTCTTTTTTTTTTTTCATACACGCTTACATATGACTTTTGTTTTTACTTTAATTGCATTGGTATATATGTGATGAGATTTGAAGCTTGTTCATCCAAAATATATACGATATATTGTGAGTTATGATACATTAAAATCAACAAAATAATTGACAAATTTTCTTTTATTCTTATTTTGTTAAGAAACTTAGTGTGACAAGACATACAGTAAGGTCAAACTTTGCATCTCGACAAAATTTAGGCTAGCTTGTTAGAACAAAAGCTCTAGCTAGTCATATACGGCCCATGTTTGGTTTTGTTGAAAATTAGAAGAAAAAATAAAAAAAAATGATGAAATATGTGGTTGAAAAGTTAATAAAAATAGTAAGGCCCTGTTTGGGAGGGATTAGATTTTTCTACAGTAAATCAATTCTCATTTTCAACCACACATTCTTCAATAAAATAATATTTTCCATCACATCAATAATTTTTTCTTCTTTTTCAACGACACATTTCCCATCATATCACTATTCAAAATCAATTCTTCTCCCAAAAATCTCTCCCAAACAAGCTCTAAGTCATATGAAACGTATTGTTAAAATTAAATGATGACCTTGACTTAAATTTCTATTAACCATTTTAGTTAAACCAAACAAGAGCTCAATCCTGTTAAATTTAAAGTATAAAACATATTTTTGAACTTGTCGTACAAATTATGTATTATATACATGGAGTTACTATTCTTGTTCTGTACATATTCAATTTTGTCGAATAAATGTGCAACACATTTTTTAAAGTGCAATATGTTCGAGCATGGAGGTCGTAGACCATGTTGGCTTATATGGTAAGAGAAATGATATCGTGTAAAAAAAAGAAAAAAAATTAATTATAAATTATATATTGTATTATCGAATTATTTATATGTAGTTTGGCATATTTAGGACAAATGAATAGATCCAAACCCTAATTTGGTAAAAGAAATCGTCAAGAAATGCAATATGAACATCCCTTGTTGATAATCACGGGCAGACAAAACAAATAGATTTCATTTTCTTGCACTAAATTTTTAATGTCATCTCTTCCACATTAATGGGTTTTTGAATATTTCTCCTATCAATCTCTAGACAGCTATAAACAAAGACAAATTAAATTAAATTAAACCCCTTCCAAAGAAATGTAGTTCTAACTTCTAACCAAATCGAACATGACATGCTATTATAGGGTGTCAAGAGTGCTCCTTATGTACTTTTTTTTAAATTTAAACTCCATATATTTTAGCCTAAGTCAATAAATACGACCCGTTAATTCAAAATAGAATAATGTTATCTAGCACTACAGGTACTAAAGCACCCGTCTATATGATATTATGTGATATGTTCGATCAAAAGTGAAATTATGTGGTTCATTAAACCTTTCATTTAATGTTACTGATGTTGCCACCTAAACTGATGTTAAATACGATTGATGCTTAATAACATTACTCTTAAAAATATCATCATTAAAGATTAATTGTAATCCTCATCCATATGAGGATATACACTTAATCTACCTACCTTATTTTGGATGTTTCATACATATAGTAATCAAATTTGCCCATCAAGACTCGTCTATATATATAAGCAAAACATTAAGGCTATAAACTCGTTTGATAAAAGCTTTTAAAAGGTCTAAGATTGTTTATGAGATTAAGAATATTTTTTTTGAACATATTTACATAATTTTTTGAAAATATTTTGTCTAACTAAAAGAATTTTTTTTAAAAAAATAAAAAATTGAATTAAAGTATTTTTTTTTCATAAATCTCTTCTATAAGAAATAGAAGCAAGTTAGAAGTCGCGCCAAAAGGGCAATATGTGTAGTTCATTGATTGAACTTGATGTATACGATTAAACATGTAATAAAACGAACATATCACAATTCACCCACAATTTATTTTCTTTTATCATCGTCGGTAATATAATTTGTTTTTTATGTCAAAACTCCTGCATTAAGTTCATAGGTTATGCAAAAGTCAGACAATTAATTAGAATCCCTTTTCCTACAAATACAATTTACTTCACACAAACCCTTATATCCCTGTACATAGTTCTATGCCTACAATAATTCAAAATTCTTTATGATAATGTATCTATAGACATGTGATGACCATCAACGCTTGGATTATTCCAAGAAGTTCCCACTTAACGTACGGTCAAGATCCAATTATATGCAGGCGCCTTCATGTCTCCCTCACCAACATTTAAATTCAATTCAAATGTCGAGGTACATCGTAAGTTTATCAACCAATAAATTTATATGACACGTCATCAATACTTAACATAAGATAGCACCGGTACTTATTAAATCATTCCTATATATGTGTGTACACATTCATATACAGTAGTTTGTGTATAATTATATATTTATACTATATAATTGAGGGGACAACTGTTGATTGCATATAGAATTCCTGGGTGCATGTGATTCACTACGCTGTTACATTGATGATTTGTCTGAAGGCCCCTTGTGATCCACAACTATATGGATTATAGAATATAGGATGTCCATTTTTTGGTAATATTTTAAAGGAATATTATATATTTGCAGTGCTGGACATGTCTGGGGGCATCTCTTTCACAAAGCCTAAATCAGATTGGCTAAGGCACTGGGATTTGTTTGGCATGCCTTCATCAAAACCCATATGCTACAAGCAATTGCTTTGATTTCTGTGTATAGATACAGATTCTTAAATTCTTCTTCAGCTATATATTATATGCATCAGCAGAAGCATATACTAAAGCAGCTGAGGTTACACAGGAGATTCTTATAAGGTAAGCAAATTTATTGATTCTTAGTGAAGAGGATAAATAATGAAATCTTTTTTCTTTTTTTGGAAAATCATTCACAGTATCTGCTTTATATTTCTTTTTCTTACGGGTTATGTCATATAACATGACTTGTTTCCAGTCCGGTTCTTGATATTGAATCGAATAGGCTAGTTTATCCGATTCTAACAACGTTATTCTTGCTTGTAAAAGCCTGGATTTCATTTTAGTATGTATGTTCTCAATTTCGATGCTCGAATTGGAAGAAGAAAATCACTTAGTCTAATTCTATACCATGTGACAAAATTCTTAATCTTCCATTTTAGAGTGCTTTCTGGTTGGAAAAAGAAAATGTATACCCAAAAAAGAAAATGGGAGAAAACACGTATGATTTGGACTTGAAACCTTGAAAAGACAGAGGGGTGTAAACTCAATGAAAATATCTTAGTAAGTACGTGTTAAATACGCATCACTTGCTTATGAAAATGATGTGAAGCCCTGCTGAGAGATATTTTCATATGGGAATAATTATCATGGCCCAAACATTATGATACTTATAAGGAAAAAAGAAGTTCGAACTTATAATTGTACTGTTCCTTCAAGAAACTTGTGGACTAAAACATTTATAGCCTTCTCAGATTGATGTACACTGTTTTCTTGATATATTCTTATATTTTTCTTGAATCTTTTGCCATTTTTCTCTGCATGTACAGGACGAGACATATAAGAAAATCTATATATCTCAAATTGACTCCACTTCGAAAATATTTTCATTGTTTTTTTGTTGAATTTCGATGGAGAAGCTTCTTAATTCGTACGACAAGGAATATATGAAAATGGCCATGTTAAAGCACGAGGAAACATTTCGGGAGCAGGTAGGTTTATCTTTCCATTATATGTATTTGCAACGTATAGATATATTAAACCTATGTCTTGCTGTACCGGGAGTAAGTCCACGTTTATGTCTTTTGTAGATCTTTTAATGGCTCAATTAGTGATCTAATCTTCAAATTACATTTCCAGGTTTGTGAACTTCATCGTCTTTATCAAATTCAGAAGATGTTAATGAGAGAAACTGCCAAAAATGGGCGAAACACGCAGGATTACGTGATTAATTCCAATAAGCTCAATGATGATAACGATATTCATACAAAGGCCATGAAATGTCTTGACTTGGAACAGCCTGCTAGAGAGTTTACAGAATCAGATGACACTAGAGTGCTCGAAATTGAAGATTACTATGATCTTGAGCTGACATTAGGCCCGAAAAGCTATTACACGAGGGGAAAAGCCGGTGAAACACCACCGGTATCAGGTTCGGGGCCGAGCATTTCTTCTTCCTCCACTGGTTCAAACCATGTAAAGAGAACAAGAAAATATGCAAGAGAAGAATCGTTAAACCAGCAGAAATGGGGACTAGGAATTCCTGTATCAAATCCTAGTTTCCTTGGAGGAAGGAAAAATAGTTCGGAGGTGGAAGAACATATGCGACAAGATAGATTAAATACTCCACCTTGGCTTTTCCAGGTTTTAAGCCTGAATATGAGTTGAGAAAGGGGAAAAAATTTCATCTCAAGTCAGTATAATAATATCTGTAGCTGCATATTGTCATCTGATTCTGTGAATATTGATTGGATTTTATTTTCATAATAACTTGCTAGTTTTTACCTATAAGTTATAAACCAGGTTCATTTTCCTATCTTGTTTTTTGGCTGGTACTATTTCCCCCACAACTTTTTAATTAGTCCATGTTTGCCTCGTTAAATTTTAATTCATTTTTCTCTCTCCTCTCATCAACCACACATTCTCTCAATAAAATAATATTACACATAAACCCAAAAATTTTCCTTATTTTTTAACTACACATTTTTAAAAATATATTATTTCAATTTTTTTTTTTTAAATAATAGAGCTCAAACAAGGGTTCAATAAAAGGGTGCATTGCCTGTCTATGACAAGATCGAGTTGGGTCCCTTAGCCACGACCTGACCCTTATTTAGAGTATCTCCAATGGTGGTGAAAAACTGAGTTTAAATTCAAAATCACTTTTGTATCCTCGTTTACATCCCCGTGAATATAAATTATGTTGTAATGAAAATCTAAATTCGCTTTTTGCGTCTTGTGAAATCTTTTTTTTTTTTTACATTTTCTGTCGAAAAATGCAATTTGTATCTTTCTATTGGAAAAGTTTTCGACCACATTAGAGATCTAAATCTTTGTTTTACACCACCATTGAAAATGTTCTCCATCGATGCAACATAAAAGTCGTCCTGCTACGACCAGAACGTCGTATTTTCCATCATCATATGGATATACTCAGGGGATGCTAAGTTTGAGGTTATAGTTAGACAAGATTGTCTGTACTTGGTTCACAACAAAATATCTATGGGAATCCCAAGAGTCCAAAGCTGTCCCACATGAATAATCAATGCTGATGTCCTGCCATTCGATTAAACCTAAGTATTTTTAACGTAAGATGGGAATCAAACAAGAAATATTATTAATTACTTAACTCCTTTGGGATTTTGTCTATTCTTGTTAAAATCACCTTTACGGAAAATCTAATTTTTGCAAGATTTTGGGCATCTATCAAAATCCGTTGAGTTTGTAAATCCACTTTACAGCAAGATTTGAATTTGAAATATATAATATCCACACGTTCAGTTGGACTTGTTTTTACCTTACATTCGAAGAGGAGTTCTATCTTCGAATTCATTTGTGCAATTATATGTCGAATTAATAGACAATGACGCACGACTTACAATAACATTATTATTACAAAAGATTATATTTCTCTAAATCACTCATTACAAGATTTATTCCATTTCTCACTTTCTTCATCATACTCAATTTAATGTACGAAACATATGCTACGGTGCCAACTGAATACGTGTGCCTTGACGAGGAAATCCTTAGGCCTAAAGGAATCTCAATTCCATTATTGAGGGCCATTGTACTTTTGAAGACTTTTGGAAGTTTTCTACCTCTACTATCCACTTCTTTATTGTGGTCACTCACTGGTTAGCCTTCATCATGATACAGATATGGTTTCTTTTAATATACAAACAAGATGGAAGGAATCTGATCTACTAAAACCTGTATTCAACTTCATTATAATACTATTTTATAAATGCCACATAAGTGAAATAGACCCTTCATATTTCTTCTTTGTTCGCAATCTTCATTTTATACCTACCACAAAGAAAATGTTCCCTTTAAGCAATTAATTTTAAGTGCCTTGAGGTGTCTACCACCAAATGAACATTAGATTCCAATTCCAAAATAAAAGGCTGCCCCACAATTATGTAATGACTGAAATATGATTTTGAAAGCATCAGATATCTTAAGTTCAATATTATCAGATGATTGGGTTTAGACATGGAGATGAGGCGCTGCACTGCTATATTGCCTCTTGCATTTTCTGGCTTCTCCTATTGATTTGAACCAAGAAAATCAACCTATTAAGTTCAGAGTACGGATTCACCTAGACAAGTAAATTTGACGGGGCGGGGCGGGGCGGTCCTTTTTTTGACTCAGTCCAGACCATGCTGTTGGTCAGCCCGTAAGAGAGATGGGTTGTGTTGAGCCTCTTCATTGAGAGTCCCACTGACTGCTTTTCATTTTAGTTTTATGTTTTGTTCTTTGAAAAACAGTAAGATCGGGTGGCATGGTCCAGGCTCGATTGGCTGGTGCTGGACTTCACATTTTTTGAATGTGTCAGACCTATAGACAGTCCAACCCGACCAGTTTTACACCTCAAGATCCACATGTAGACAATTGTAAGTGGGTTGGAAAGGATATGGCCTGGACGTCTTACAAAGATATCTTTTTCTCTTTTTCTATAGAAGGATCTTTTTGAGATTAGTTTTTACTCTTTTTCTTTGGTGGGGTGGAGAGAAAATTCTTAATTAACCCTCTGATTCTCCCACAAATCTTTGCTAGGCATCAAGTATATTGGTGGCGAAGAGGAAGCTTTCAGAGGACTTAAGTTAGTTTATACTCTTAGGATGTGTTTGGTCTACATTATTTTGAAAAAATGTATTCTGGAATAGTAAATTGATGAACAATTTGTAGTTGAAAAAGAAGGAAAAGTTATTGATGTAATGAAAAATATTATTTTATTGAATAATGTGTGATTGAAAATTAGTAGAAGAATGAGAATGAAAATTTTAATGTATACCAAACATGGGCTTAAAGAGCAGTCTTATCAATTAAGAGATCAAGCAACTATTAAACTGCTGTTTTTTTTTTTTTTTTTTGCTAATTTAAATATTTTGGATGAAACTGATAACATAAGCACACAATGAGTCCTATTTTGAATCCAGAACATATCAAGACACTTAAGAAGGGAAAAAAAAAATGACAGAGGATCCAGTAGTGCTTCTAGTATTGTGTATAGCCCAACTCATCAAATCGATAGCTTCTTGTGTTAATTATACCCATAATCTCTGATACTAATTGTCGGGAATTCAAAGATAATATATCGCTAGATACCACTTGATATGAAACCAACTATCGCATTAAGATGTTGAAATTATATGGCAAAATATGAAATATATGATCGCAAGCAAAATAATAAAAGAAGACAAGAAAGTATGGCAGGAGAATTATGAGATTTAATTACACCACAAATAATGAAGATGAATTAATATTACAATGATCATAAAAGTTAGTAGTCACTTTTCTCACCCTATTCTCGCATCATATAATTGTATAAAATAACCTAATATTTGTAGGGAACATATTGTGGACGTCCAAACCTTCATGGTAGAGTTGTTGATGAGGTATGATGTCAAAAAATCGAGTCCAAAACAAAAAATGAAAGAAAAATACGAAAATCCCGGAACAAACACAGGTGGTGCTAGGGTCTGACGCTGCGACACCCCCTTTGGGCGCCCCCCGATGCCCGAGGCAAAATACCAAACAGGGGTGCCACGCCTTGGCGCAGCGCTGGGCATTCTGCCATCTTCTCTTTCTTTTTTCGGTTCCAAGTTGTTTTCTTCATCTCGAACATTTCTTCAAGTTCAATACCAATTTCCAACTCCCAATTAACTTTCAAAATAGAACTTCAACTTAACATATGATTCCAAATTGAATTCTCCTTGACGGCACTTCAATTAGAATTCTTCAATTATTTCAATAAGGAATTCGAGTCACACCCAATTTCTAACAATCTCCACCTTGACAAGAATTCTACTGCAACGAACAAAGCTCCAAAATTTTCTCCTCCTGGAGAAGAAAATCTGTCTGCAAGGAATGAACTGACTCTTTGACAATAACAAAAACTGATTTCTCTAATCAAATAAAAAATACTTCACATCTCTCAATGAATAAAAGCACTACCCAGCAAAATTATTTCAAATTTCCAAAAAATCATAATAATTTTAAAATTCACCAAATTCGGCTGTAACACACCCCAAAACAGAATTAAACCCAAATATTTTTAAAGAAAGCTCTTTGCTACATTGTACACCTTCTACTACGCTGAAAGCATGCTCAACAAAATCAACATCCATATACATTTTTCCAATTGGATCCGCCCCTAGCATTAGAATATAAAGGCATCGCGGATGATGGTGGTAAAGCGGCATTATTCATATCTCCTAAACTCCACTTATCTATATTCTTCAAATTCGACCATTTACGAGCTCCTGAAAGTATTGTACCAAACTGAATGTCCACCACGGTACTGAACCTGTTTTGATTTGACTCTTCTAGATTCTGCACGACCCTACAAAATGTATAACCGAGACCTTTTGTAGGGATGGCAAAAAAACCCGACAAACCCGATACCCGCGGGGACCCGCCCCGAACGGGGAGGGGAAAACCCGCTTAAA
Source organism: Fraxinus americana (assembly GCA_035079005.1). Lineage (NCBI taxonomy): Eukaryota > Viridiplantae > Streptophyta > Magnoliopsida > Lamiales > Oleaceae > Fraxinus > Fraxinus americana. Next base: position 33,688,142 of record CM068712.1, read on the forward strand.
CGGGTAACGGGGCGGGGATGGGGCGGGGAATTATTCCCCGAGGCGGGGACGGGTAACGGGGTCCCCGCCCCGCCCAGCCCCGTTAAAAAAAAAAATTTTTTTTTTTTTTTTTAAAATTCAATACTTTAAATGAACATTTTCGTTAGTTCTAATAGAAAATAGCAACTAAAATTATTTGTTTAAATATAATGAATATGGATAATAAAAATAAATTATCAAAAACTAAAAAAAAAAAAAAAAAATTTAACGGGGAATAAACGGGGAAATAACATACCCCCGCCCCGCCCTGCCCTCGCCCCGACCCCGCCCCGCCCCACCTTAAACGGGGAACGGGGCGAGGACGGGGAATGAGTTTCTTAACGGGGCGGGGGACGGGGAGGGCATCCCCGCCCCCGCCCCGCCCCGTTGCCATCCCTAACCTTTTGTATCCCTCCAATATAACATGGGCACCCTTACAAACCTTCAAAGTTTCATCTCCACCAAAAAACTCATAACCCTTTGAATCAAAGATGGACAATAAGATGCAATTCTTTTTAAATCCAGAACATGTCGAACCTAGCCGGTGCTCTAATTGTCACATCCAATAGTTTCAATCTAACCGTACCAATTCTAGTAACCCGACAAGGTATGTTGTTTCTCATAACCACGACATCTTTGAAAATGGTTTCATATGTAGTAAACAAATCCTTATTAGGAAAAATATAAAATACACATGTAGAATCCATAATACAATCCTCATCTGGTTTAAACTCGATGTCAGAAATAACCATGAGATCTTCCTTATTTATAATGTTCTCTGCGATATCTGCTTAACCTGAAATCTCTGATTGCTTCCCATATCGACTTACAGTCAACCTTTCTTTATTCTACAATTTGTAGCAATCATTCTTAACGTGCCACATCTTCTTGCAGAAGTTACAAATCTAATTACTAAACTTAAACTTTGATTTACCCCTTCCAGAACCACCATGAGCAACCAAGCATTCTCCATCTCTGGTCTCAGAAATAAGATGTTTCATCTTCTCTTTAGAAAATAAAGCATCATACACCACTTTTATGGTGAAAGTATCACGACTATATAAGATCGCATCTCTAAATGAAGAAAACGAAGTGGACAACAAATACAATAGGATCAAGATCAAATCTATTTTACTTCCAAAGTTGTCTAATCATCGACGATCTCTTTAAATACAGCCAGTGATTTTCCTTCTGCCATTAGATGAGAGTATAAACGTTGCTTGAGATGCAACTTGCTTGTCAGACTTTTAGTTATGCATAATTACTCCAACTTCAACCATAAAGCAGCCGTTGAACCTTCCTTCAAAATGTCTTGAAGAATGATACTCGATAGATGAAGATGAAAGTGAGAAACTGTCTTCTTATCCTTCTGTAATTTCCCCTCCACGGCCAAAGTTGTGGGCGTCTTGTCAATTCCTAGCAACGCATCAGCCAAATCTTGATGTGCGAATACTGCACGCATCTTAACGTGCTATAGCAAAAACTTAGTGCTCTGATCCAAATGTAGAATGTCATACTTCATGGAAGCCATCACGAACAAAAACCTCGAACAAATCAAACCTTGCGCTCTGCGGAACCGCTGAACCTAGGCTCTGGTACCACTTATTGTGTTAATTATGCCCAAAATCTCTGATACCGATTGTTGGAAATTCAAAGATCATGTATCGCTCGATACCATTTGATATGAAACCAACTACTGGATTGAGATGTTGAAGTTATATGACAAAATATGAAATATATGATTGCAAGCAAAAGAATAAAAAAAGACAAGAAAATATGGTAAAGGAATTATGAGATTTTATTACACCATAAATAATGAAGATGAAAAAATATTACAATAATCATAAAAGTTAGTAATTACTTTTATCACCATATTCTCACATCATATAATTGTATAAAAGAGCTTAATATTTATAGGGAATATGTAGGGGACGTCAAAACCCTCCTAATAGAGTTGTTGATGAAGTATGATGCCAAAAAATCGAGTCCAAAATGAAAAATGAGCGAAAAACTTGAAAATCTCGTAACAGACAGGTGGCGCCACAACGCTACCTCCAGGCGCCTGGGGCAAAATATCGCCGACGCCCCATGCCCGATCATTCTGCCCTCTTCTCTCTTTTTTTTCATTCCAAGTTGTTTTCTTCCCAAATTCTTTTTCAATTTCAATACCAATTTTCAACTCCCAATTGGCTTCCAAAATATAACTTCAACTTGTCATGGGACTCCAATAGTATTCCAAATTGAATTCTTCTTGACGTACACTTCAATTAGAATTCTTCAATTACTTCAATAAGGAATTCGGGTCACACCCAAATTCTAACGAAAGCATTAACAATTATATGCATCAAGATTCATCATCTTTTGCATATATAAATACATTGCACTTGTACTCTGATTTACACAAACATAACGCAGAAGAAAGAACGGAAAAATACAGAATCCAGGACCTTTCTCATGATAAAAACAATGCAATGAAGGTATCTTCATTTGTACTAAAAGGATCGAGTACGAATCAAATTTATCATGATATGGAATGTCGCCTATCTTTGCTTGGTTTATTTCGACGTTTGGCGCTTTGAGGTACGATTCCGTCAGCCCAAATAAATCTGCCAATGGTTTTTGAGATGGAGCTTATGAAAGATTTTCTAGGCAAAGGAGGCTTATCAAAGGATAGACGATTGCCTGAGGGACTACCAAACGATGCTTTAGGATCATCAGATTTTGCGATTTCTTTCAATCTCATTTTCATTTTCACCAACTCAAGTTTCAGGTCCTGATTTTCTTTACGTAGAGTCGAGAGCTCATCTAGTACAGGGTGGATTTCAATGGAGAACTTATTCGGTTTACTTGGAAGAGAAGGAGAATCATTGAGGCTGCTGTCCATGACTTCCCTGAGGCGTTGTTGCTCGTAGTAAAGCACTTGAACTACTGTCTGGACCGGTAGTCGGTCATTTTGAGCTGCGTGGGCACAAGCTTCCCGAGAAAGCTTTTGACAGTCCATCACACTGCAAGCTTTCTTTCTCTCCATATCACTTAATGCCGGATGAGCCTGCAGATTACATATAAGGAGGCAAATGAAGAAGATATGCAGCATTCCACAATTCATCTTTAAAGTAATTACACAAAGCTTACTATTAGTTCGTAGTAAATTATAATCATACTGAATCTACATTATACTATAAACTTGCTTGCAATATTTGACATGTGAAGCAACTATTGGTCAAGATCATGGCTTTAAATACGTTTATCTATTCAAATTCTCCATTGATCAACCAACTGTGGAGAGTGAAAAAGGCCGTTTGCCTATAATAAGAGAGGATTTCAAGAGGTGAAGAAGATGGAAAGGGAAAATAAGAGGAAACTTTTGCTTGAACAGTTTAAGCAGAATTTTATCTTTACTACACATCAAGTGATCAAACTTCGTCAGAAAAAAGTGAAACACAAGAAGTATCAAGTCCAAAAAATATGTCTTCAGCATTAAAATCAAGTAAAATAGACTTGTATCTTAAATTCTAATTTCGGCCAAAAGTCCTATTTGATCCGTTTTCCATTGCACATTAGTGAGGGATTCAGAAATAAAGTAAGAAAATGCACAAACCTTCAAGTAGATATCAATGGACCTATACATTCCGTCTTCTGTTATTCGTGACTGTTCAGGAATTAGTTCTGCAAGACTGATAAACTTTGAGACAGATAAATTGCGGTCAGAAGCAATTTCAGCAAGATAGCTCTCCATTAACCTTGTGACACACTCCATATCACTTTGTGAAGAAGAAATATACTCTTCATCTGCATTGTATCCCGATCTATTCCCCTCCATTTCATATTCCAGGTAATTCACCATTATCCTCTGCACAGTTTCAACATCGAACAATGTATCCCCGGTGAAAGAATAAGATGGAATTAGTAAATCGTCTAACACAGCCTGTCCTAGTTGCAAGGCCATCCTCTTTTCCAAGTCAAGCCTGCAAGCAACTGTCGTTTCAAGATGTATTGCAGCTCGAAGAAGCATCGAGAGAAAGCTAATTGACATGGCATTCTTCTCTCTTGGCAGAAGACTAACTATTGTTTCCAAAACAACCCGTTTCTCGTGTTCTTCTCTTGCCTCAATTTTCTTCCTACCCTTTCCAAAAATTTCCTGAAATGAAAAGAAAAATAACAATTGAATCTAGCTCACGTGATTAATAATCCTTGTTTATGGGAGAAGAACTCACCAACCCACGAAGAGATTTTTGTGTATACAGCATTAATATTGGACCAAGAGCATTTTGTTTGAATCCCCTTGCCATCATTGCAATGAGAACCCTTTGAAAGAAATCGATTCGAAGGACAGTCAAATCTTCAGCCCACCACTCAACAACAGGCTTCGTATTGGACATGGATGATTTGGAGGATATCGAATCATTCTTGTCACTCTCCGCCCTCCCTGATGCGCTAAAATGGCTATCTCTACAGGCCACAAATGCTATCATATCTATGCATCGGCTCACCAATTTTACTTTTTCTGCTAGGGGAAGCAGGATTTCAGAAGAATGCAAAATGGTAACTGCCCCTGCAAGGCTCTTTAATGCCACTCCGTGTAGGTATTTCTCGGTTCTTTCAACTAAATTTCCAACTGCATAGTCTTCTGTCATCTCAAGATATTCAGCTACACACCTAAGCATGGCAATGTTTTCTGTACTTATCTCAAAGTTTATTCCATAACAAAATTTTGCAGCGAGTTCAAATGCCTCTGCTCCTCCGGGAATACCAGGGATATCAATAACAGCAAGATCAGTATCAGTGGATTCTGATACTAACTTCCTTATGTATCCACATTTTGAGACCAATGGGAACTGTAAATGTAAAAATATGTGCAATGGAGTTGAAATCACTTCGATTATGATTAATGAATTAAATTTTAAAACTTCAAAAATGCAGATTTATTTCTAATTCTTCACATTAATCAATTAGAATATGAAATAAGAAACATCAATAGACTCTACCTTGTGCAATGAAAAGGAAGTTCCTCCTGCTCTAACAGTTACATCACTCGGGATTTCCTGCGAAAAGATCCTGTTGAACATTGAAATAAACATCTCAAGTCCTTCATAATCTTCCCTAAATAGAATTCCGCAAAAATGGCCAAACTAATCTTTCATTAATTACCAACACAAGTAAAAATAATATTAACTAGATAGAAAAAAGAGAGCAAACCATTCACTAGTCCTCTTCATGGCAGTGGAAAGAAGATCATTTTTCTTATTGAACATGTTTGTAGCCGTGGGTTGTGCAATTTGCTCCTGATTAAGATTCACCATCTCAATTATTTCAGATACCCTGAACCCTTTTAATAATCCATCATAGCTGAAGGTACATAAATTCTTATAAGAAGTTTCCTTCTATAGCTGTGGTCATTTCTTAACTAATGATCATAAAGTTCTCTCTCTTTTATCCCTGAAATTCACTCTTTGTAACTGACTTCAACAGTTCTGGGAGTACAGTCTCAGTCTAAAATTCAGTCATAAATTCTGTTATTTATCTCCTGCCTGTACAATCCCCATAACGGGCCTCCATTTTTACTGAAGTCTAAGGTAGTAAGTACTATTGGGTAGGAGAAATAGGGGGGTACATTGAAATGTAGTGTGCGGTGGGAGACATAGATAAGATAGTGGTGCCAAACAAAGAGGTTTCCATGTGAAATTTATTTTCACCCACAAAATTGCCTGTCTTTTCCAAAGAGATTACTGTATTATTTTGGCAAAACGGGTCGGTAATAGCATAAAACACCTATTGGACTTTCACTAGAAAACCAATTCTGTAGAGTGACTGAATATGAAAAATGAACTAGTTCAAAGAGGTAATTACTTTCAAACTCACTACCCAACTGCTTATAACATAGATAATTACGTTTATATATCATCCAATACCTCTGTGTATTGAGATAGAATTTTGCGAAAATTGACATTCATGTCTAAAGTTGGCTTCCTTTGTCAACATATGAGCCCATCAAGTATGAAGTTTCACCGAGTAAAAAAATACCAGTAAACCAGTGGCTAGAGATCCCAATCTAACCCGCAAGCCACCCTGGGGACAGGGTGCGGGGGTCGGTTAGATTATCATGATACTTGAAAGAGATGCCACCTTGGCTGCCATGACCTACCATTTATAGAAGCCACCAAATACTATGACTGGTTAGATAATTTTGAAGGCCCGACTTGACAATACATAGAGTACATTTAATGCATGTTTCGAAAATTAAATTTCACTTTCGCTCTAGTACCCATCGACGGGATGTTAACATCATTTAATTTCACAACAATTTCTGTTAACCGATAATGACATCGTCTTTCAGTGTCATTACTCATAGGTCCAGTGAAATCTTCATCCTGATCGAATTTTGAGTTTATTGCTGTCAGTTCTCTAAAGTCAAGTAAAATGGCGTTATATTATGATAAACATTGGAGGGAAAACGAACAAAAGGATAGCTCATAGCTGTCCATCTGTCCTAATTGATTCTAGCAGCATGTGGACAGGCTGAATTAGACAATATTTGCCGAAGCCAAGTCTAATGCTACACATTAAACATACTTTAGTTTTATTTTCTTCCTCTTGTCTAGTCTACATTACCAAACATACCAAAATATTTGACAAAAAGATAGATGAACACGAAGATAGAAAATAGAAATTGCATAATATGTGGTTTGTATCAATGAAGTCACCACTGTTTGGTAACAAGCAGTTTCTTTTCCTCTTTCAGTATAGTCCAAGATGCAAACGATGTTCCCCACAAATTAGCATCATTGCATGCGCACCAACATACAGGTCAAGTCCACACTAGGTTGAGTCGACCCTTCATTACACAAATTAAGGGTTTTTCCCCTTCTAACTAAAAAGCTAAACCAAAACAATGCAATATCATGAATATAAGACATTAAAACCTACATGCCTGAAACTTTTACAAATTTACTCAAATTTCAACTGATTTTTCCAAATTTCAATTGAGAACTCCAATTCACAATACAAAACACAAGGCAAGAGTAATTTGTGCAAGAGCGTCCAGGCCAGCCACTGCTGCTTGATCACCTCACTAAGTGCAGGAATTTCCCACACAGAATTCTCAATAGCAACATCACAGATATTACCTTGACGAGATCTAGACAGATAAAAAGCAAAGAAAGCAATCGTAAAAAGATCGTTTAAAGCATAGAACTGAAAGGACAAGTACCAAGCATAATAGCAAATATAAAGATCAAACTCCAAGAGAAGAAGTACCCAGTTTGCATTATAGTGCTATGAGGAAAACCCAAGAAAATTTCCTAAACAGATGAGTAAATCTTGCTTGTGTGCTACATTACTATATTTTAATCATTTTTATCATTTCCATTCTACTGTCCTTATTGGAGCAAGGACAGAATATGGATTGTACGGAAATCGAACTTCAATATGAAACACCTTGCAGATAATAACCACTCATAATAAGATTTCTAGACCCGTGAATATAGCAATAATTTAGTGTATACAATTAAAGATTCCTGGTGAATTCGAACTGATGAGACATAAAGCCCTAAACAAATTAGTCAGTTCTTACATCCAACATATGTAGAAATTTGAGATTATGTTATGTAAGGGTAGTCAGAAGTTCATCATCATAGGGTTTCAAATAATTCCATCCCAACTTCCAACCATAAGGAAGGTCAATCTCAGTAAGTTACCACATTGAGCTACCACACAAGAAGCCACGAAAGTTCATTAAACTTCCACATGTAGAGCATGTGTTGCAAGTATTCAGCACAGAATAAGTGAATAGGGTTTTATGTAATTGAATTGTCCTATTTGTGGTTATTCACCATTCAACTCGTCATTGGTGTAAACTCCCATCTGAACATGAAGATAATCAGGTTAGTGAAGGCTGTCAAGACCATTACAATAACATAAGCAAAGTAAAAAATAACGTGTTGCAGCTTGTGAAGGATTTTATTTAACGTGCATGCATCAGCAAATTGTAACATATTTGATTGGCATCATGATTAAAAGTGGACCAAAAAAGAACCACTTGATAAGAAAGTCATCAACTTCAGCTCAAGTGGCAAGTTCAATAATGCAAAGAGAAATCAGATTATCAATTATAAGCTCTTTTGGTGGCCCAGAACTTTTTTCCTTTAGCTAATGGGACCTTAAAAAGAAATTGTCATATCACAATTAATTCTTCATTTGTACGAACTGTAACACTTCAACATGGAGTTATATCATTGAACCATACAATAATTGAGGTTGCCTGTGCAGATAAATGAATCTAATAGAAGTGAATAAGGACGGTATTTTAGCTTATTTTTTAGTCAGTCAGACTTGTTGCTTCAATAATTCCAATCTAGCATTTCGTACCCCAAGCACTACAAGAAATAAACGTAAAACAAATTACTGTGATAACTGTGAACCTAGGGACAACACACACCCTTTTCTTACCAAAGCAGACTGCAGCCAGAGACGTGAATTATGAAACACTTGCCCACTATAAGGTCTAAAAAACATAATATTAAGCAGAATATTAAGTTATACTTTAAATACAGCACAAGTTTTCGTTCGTGTCATCTTATATAAGATGACAACAAATTTCTGTTCCATGAGGTATAAAGGTCAAAAAGGTAGACAGACAATGAAATAAAAATAATGATGGCTAGTTGAAGAACTAATTTCTCCAGTTTTTTGTGTGGTGGATCACCAAACAAACGACAGAAGGGTCAGTCCATTTCACTATTCCAAGTTTACATCATAAACACGTGGATGGTTTAAAGATAAATTCCTTTTTCCCTAATCTTCTATTGCAACAAATGAACGTAAGAAGAATTATAGAAAAGTTGTGAGCTTTTTAGCTCTCACCTTTAGATAGAAAGGAATAGTAAGGTTCCAAAATCTCCCTTCTCACTTCCTTTTCTGTCCCAAACAGGAACCTTGAAAAACAATAAAACTGCATTATTCATTCCTCTTCTCTCTTCCAAACCATTCTTTATCCTCTCACTATTCACATGACCAGGGCACTTAACCAGTTAACCAAGAGGAGACCTTATAACGTATAAATTATTCCTTCAGATATATGAATCAAGGAGTTTTCGTTATGACAGATCAACTGATAACCAAGCTTAAATTTACTAATCCTCTTGCCAAATGATTCAATACCTTGTCGAGGTACCACCAACAGAAAGAGGAGCAATTCAGATGTAAGGGAAAGAGAAATATACACAAATTTAGGACACAAGGAGCCGACCCTAATATTTTCCACATCGAAACAAGGAATCCAAATATAACTATTTCCCTGGTAGAATCCATTTTCTTAGTGCAAAATTGAAGTCCCTTAACAACAAAATTTTAAGTTCTATTCCTTGAAAATAATAATTCCATATTTTACAAGAATTTTCACCAACAATAAGCAGTGAAAGGAAGTACTTATTCAAGTTTACATGACAATGCAACATTATAATCCTTCCATCAAAAACTCAGAACAGAAGAGTTCATATAAATGGTATAAATATAAGAAAACATGTATATACAATTTCCATAGGGGGGTTATAAATGAATCGACTGTAATTACGGCTTTACTGAAGTGAAAAAAGAATAAAAGGATTTATTGGAACACCAGAATTCCGCGAGGAGACATTTTCACAAACGGAAATCGAAGTCAGGTGATAGGCAAATGACCTGCAGTCAGGAGTGTTAAGTGCGGCTCGCCAGCTCCCCTCGTCCCACAAGTGCCAAGCAGAAAATTTCTCGTACCAGCCGTTCGTACGAGTTGGCTCGCGAGCACATTGGCTTGTGTGCGAGCCGAGCTACACTTTGGTTGAGCGAACCAACTCACTGGCGAATCGAACGATTCGACTCGTCCCATTTGACATCCTTACATTCAGATATGCACTTTTCAATCTACAGGAATGGAGCCGGGAAATCTCTAGGCTCCATCCTCCGCCGACTGGTGGTGGGGGCGGTTCATTGGTTGGGAAAAATTGAGTTGAAGTAACTCATTTCAAAATTAAAATAAAAGATTTAAATCCTCAAAAATAAAATATTTATTAAATTTTATTTATGAAATAATTAATTAAAAATATATTTTATAAATTAAATATAAGCACAATTATATAATTAAATTTAACGAATCATCATTGAACTATAAAATTTTTACTATTTCATCACTCATCTTTAATGGGTTACCAAATAATCACTCATCTTTACATATAATTATCCATTCATCATTCATTTAACTCTCATCTCTTCAAATAAACGGAAAATTACACGTGGATAACGGTAATCAAACATGGCAAACTTTCTCTATTAAATCTTGACGACCTAGAATTAAACCCACGACATATATTCTTCAAATCACGCATCATCCTATTTTCACGACATTTCTTCATTGGAAAGAAAAATTAAGAAAAACTCCTATCAATTTTTCAAAATTCTCCCTCAAATCAACTTATTAGACTTGAGAATTCTTCTCTTGTCTAGATAACGGAGGGCATAGGTGACTCACAAGGCCCTCGTATGAACAATAATTGGATAGAAGATGCATTGTTGGAAGTTGAACAAGAAAGACAAGGAGAAGGTAATTTTTTATATTATTTTGTTCAACATGCTTTGTTTCCTTATGGACATGAAGTGAAAATAAATAAATAAATAAATTGATGTTTATCTAAATGATTCTAAATTGAATGTTTTGAAATAGGCAATATTTTAATAGGAGTCACTAAAACGCTAGCCATACTTTTGTTGCAATACCTTAACCCCAGTCTTTTAGATGTAACAAACATTAATCCTAGTCTTTTTACATTCCAGTGACGAACAATGAAGGGGAAGATTTGGTGCCACTTGAGTGCCAGTTAAATGACTTGGAGGATGATGTGGACGATTGTGGCTTTCGTTATCAGAGAAATGCACCAGGAAGAGTTGTGGTTGGTCTGAATGCGGTCCTTAAATTTCAAACAACTAGTGAAGATGATAGCTCGGAATTAGAAGATCCATATTATGCATATTCTGAAGAGGAGTTGCATACTGATCATTCTTCAGGTGAGGATTTTCCACTTATGATGTTGAAATGGAGAAGTTTAATCCACAACTAGAGGTTGGAAAAGAGTTCGAGGATATAGAAGAATTTAAGAAGGCAGTTAGACATCATGGCGTTATCACTAGGTGTAATTTGAAATTTAAGGTGAATGATGATAAGAGAGCACAAGGAGTGTGCAAAAAAAAAAAAGGATTGCAAGTGGAAGATTTGGGCTTCATAGAATAAGAAAAATGGCTGCATTCAAATTAAGACATTTATTTCACAGCACACATGCATACGAGACAGAACAAATAGGCATTGTGCGTCTAATTATATTGCTGAGAAGTATTTAGAGACTTTCAAGGTTGCCCCTGATTGGAAGCTGAACTCATTATTAAGGCTATGAAAGATGACTTGAAATTACTAATCAATAGAGTTACTGCATGGCGGGCTAGAAGACAAGCGGGGATATTGATCGAGGGATCTAATGAACACTAATTTAGCTTGCTTTGGTATTTTGCTCCTGAAACTTTGAGAAGCAATCCATGATCTACATGTATAGTTACCACACATGAATCTAAGTTTCAAGGGATTTATATATGTTTAGAAGCTGGCAAGAGAGGTTTTATGGTGGTTGTAGGCAACTTTTAGGTTTAGATGTGTGTTTTTTGAAAGGAAATTTTGGTGGACAAATACTTGTTGCAGTGGCACTAGATGCAATAACTGTATTTACCCAATAGCATACGCAATAGTGGATACTGAGAATGCTAGAAGTTGGAGATGGTTTGTTAGTCATATGGGTGAAGATTTAAGGATTGTGAATAGTAATTAATGGACTTTTATGTTTGATAGGCAGAAGGGATTACAAAAGGATATTGAGGATTTGTACCCTAATGCTGAACATAAGTTTTGTGTGAGGCATATGTATACAAATTTCTTCAGGGTTGATTTTAAGAGTTTGGCACTTAAAGGCTACTTATGGAAAGCAGCAAAGTCAACTGCTGTACCTGATTGGAAGTTTTGGATGGATCAACTTGCAAATAAAAGTACAGGTACATATGAGTGGTTAATGAGAAAGGATCCACATGAATGGAGTAAGTCTAATTTCTCAACTAAGGTAAAGAGCGATATAGTGCTTAACAATTTATATAAAGTTTTCAACAATGCAGTGTTAGAATATGGGGAAAAATCAATCTCGACTATGTTAATTGACTTGCATATTAGCTGCATGAAGAGAATTCAATCAAGGAGGGATAAAATGAGAAGAGCCAGAAGACCATTGTGTCCCCAACAAAAATTAGCTAAATATATGGAAATAGCTAAAGAGTGTGAAGTGGAATGGTATGGGGGCCGCAATTATATGTGAAACGTCCTACTGGGGAATATGTGGTTGATTTATCAAGCAAGACATGCGCATATAGGAGATGGAATTTGACGGGGATTTCATGTGGGCATGGGATTGCTGTTATACTAGATAGAGGGGATAATCCTACAAAGTGTGTGCATGAGTGCTATACAGTGCAAACCTATTTACAGTGCTATGAAAACATTGTCAATCCAATTAAATGTAAGAAATTGTGTCCGAAAGTGAATACTCTCCCTTTACTTGCACCGGGTTAGGTAGTAGCGAAGAGGGAAAGGAAGCAGAAAAAGCGAAGAAGGCAGTAAGAGGAAGATGTAATCACTCGTTCCGGCTCCACCTCAAGAATAAAGAAAAAAGGTACTGTAAAAATGACTTGCGGTGTATGTGGTTTAACTGGCCATAACAAGTGTTACCATGATAAGGCAGATGCACCAATTGAGGTTTCTGTTTTTGTTTTTTTTTTTTAACTATAGCAGGTTCTAAAGTAATGTGGTTGAAATTAAGTTTTTAACTATGTTTCGTGAATTCATGATTGGGATGGAAATGATCTCAATCATATAAATGAAGATAGATCTAGCCAAGTCGAAAGTCAAATTTCAAGGGTAATTTTTCTAGTTTTGTGTGAGGCTGATTTCCATTGATTTCGTATTTACGAGTCTTAACCATTTTTTCTAACATAGGCAAAGCTAGTACCTCGAAGAGCAAACGAGAATTCAACAAGTGAATTACAACAAAATCTTACAATAGATGGATACATTTTCATGCCCACACCTGGACTCAGGGTAATAAGTGATGCACAACCTAACAACAATGGTCCTTTCCCTACTGCAGTAAGGCAAATTGAAAATATTCCACTATCCAACATGACTGCGATTTTTTGGTCTTAGAAGCCCAAGAAAATGCAAGAAAGAGGGCTGATAGGGTAAAGCACATAAGAGTGGTCAGAGGTTCAGTTCTTTTCGCACATCCAAGGGCAAGGAAGAGTGGAGCAACTCGGTAGAATTTATTTTTGATTGGCAACCTATGTTCTAAATGGACGTGGTTTAGGGTTGTCATGGAAGTTCTAGACGGTGAACTATTTTCTAAATTTTTTTTGTTGTAGTTTATGCATTAGAGTGGTCAGAGAATGTTTTTGAACTATAGTTTAGCCATCATGGATGAATGTTTTCTGAATGAATGGTGTTATTCTGGTACTAGTGCATTAGTACGTCAAGTTGGTGCATCAGATTGAATGAATATTTTAAGAATGAATGTTTTTTGGATGAATGGTTATTCGGAGTACATACATTATATCATACATAGGCTTCTTCTCCAACACTTGATTCATGATCAAGATGCCAACAAAAATTACCTTTTAGTATGAAAATATACTCCAGGCAACCAAACACCTTACGTTTTCTTGCAGATTATCTAAAATGTAAAGGTTTCCTCCAGGATAAATGGACATTTTTTTCTCAATTCTTATGTTGAAAATCAAACAATGGCAATTATGATTTGCATTTACTAGATTATTATGGATCACACCATGACTATGTTCAAGCCATCTTTCCTAGTAATACCCAAAAAACAGATGTCATATGTGCTTACAAGGAGTGGCATGAGATCAGAATAGAAAAGGGATACGTCATCTTGCTCTTGACTAGTTTTTATAGGTACTTTTTTCTCTTCTCTCTCTTTTGCCACACACTCCTAGAAAACAAGAAGAGGCGCATAATCAAGTAGATATAAGATGTCAAAAGAACCGAATGCAAATTATACCCTTGTTTGACATCCATTTTCTTTCTCATTTTTTTCTCTTTCTTCATTTCAACCACACAATCTATCAATAAAATAATATTACACATAAATCCAAAAATTCTCCTTACGTTTTAACCACACATTCTTCCATCAATCACTATTACAAATCAAAATCTTCTCCAAAATGGTGTCAAACAAGGGCTATATAGTTTTCTCAAAACATTTAATTCGTCAATGAAAAAGCATGACCAAGGGAACTTCTGCACCAAAGTTGACAGAGCCACAGATGGACTAGTCTAGTAAATTTTTTAAAACTCAGTTTTTCGCCCAACTTCTGCACCAAAGTTGATAGAGCCACAAAGTTAAGCCCATGTTTCGCCCAATTTCTTAAAATTCATTTTTTCTTACATGTTAATTGACAAGAACACGTTAATATCATACAAGCTGAGCTTCCATCGCCTTCTCTTACAGCTCAGTAATTGATACGGGAACATCAGGCTTGAATTATGTGCTTGCAGTAGAAATAGATCAGTTTGTCCTTGTTTTTAATCTATGATTCCATGCAGGATGATGAGTTTCTTACTTCATTACAAGATGATAGAGAGAAGGAATTGAAGGCACATGAAGTGGCTAAAGCTGCTCTTGCACAGAAGAGAAGTACAGGAGGAGGAATTGCAAAGAAACTCTCCGTGCTAAACGGAGAAACTCTCCGTGCAATAGCAGCAGCCAATTTTTTTTTTCTTTTTTCCTTTTTTCATTCATTTTTATTTATATTATGATATACTAAGGCCCTGTTTGATAGGGCTTATTTTCCATGGAAAATGGAAAATAAATTCATTTTCCCACTTTTAAAGGTGTTTGATAGCTTTATTTTTCCAGGTAAAACATTTTCCCAAAATTCCCTCACGCGCCTGATTTTCCCCCAAAATCTTGAAAACACTTTCCTCAACATCTACTGGATTTATATTTTCCACTCAAGGTGGAAATCACATTTGTGCCCGGTGGTGGAGGCAGAGAGCAATCTGGAAGGCGTTTGGGTCTTCCACCACGGCGACGGCGAAGGCCAAGGCGAGGCGAATAATACCCAGGTATGGGTGGCGAAGGGGGGAGGGTGGAGACCCAGAGTTCGACGCTTTGATGGTGAGACCCAGAAGGGGCGAAGGGACGGTGGGGGAGTTACTGGGTCGAAGGGACGGTGGGCGAAGGGACTATTGGGGAGTTGGTCCGAGGTGGGATTGATGGTGGAGGAATTTGTGGAACTGAATTAATGCGGGAGGAATTGGGGACGGTTGGGGAGTTGGTCGAAGGTTCAATTGATGGTGGCGGAATTGGTGGAGAAACTGGATTGTTGCATGAGGAATTGGGACAATGGGGGAGTTGGGCGGTGGTGGGATTGATGGTGGAGGAATTGGTGGAGCACCTGGATTGATGCGGCAGGAATTGGGACGGTGGGGGAGTTGGGCGGTGGTGGGATAAAGCTGGTGGTGGAGAGTTGGGCTTCCAGTGCAGGTGGTGGAGAAGTGGTGAATTGCAGGTGGTGGGATGAAGCTGGTGGTGGAGAAGTGGTGAAGTGCAGGTGGTGGAGAAGAGGTGGAGAAGTGCTGGACCTGCTGGTGGTGGAGTAGGAGGAGGCTGGGAGGTAAAGGCGGCGTTCGTGCGGGAGGATGACGGATGTTGTCGAAAATTTTTTGTCAAGTTTGATAGCTTCTCACAAATTATCATAATTTTCCATGAAAAATAAAGCCGATCAAACACCAAAAGATTGAAAATCTCAGCATTTTATAGATGGAAAATTATACCAATCAAACGCAACTAATTAACAATTCCCTGCAAAATATTTTCTGGGCAATTATTTTCCCTAGAATTCATTTTCTTTCCATCCATTTTCCACCCTTGCAATCAAACGCACCCTAATAAGTTGACAAGATGTTAGTTCCTCAAGATGATGATGAAAACTTCAATTTTTGTGGCTTCATAAAGGCGTGAATAGGGGTTTTGGTTTAGGGATTTTGATATTGATTAATAATATGAAGGCGTGTTTGTTTGGTTCTTTTTGGCGACTCAAACATAATTAATGCCATCAATATGCCACGTAAAATTCCTATTATCCACGTGTAATTTTCCGTTTATGTGGAGAGACGAGTGTTAAAAGAGTGGCGGGTGGGTAACCATGTGAAAAGATGAGTGAGTGTTGAATAACTCTTTAAAATTTAGTAAGTAGTAACAATTTTAAAGTTAAGTGATGATTAATTAAATTTACTCTTATATAATTTGATCATAAATTATCGAATTAATTGATTACAAATAATTTATCGATCACAATTACAAATTTTATTGATCATAAATTATTTCACATTCACAAATTTATCAAATTAATAGGTCATATGTTATTCCTTCATTTTTTTTGGGTGTTTTTTTGGGTGTTTTCTTCCGATCTACTTTGTTGGAGTGTTGGGTGGTGGTGGTGGTGGTGGAAGTTTGTGGTTTGTGTTGATTGTCGGCGAGAATGATTGTTGCAATGGTTTTAAGATGATTTTTGGGGGTGGTTTTTCTTGCCATTTTCTTTGATGTGCTTTGTCGGAGTGTATGGGTGGTTGTTGGTGGAAGCGGTGGTGGTGCTAACATGATAATGTGGTGGTGATGGTGGTACCAGTGGAGCAGTGGTGGTGGTAGTGGTGTGGCTTTGTTGTTGTAGTTGTGGGTGTAGGTGTTGGGTGAGATGAAGAGTATTTGTGACTAATAAACAATATATGATCAATGAAATATATATTTGTTAATTTGTGACCTAAACATAATTTATTAATTTATGACCTAAACATAATTTGTGGCTAATTAATTTGATATTTTGTGATTATGAAATAAGTTGTGACATAAAGTTTATGATTTGTGATCAAGGAATAATATGTAACATATTAGTTTGATAAATTTGTAACTGTGAAATAATTTGTGACCTTATATTTAATTTATAAAATATTTTTTAATTAATTATTTCATAAATAAAATTTAATAAATATATGATGTTTTAAGTTTTAAACATTTTATCTTAGTTTTGAAATGAGTTATAGTTAAACTTTTAATTATGAATTTTTCCCTTATATATTGAAATCCCATATTTACTATTTTACTAGAAAAAACACATAAACTATTACATCAATATAAAATAAAAACCAAAATTACTACACGCAGACCTTTCCATATATCGATTCGTAACTGATATTGATTACCCATTCCATTGACGGCTGCATTTAATTGGGATGGGTTGAACTCGTGCCAATTCAAATGGATGAATTAAACATAACATATTACAAAAGCAGGTGAGATTTCGCAATTCATCTTCTATTCTTTGTAAATCCCACCAATTGTAATTTCATCCCGAGGAAAATCTACATTGTCGTGCTGTGAATATACCTTTCCGATCAGTAAATATCTCTGCATAAGCTATAATTATTTAGTATATTTGATTTGTGCAAAACATGATAATCGATCATTTATGTTTCTTGAATGTGTTTTCTTTGTCAAGAATAATATTAAGCTGTTTTTGGATTAGTTTTGTGTGTGATTCTTCTGTTTGGCGATATTAAGAGATGAATTTGGTGTTCATTGAGATTTCAAATGCAATTTACTTTATGTATATCAATTTTAACGAAGTGGTTTTTCAAGTCTAGTTATTACAATATCTGGACAATTCAAACATTTTCAACTTCCTACATCTGATGTGTTCTCGTCATATTCTATGTCATCATACATTGTGTGAGTAGATACTTCGTTCATTTCTTATAATTATCACAATGTGTTCTTCAGAATAAATCAATTTAATATTACTAGTCGTGAGAATACATTATTCCTTACCAATGTCGTCTCATGTTCATATCAATATATCGTAAGTCTTTGAAGAAATAGTAATATTCAAATTGCACTTCTTTGACCATATCAACGCTACTTCCTTTGATTAAATATGATGTGTGCCTTCGTAACATGAATTTTAACACCATCTATAAGATAAATAATTAAAATGTAGAGACACGTTTTTTTTTCTAGGTTTATTAGAATAAATCAACTTTCCATATCAAAATATTTACTATCCAAGTAAGGATTACATGCGTTTGTAAGCATTGAATCTTTTAGTAGGAAGTTATTAACAATTAATTGATAGCTGCATGCGCATCCTTTAATTTAAAGTCGTTACAGGTTGTGAAAAGTTCACATAATAAATTAGGTGAGAGAATAAAAAAAAAGCCAATGATTCATATAATAAAAATTAGTGAAAGAAAGCATTATGATTTTTTTAGTCGCTAATATCTAAAAGTCGGTCAATTCAAGAACATCTTGCAACCCGCTATCTTCTGCTCAGTCCAGCAACCAAGGTTCCCACAAGTGGTGAGTTTGCTACTAGCATTCCCTTGACTGATTTGCCTAATGAAGAAGAAGATATGTACTCAAAATATTTTACTTGATCTAATACCATAGCAAAGAATTTCATTAATTGATTGGAAGAGAGGGTAAGATTCAGAGGTCATAAACATAATTAGTTGGTGGAATAACAGGTTGGAGTTGGGATGAGATTCGCAGGTTTCGTGTATTGTATTGAAGATTTCTTGTTTTTGGATTTAGGAACTTCTTACTTCTATTGTAGAAAGGTAAAAAAGTGGGGATTTGGGGCCTGAATTGGGGGGTGATTAATGAGGGCATATTTGTTGGAATTATTTATGCTTTTCTTATATTAAATATGGAAATGAATATATTTTACAATTTTCATTTATACTACAAATATTGTTGTATATTTGGTGCAAAAAGATTGAGAATGTAAAAAAAAATGAATTTTTAATAAAAGTGTAGGGTGCAGTATGGCTGCACAAAAAACCCTCGAAACCATTTCAAAATGGTTTGGTTTATGTTTCAATTTTCAAAAACCGCATAAAATCGAACCCAACCGTTTTTAATTTTTTTAATTAAAAAATTAATTTTATTAACTTACAAATTTTAAAGTTTTTACTTTTTAGAAAAAATATCAATTTAGTAATACAAATTACAACCAACCCATTAAAATAATCATATAAAGTAAATTAAATTCATCATTATTGGCCGATAGTTTTATAAGTCCACAACATACGTCGTGACTCGATATCTAAAATTCATTACAAATCATATGAAAAAAAAAAAGCATTTATTTTCAACAATCCAAATCATAATACAACAAAATTACAACAGCAAATCATGCCCACAACTTTAGAAATTACATAAGCTCTCATTTCTCAAACATTTGATGCTTGTCTGCCACTACTAAACAAAATGCGATTCGCAATCGCAAATCGTTAGTTGCATTTTGCTTGTTAGTCTGTTAATTTCTACTCGAATCATCATTTCTCTCATCTCTTGATAAGTCTTAGATTCTCATTCAATTCATTTTTTTATTATTCTCTCTTTTATTTATTTTTTAAAACTAATTATGTACTTGTGAGTTGTGATTTGGATTTAAAAAATGACTATTTATGTGTCTATGTGATTAATGAACTTATTTATCGTTTAAAAAGAACGAAAAATAGAGCGTATTGATTGTGTGAAAATGTTGAAGTTCCCTAAGTAGTACTACTACATTCTACTTTAGTAAGTCGTTAGAGAATAAAATTTGTCAATTTTCAATAAATCTAAACTCTATCACTCTTTATACATTTAAACATATCATGTTCAATCTTTATTTTTCATCTCACTAGTAGGACGAAAGGAGTTTTAACCAAACTATTATAACAGAATGTGCCTCTATCTTCACCAATGACTATATGACAATATGAAAGGCAAATAAAGAGGAAGAAATATATATTCGTTCTATTAACATCTTTTAACAACCAATTTTGAAAATAATTTATTTACGAGTTTTGTGGGAAAGATGAATGTAATTTAATATTTAACGTTATTAATTCTTGTTTAAACTTATATGTTAACTTATTTTAAATATATTATTATAATGTCGATAGGTAAACCGCGGATTAAAACCGAACCAATATGCAAATTATGGTTTGGTTTGATTTTGTTCGAAAAATAAAATGATTGGTTTGGTTTGAAAAAGTTTCAAACCGCATGAAATGGTTTGATTTGAAAATATGGCACAAACCGTCCAAACCGAACTGCGTTCACCCCTAGGGTGTGGTGATATTTCCAGTAGTTTATACTAGCCCAATAGTTTCTTTGTGAAAGCTCAAAATTTCCTTGTAAGTTTTCTCAAGGGTTATTAGAACAAAACGTACGTTTGAAGTTTATTGTGCAAAACATTTCAGCCTTGTATACCTTATAAAATCAGAAATGTTGATTGTGTGACAAATAACGGTGAAATTAACATCGATTATAGATATTGAGTTGGTGAAATCACAAGTTACTATATACATTCCTTAGAAAAACATAATTAGTGAGCGTAACTCTCACATTTTGTAAATTTCACATCCATCTTACAACTTAAATGGGTTCAATTTATCGAATACCGAGGCTCGGACGGTCGCGGCTCTTCAAAATCGATTTTAGTAGCAAAATGACACGTGTCGTTAAACGACACTTGTGTCGTTCTATTGATTTTTTCAAATATTTTGCTACTTTTCAAGGTAAGGACATTAAGGATTGGACCCCCGACCTAAAAAAGACGAGAATATTGATTGTGTGACAACTAACAGTGGAATTGATATAGAATATAACGTATGAAAATGTGAAAACTCAAGTCTTAGTCTAGATTTGTTTGAAAGTACAAGTAATTGACATATCTCAAGAATTTTGTAAGCGGTATGTTGAGCATGCAACTTAAATAGATTCAGTTTATCGATTATCGTGGTTCGGAAGGGTTGCGGCCCTTCAAAATCGATTTTAGTGGCAGAACGACACATGTGTCGTTAAACGACACTTGTGTCGTTCTGTTGATTTTTTCAATATTTTGCTACTTTTCAAGGCAAGGACATCAAGGATTGGACCCTCCAACCTAAGAAAGACGAAAATGTTGATTGTGTGACAACTAACGGTGGAATTGATATAGAATATAAGGTATGAAACGGTGAAAACACAAATCTTAGTCTAGATTCGTTTGAAAGTACAAGTAATGGGCATAACGACAGTAACGGCACTACTGCCGTTCTCATTGAAATTTATTCACACAACATAACGACGCTTGTGCCGTTCTAATATCAGTAACGACACGAGCGTCGTTTTCTTGACAGTACTTTCATCAATTTGTTTTCTTTTCATAACTCAATTTCCATCGAGTGTCTTTCTAATAAATGTTTTATTCACACAGCAGAACGACACAAGTGTCGTTTTCTGGACAGTAACGGTACTACTGCCGTTCTCATTGAAATTTATTCACACATACAGCATAACGACACTTGTGCCGTTCTAATATACACAGACAGCATAACGACACTTGTCCCGTTCTAATATCAGTAACGGCACAAGTGTCATTTTCTACATTGTTTTCATCAATTTGCTTTTCTTTTCATAACTCAATTTTCATCAAGTGTCTTTCTAATAAATGTTTTATTCACACAGCAGAACGACACAAGTGTCATTTTCTGGACAGTAACGACACTACTGCCGTTCTCATTGAAATTTATTCACAGCATAACGACACATGTGCCATTCTAATATTAGTAACGACACAAGTATCGTTTTCCTGACGGTATTTTCATCAATTTGTTTTTCTTTTCATAACTCAATTTCATCAAATATTTTTTTAATAAATGTTTTATTCACAGAACGACACACGTGGCCGCTCATACTCCTATTTATCGACAGAACGACACACGTGACCAGTAACGACACTTATAATCGTTCTGTTGATTTCTCCAATATTTTTGCTTCTTTTCCATCGCAACGACCTCGAGCATTTGACCGCCCAACTTATATTCTAATAAAGTCACATGTGTCATTATCATGGAACCGCAACAGAATGACATGGTCAAACTTTGAATGTTACATACTTTAGGGAGTCCATTTGAAAAAATCGGATGTAGGTGAAAATTTCGGAACGACATAAGTGTCGTTACTGGACATGAAAACGACAGTTGTCATGTTACATGACTAAGTACGAGTATAAGCAATTACAGCCCATTTGTCCCATGAAAATAATAAGTGAAACTTATTTATATTGTAACATGTAAATGACACGTACAATGTTGAGATATATATTCATTAACTTAATGACACATATGAGTAAGACGACTTGTGCTTTCACTCTATCGATAGTATAAAAGTTATGTCATTTCAATCATTCTTTGTGGCTAGCCAATCTTTTTGTGTTAAACATGTTAGTGAGTCATTATTAGAGGTCATTTCATTGAAAAAATCAAATCTACAGCAGATAACGACTGTAGTGTCGTTTTACATTGCAGATAATGACTGTAGTGTCGTTTTACATCGCAAGAAATAGCAATTAAATCTCGCAAATTGGCATCACGACTGCGGATCTTTTTGACCAACAACAAATCGAATTGGTGCATTATTGGTCGATGTTAGGTCATGGTGTTCGTTGTCTGGGTGAGTGCTATCCACTGGTAGTAGTGCGCGACCATGGGTGTCATCGAAGGCAGGTTTTCCGACAAAAGAAGAGTGCGCGATAATTGGTTTTTTGGATTGGTTTGTTGTTGATTCTGGTAGTTTCGTGGATAATGATTGGTTATAAGTTGTAGATGGGAGTGAGATGAGGTTACGGGTGGTGGAGTCCGATGGTTTGGGTGGCTGAAAAGTGGTGGAATTGGGCTCCATATGTGGCGGCTGAAAACAGGTGAAAATGAAAAAGAAAGAAGAAGGTGAAATGAAAAAGAAAGAATAAGCTGAAATGAAAGAAGTTGGGTGAATAATTTGATATAAATTGAAGGACAACTTTGTCATTTTACCATTAAAACATTTTAATTTTTTTAAATTCTGTTTCAATGTTGGTCAAATGTCATGTCTCCAAAATCATTGTTTAGTGGGATTATTTGGCCAAATTTCCCATTGAAAAAGAGATCAACTTTCATTTTCTCGAACCCTATTGGCTATTTTTCCAAGGAGTAATCGTCATGGAGTGTTCAACTTCCCGTCCCAGTAATTTCATCACACAACAGCAAAATCCTAACTCAAATTCTTCTTATTCACACTCAAATTCCTAGCTACAGTCTCCATTTTCAAACCCTTGTTCAATTTCTATATCAAGAACTCTTTCTTTCCCTATCCTTCAATCCACCATTCACATCCGTGTAAAGGGGATTCTAATCACTTTGTTTCCTTGACCTCCACCACTTATGGTCCTTGTACTCGCTGAACCCCCAAACCTACCCCAATTTTAATGGTTAAGATTTCGACAATTTGACTCCTCATTTGAAAAGAATAATGCTACTTGTAGTCGCTCACTGCAACAGTCGCCATATGTGGCACACATATGTCAAGTGTGTATTTGATACATTAAATGTGGTATACATTAAATGTGGTCAAAAACTACCACATTAATGTATCAAATAACTACATGTCATGTGTGTACTACATAGGACTACTGCTACAGTGAGCGACTGCAAGTAGCATTACTCATTTGAAAAGGTGGCCAAGTTATGGAAATTCTGAAGACCCTTTGTTCCATGACTCAGTTATCAATGGGAGCTCATGAAAGAGAATTTTTTTATTTTTACTTTTTCTAATTTTTTTAATAATTTATTTGGGATCCATTTGTTCTTTTTTAAAAAAATTTGGTAGTATGGTCGTAATTAGTTATTTTCTTTTCTTTTTATTTTATTTTATTTAAATATGTGGATATATTTATCATTTCACAACTTTTATGGAAAAATTGAATAAAAATGATGATTGCTGTAATGAAAGGTGCAAATAGAGGTGAAAATGCAAACAAATGCAATGTTGAAAAGTTTTGAACAATAAACTTCAAACGTATGTACGTTTTGTGCTAATAACCATTTTCTTAATATAGTGAAATATACTTTTAATTCATAAATCAGTAAGATTTTTAACTTATTATCTACTTATGATCCATATATTTTGTAGACTCAAAATTTATGAGCACTTAAAAGAAATCCTGGCAAACATTTTTTTTATAAATACTCTATATTGGTGTGGTTTCACCAAGGAATAAACACTAAATTTTAGGATTGGCCCATTTGTCCCTTTAAATAAAGGGAAAATTGTGGTCGTGATCCCAAACCTTTCATTTTATTGCAGATTACACTCAAACATTTTATTTTTGCAGCCGAAGTCTCAAACATTTATATGTAGTTGTAGAGCAGGTCTCAAGCCTTTAATTCCGTCCATAAAACCGTCAGTCAACGTTTCAACTGTAATTTTGACTCGAAAAATTACAGTGTTGTTCCCAAACCTTTCATTTTGTTGCAGATTACACCCAAACCTTTAATTTTTGTGGTCGAAGTCTCAATCCTTTATATATAATTACAGCTTTAGTCAATTTCACGCATTTCATCCATAAAATCATTAGTCAACGTTGAAGTAGTAGTTTTAACTCAAATGACATCTTAATTGATGGGTAAAATTGTCAAAACAAGTTATCCAACAAAAATGTTTGTTTTCTTCAAATCCTTCAATCTTTACACATCCATCACATTCTCATCATCAATAACCATCTGATCAGATGACAATCTGATCCGATTTGTTATAATAATTGAATCGATAAATTATTTTTATAACATGTTATTTGTCACTAAAATAAATAAATGAGAAAATAAAAATAAACAAATTGCATTTGGTACTATAATTTGTATGTATTATTAAATAATTTTTAAATTGATTAAAAATTAAAAATAATATTAAAATAAGAAAATATTTTTTAAATAATATCTATGTCTAGGCTTTGTCTAAACATGCCGGTTTGGGATTAGCGTTGCAATTTTTTCATTTTTTATGGCATGTTATTTATCACTAAAATAAATAATGAGAAAATAAAAAAGTTTAGTACTAAATAAAAATTTTTACTATTATTTTTAATTTTTAATAAAAAATGTATTTTTTATTTTTAATCAATCTAAAAATTATTTAATAATACATACAAATTATAGTACCAAATGTAGTTTATTTATTTTTATTTTCTCATTTGTTTATTTTAGTGATAAATAACATGCCATAAAAATAATTTATTGATTCGATTATTATAACAAATCGGATCGAATTGTTATTTGATCAGATAGTTATCGATAATGAGAATGTATGTTTGTGAAAATATTGAAGGATTTGAAGAAAACAAAAATTTTTTTGGATAATTTGTTTTGACAATTTTACCTATCAATTAAGATGTCATTTGAGTTAAAATTATTGTTTGAATGTTGACTGACGATTATGGAAGAAATGCGTGAAATAGAGCAACGCTGTAATTATATATAAACGTTTGGGACTTCGACCACAAAAATTAAAGATTTGGGTGTAATCTGCAACAAAATGAAAGGTTTGGGACTAGCGTTGCAATTTTTTCGAGTCAAAATTACTGTTGAAACGTTGACTGACGGTTTTATGGACGGAATTAAAGGTTTGAGACTGACGCTGCAGCTACATATATTTGTTTGGGACTTTGATTGTAAAAATAAAAGATTTGGGTGTAATCTGTAACAAAATGAAAGGTTTGGGACCACGGCCGCAATTTTCCCTTGAATAAAAACAAAATACTTGCAATTACATTGCAAGTACAAAGTTAATGGCTCTTTTAAATGAAATCCATTCAAAAGGATTAATTATGCTATTTTGATATGGCTATCCGTGGATCGATTCGGTTCAGTTCTGAAAAGACCCGAACTGACCCAAAACTTTCGGGTATTTGATAAATGGAATCGTCGGGTCCAAATATAATTATAGAACCGTTCGAGTTCGGTTCCGTTCAGTTCGGGTCGGTTCGGTTCCGTTCTGTTCCGTACCATAATTAAATTTTTTACTATTTACAACAGCTTTACATAAATACAACTAATGACATTCATTCGTAACTTTTACAAATTAACGTATCACAATTCAAAAATATATAAATAAATAACAGTCCAATAAGATTAATTCAATGCATACGAATACCAAAAAGTAGATATTAATATTATAGCAACACTACATAAAATATATTCATTTGCTTCAAATTAAAATGGATTGATGAGCTTTAAAAATGATTTGGGTTTTAAAATTAAAATTATGAAATAATCTGATTTATTTAATTAATTTGCTATTTTTTTTAATTCAATATAAAAAATAAAAAAATTATTTAGTTTCGGTTCTTATTCGGTTCTTGGGTTTTAGACCCGAGATCCGACTCAAACCCATCGGTTCTCGATTCGGGTACCTGTTCGGGTATTTAATTTATGAAGAACCGTTCGGTTCTGTTCGATTCGGGTTCGATTCGGTCCGATTCGGTTCGAGACTTTTGGACACCCGTATATTTTGTTTTGAAAGTTTGGATGCAAAACGCAGTATGGCAAACCTTCGGACCATTTGCTGCAATTCCCCCGCATTACGGAAACGCCTTAAATTCGAAAAAAATCTGCATACCATTTGGGCATTTGGCTCAATTTTCACCTTATCTCAACTCCCCTCCTCCGTCAATCCCTGTTCCAAAACCCTGCAAAAAACCTCCTTGGATGGCCTCCACATTCAAACCAATCGTATAAAATATTGCGCTCTCAATTCTAACTCAGATCCCCAGTAAAAATCCCATCTTTTTACCGTCTTTAATGGAGCTCCGTTCGTCTTTCAAACCACGCTCCACGGTAGACATCTCCTTCTCCTCCTCGTTCTTATCCTTCCCCTTCCAAACCCAGCTCAAAATCCCAAATATTGCTACAAATTTTCGAATTTTTGCTGTAGCTGTAGACCCAAAAGAGCTCCCACGAAACAGCCCCCAAAGACTTTTAAAAGAGCTAGCAGAGCGCAAGAAAGTAGTCTCCCCCAAGAAAAAACCGCCCCCGAAGAGATTCATTCTCAAGCCCCCACTTGATGATGCAAAACTGGCTGAAAGATTCCTCAACAGCCCGCAATTATCACTAAAATCCTTCCCTTTGTTGAGTTCTTGCTTGCCTTCTTCCCGTTTAAACAATGCAGATAAAACGTGGATGGATGAGTACTTGCTTGAGGCCAAGCAGGCTTTAGGTTACCCTTTGGAGCCTTCGGAGAATTATGGCGATGATAATCCAGCTAAGCAGTTCGACACATTGTTGTATCTGGCATTTCAGCATCCCCATTGCGAGAGGACTAATGCTCGCCACGTGAGATCGGGGCATTCCAGGCTATGGTTCTTGGGGCAGTATGTGCTGGAGATGGCATTGTGTGAGTTTTTCTTGCAGAGGTATCCTAGGGAGTCACCAGGGCCAATGAGGGAGAGAGTGTATGCTTTGATAGGGAAAAAGTTTCTGCCCAAGTGGATAAAAGCTGCTAGCTTGCAGAATTTGATTTTCCCGTACGACGATATGGATAAGTTGATTAGAAAGGATCGAGAACCGCCAGTGAAGTAAGTGATGTTCTTTGTTTTTTGGGTTCTTATACTTAATGAATTAATAGACATAGTTTTCAATCTTGCTGGTCTGAAACTTTATCAGTTATTTTATTCTTTCCAAGTACTTGTACATATTTACATGATTTGTAGAAAAAAGATTTCAAGGAAATACTTGAAAGAATTTACATGTTTGATGCATGAATTATGATTGTACATAATTAAAAGTAACACGTGCATTATCAAGAATGATTGGGAAATCATACTGCATAATATAAATATGTGGCATGTTATGGGATGGGCTTCTGCTGCATGTATAATGTGATAAAATAAATCAACTCTTACATAGTTGGAACGGAATAGATAAGTATTCCTCACCTTTGTTGAAGATTGAAGAAAGTATTTATTGGGCACACACTTCTCTTCTTGTGAAGTGACACAATTGATGCGTTTCCAATAATTAAGAACACTAGGAAACCTACCCTCTAATTCTACATATTCACCACACTTAAAAGTTGTAAATAGATGCCTGTTTACATACAATGTCCAATATGCCTTATTGTAACACCTATTTGCAAGACTTAACCCTTAATAACAGTCAATGAGTCATGTCCCAATTCATGAATTAACCAATTCTAATGAAGGAGCTCCTGAGTTCCATCAGCCTCTTGCTACACTAAAACAAATTATGTGAACTGAAGAACTCACACTGCAAGGATTATGGGAAAAAATGGAAGATTGATGTATGGGTTTCATGATTGAAATTGGACTCGGGTAAGATAACTGGATTGATGAGAGCTTGAAAAGAGTGTGGCTTGAGAATATTGAAGTAGGAATTACTTCTGTATGTATGTATTCTTAGCCTCGTCCTATGTGAATACTTTGGAGTGTGGGACCGTGGGTGGCGGTGCTTTCTTGCTGAGAAAGCTCTATTATTATGTTTCTTTCGCTGTCCTGCATATAAGAATTGCACTGTCAAATGATTACATACTGAATTGGCGAAGATCGTGTAACAGATAGTTGTGAAGCATATAAATAACAATTTGGTCATTGTTCTGAGACTGATAATATTTTGCTAAATACATTCACTTCAATACTTTGATTTAAAAATGTAAACCAAAAAATTACTATGCATATGATAGCATGGCGTAATATTGGTTAAAATTGTAAATGTGGAGATTGATGGTATTATTTTTTGCCTCATGTGTCCTGAAAAAGTGAGTGCATAATGTGCTTTTGAAGAAGGGTTGTAAGGCTTCTCTAGTAATTGAAATGACAGCTGGGTGTGATATATGCATCTTCCTGCAATTCTTTTTATTTCATATTGTTTATTGTGTTTGGCAGTTGGATTCACAATGCAAAATAATCTAATGTGCACTCTTGAGCTGCTATCCTCTACTTCATGCTGAAGTTCCATAAACAAATTAGAATAATCTATCAATTTCTGCAATAACCTACAACTTGGCCATCACTTGATGCTTTGCAGATTTTATTTCAAATTATTCTGATGATAGTTATTTGATGTAATTGGTCATGAAAAAGTTACATGTTGGTAATGCCACAAATTTTATCCTGGCAGATCTGTATTTTGGGCCTTGTTTGGGGCAATATATTTGTGTTTTGGCATGCCAGAAGTATATCGTGTTCTTTTTGAAGTGTTCGGAATGGACCCTGAGGCTGAAGACTGCCAACCTAAACTGAGGAGACAGCTTGAAGATGTAGACTACGTTTCTGTGGAATTCGAAAGTAGAAAGCTGAGCTGGCAGGATGTTGCTGCTTATAGGGTAAGCACTAATTCATTTTCAGTTTGACCATATTATTTTTACTTTAGTCTTACAATAAGAAGAATAGTATGCGGAGCTTCGTCCTGGATCTACTCATTGATAAATTCCGATTCACAGCCTCCAGAAGATGCTCTTTTTGCACAACCGAGGCTTTTCAGGGCATGTGTTCCTCCTGGTATGCATCGTTTTCGTGGAAATATATGGGATTATGATAGTAGACCACAAGTCATGAAAACAATCGGATATCCCTTGGCAGTGGTGGATAGGATCCCTGAGATCACTGAAGCTAGGAACATAGAACTTGGACTTGGCTTACAGGTATTCTCTTTGTTGTCCTGCTGCTTGCAGCTTTATCCAGCACCTTAAGTTGAGCAACGTATTTATGCATACTCATAAAAGCTCAAGTCCTACATAACTTTTCTGCTAGACTATGTATCTACACTTGTTGGAATATGTTCTGTTTTTGCTGAGCTATAAATCTGATTGAATGTGCATGAGCATCTTTCTAATGGTTTTTTCCTCTTTTTTACATATACAGCTCTGTTTCTTGCACCCTTCCAAGTTCAAATTTGAGCATCCACGGTTTTGCTTCGAGAGACTGGAATATGTTGGCCAAAAGATCCAGGTAATCACTTTCTCAATTATACAGCTTTATTTTTACTTGTCATATTCCTAGTTCCAACCTGCATATGATGGGATACGCTTAAGACAAAACTTAAATAATCAGATGTATCCCCTTCCGAACAGCTTAAGAAACTAGATGAGCTGGTTCAACAATATCAAATCTTGGCATCGACAGGTTTAATATGACTGTATATTCCCACTATTTTGCAGGATCTTGTACTAGCAGAGAGGTTGCTAATGAAGCATCTAGACGCTCCTGGAAGATGGTTGCAGGAAAAGCACCGTCGGCTTCTGATGAACAAGTTCTGTGGGAAGTACTTGAGGGAGAAATATCTCCATCGCTTCATTATTTACAGCGAGGAGGTACAGGATTCCTATGAACATAATAGAAGGCTGAGAAATCCAGCTACAAGCTCTGTTCAACAGGCCATTCACGGGCTTGCATATGCTGTATACGGGAAGCCAGATGTAAGACGCCTCATGTTTGAGGTTTTTGACTTCGAACAGACCCAGCCTAAGGCAGTATGAAGAATTCAATATACAAGAGGTAGACAGTTGACCTGCCTACGATTTAATGTATTCTTAAGATTTTCCATCTTTGTAGTCTGTATGATGAAGAGGGCAATGTACAGATTATATATCTCAACAATCTGAAGGTTTGGGCATTTAGGCTTGTATAAATGTTGATTTTGAGCTTTCCTTCTTTTCAATGAAGAGGACCAATTTTGCAATTAAAAGGGTACCTTATATATATACTAGTTGCATGCCCGTACAATGTACGGGCTTTGGTATTTTTAAGGTAATATTAGCATATCAAATATTAATGAGATTGTGAAACGTCAATAAATTTTTATCTAACATAATAGCCAACGACAGAACCCCTCATAGCTACAAGAATACAAGAAAATATGAAATAAATCAAAGCAAAAATATACTAAAATGTAAGCTGACAAAAAGAAAAACTATCACTGCCTTTGTGATAGTCTCTTATCAATCTCCAAAAAAGAATTGAGAAGCGATAAATAGTAACAAATTCGATTAAATTTGGTTACAAAATATTTATAGATAGAGAAGAGGTAGGATGTATTAGGTGGGAAAATATTTAGTGAGTTGATTAAATTAGGAGAGCTCAAGGCATGTCGACAACCTTCGAATTGTTCTTTAATTCTATGGGGGCAGCGCCCCTCGTGGGGGTTTGGGGGCAACGCCCCCAACGGGGATCGACCTGACCGGTTAGGTCGCGGGGATCGAGGGGGCAGCGCCCCTCGTGGGGGTTCTGGGGCAACGCCCCCGAAAGCTCTTTTGATTTTTATTTATGTATTGCATTGAATATTTTCTAATTTTTTTGAGTTAAATTACTAATATATGAAATTTTCATTCTATGTATTTATAAAATGAAGTCGAAAGGAATTCTAAATTTTTGTGTATGTGGTAAAGAATTTATACTTTTTTGTTAAAGACACACCATTCTATATATATATATATAATTAAAAAAAAACAAAAGCTCCCCGTGCGCGCACGAGGAAAGTCTATCTTCCCGTGCGCACACGGGGTTCTCCCACGAGCACGGGGAGAAGAAAACTCCTCGTGTGCGCACGGGGAGAATGGTTCTCCCTGTGCGGGTACGGGGAGTTCAGAAATTTTTTTTTCCTGATTTAAAATCGGGCAAAACAAAAGAATTCAAGTAATTACGACACTTCCTTATTTCAATTAAATAAATGAAATTGTGTTTATAATCTGAGTAAAATGTAAATAATAAATGTGGATAGGTTGAATTTTGGAATTATTTTTTTAATTGGAAGCTGGATGATTTAAAAAGAAAAAAAGTGTTTTCGTTTCTCCCCGTGCGTGCACGGGGAGATCATGTCTCCCTGTGCGCACACGAGGAGAAGGGATCTCCCCGTGCGCGCATGGGAAGAAAGGAACTACACGACCTTTTTTTTTTCTTTCTTATATTTTTGGCCTAAAATTCTACTGATTTATATTTTACAAAAACTATAATATAAATATAATTTCTCGTATAAAATCACAACAGAAACTCTTTAATTGTTGCTATGTTTTATTACTATTTTCAACTCCATCATTCATTCATGAAAATATACTGCACATTCATGGACCTACGTAATACCAACATACATTCATGGACCTACTTAATACCAACATCCAGGAATCAACAAATTGAAGTGGAAGAAAAAACTCATTTACCTGACAGGCTAAAGCAGTAAGTTTTCTTTAAATTTACTCAAAGTTACAGTAGTAAATGCCGTGCAGCGTGGTTATAAATTGAAGTTTTAATATTTAATATGAAAGAGAAGTTGTACTGGAGAAAAAAGAAACTTGTGAGAAGGATGACAAATAATACTAAAGAAAAATAACAAAACCGGAAGTAGGCAGCCAAAAAAAATGATTTCAACTATCTCGACCAAAACATCGAACAAATCTTCTCGGAAGATATGGAACGACGAAAATACAAAACTAAACAAAAACGAAAAAACTGAAATCATGATGCAAAAAAAAAAAAAGAAATGAAAAAGCAAAAATATAACAACAATGAATACAAATCTACCTTCAAGAAATTGTTTTGTCACTGCACAGTGTGTCATTGCAATTGCATTTGCATTTGCATTTGCATTTAGTGAATTTGAATGTTATATATATGAGTAAGTCGGTTGCATATATATATATATATATATATATTTTAATTAATTAAGGCGGCAAATTTCACTGCCAAATCTTGAAAAATTTAGTCAACAATTCTGGCGTGAAAATGAGATATTTATGAACAGTCGGTTGCCTTTTTTTTTTGTCTCCATAGTGCCCTTTTATTTTATACACTGTGGATGAAAATTGTTTCACAGATGAACAGTAATCTGCGGGGTGGATAAAGTGGAGAAAATGGTAATTCGTGGGGGATAAAATGGGGAGGCAAAATGCTTCACAAATGAACAGTGATCTATGGAAACTGTGGAAAACAAACAATATTTGTTAGCAATTAATAATCATTTTTAATATAGTAGGGACAAAAATCGAGATACGATGAATAGTAACCGACATGTCAAAACTAAACTAAACCACCTAAAAAAGAAAAGAAAAAATAAAGGTGAGTATATAGGAATATAAAGGTGATTTGTCTACTATAGGAGAACCGGTTCAAGTGTGAAAGAGAGGGCACGGTATGAATAGTAAATTTAGCATCCTCTCTTTTAAAGGTAGTAGGATTTACAAGATTTAATATTAAACTTCAACAATCCTATAACACAAGGAGAATGTACAGATTAATAATTGAAGTAAATAAAAATATTATTATAAAGTATCTGTCAAAAGATTAAAATCAGATGTGGTTAATATCCAAGAGCTTCGTAAATATCATATGTAATGTAGGGATATTACATATTGAATCTTGCTATGCGTATATAAAAATTTACATGAGAGATAAAATGTTACATGGCACTTTACCATTTAAACACAATTTAACTTTTTCAAAAACGTATGGCATTAACAAAATTAAACTCTTATTCGACTCTCTTTATCTATAAACTCTTAATTTCTTATGTTCGTTTTCAACTACATATTCACACAATAAAATATTTTACACATAAACTCAAAATTTTTCCATACTTTTTAACCATACATTCTTTAAAAAATCAATATTCAAAATACCATTTTCCTCAGTTTCTCTTTATAATGGCCATCGAACATGAGCTAAATGTCGGGGTTTTGCGATATACGATTAAAACACTGCATTACATCATGTGTATGTAAATCATTATGTACATATAGCACAACCGGTCAGACCATGAGAGAGTTTTGAGCCCCTTGAAAACTCAACATTTCAGTAATTCCAATTTTTATCAGTACTCGATTTCAATTCTATTCATTCATTTATTCAACACACTTGCGTCACATAATACAGTCATACTTCTGTTTATACAAATGCAAAGTGCTTTATAAACATACAAATTTGATAAATCTATTGCGGAATCCTATCACATACTCGAGCGAAATCAAATTTGGAAAGAAGGAATTGTGCTGGCATTCAACATGGTGCTCCCTGTAAAGGACTTTGTGAGGAGCTCCTAGTTTATATGAGAACTTCATTTCTCATCAAAATATAAACCTGTTTACGAATTGAGTTATCTCGAATATGTTGTTTGGCCAATTCATTTACATTTGTGCATTTGCATCGGATACAAAAATTCCTCCACCAGTGCTTGGGACAGATGAGTTGAATGCATATTTGCACAAATATCAGTTAGAACTTGATCCTCAACTTGAAGCTCTTGTCGGGAGGTGTGCTCCATGCAACATATTCTGACCATATAAACGACTTGAGAGACTATTCTAGATCCCATCTTTCATTTTACAGAAACAGCAGGAAACTCTGGTCAAAGTTTGTCGATGTGAATATTCAGCATTTAGTGTCTCCAGAGGTCATTTCTTTTTAGTTTAGTTCACAAAAGAAAACAGAAGCTGGCTGATTTTTGTGTTATTAGCATTTGCAAACATTTC
Organism: Fraxinus americana; assembly: GCA_035079005.1. NCBI lineage: Eukaryota > Viridiplantae > Streptophyta > Magnoliopsida > Lamiales > Oleaceae > Fraxinus > Fraxinus americana. The sequence goes on from CM068712.1 coordinate 33,722,608, forward strand.
TTTGAGTTTGATCGTCTCTCCTTTCATTCTTTACATGCGTTAGATTTTCATGACAAGCACCTTCGGTATGATCATCAGGATAGACTCGCGGCAAAAGAAGCCGTGGTAGTTTCTTCAGCCTCATTATCCATGTTGCCTATTTTTGTTACTGATAATTGTTACTATTATCAGTGTGTCGCGTTTTGATCTTTTCGTTTTTCCTTTGCTTTCGACTTCTGCATCACTTCCTTCAAATATATTATCTCACTAACTAATACATTGAGTACCTTTGTTCTCAATCTAGGCTCACCCATTTTTCTCATGAGTGAGGGCAGCAGAGAATAGCAGACTACAGACCCAATAGCCTAAAGGCACTGTTCCACGCACCAGAGACTCATTGTAATTTAACTTCGCTACGATTGTTAGGCTGGTTGTTGAGGTCGCAAACATCATTTGTGAACAAATTTCCCATGAAGTTTGATCAAGAATACTACATTGAACTTCCCGCTTCTATGGATTCTAAAACAAATTTTGGTTGTATCAGTATTTGTTGAAGTTCTATTTGCTCTCCTGTCAAGATAAATTCCGCCAAGAGATTTAATAAAGCTACCTTAAAAACACAGTGTAACAACCTTGTGAGAGATGACAGATTATTGCATTCTATACACAGCAAAATTTGTTGCAAACTCCAAATTGTACCATAAATAATGTCTCGAGTTTCTGATAATTAGAGCTCTACAATGACGTGATTCATTTACAAACATTAATCTTCTTCGTCCTGCACTTGATTCCTGATCCACTTTGTGGCTACCCATTTTTCCCCTTTGATAACCGGACAGCTCCCATGAAGAGATAACTGCACCGATGCCAAAGAATGCAGCAATCAGAAACCAATTCAGCCGTAAAGACATAACAAGAAATTATTATAAACCTTCTCAAACCATTCAAAAATATGTAAAGCACAATCTCATGCAAAACCGTAAGTGACAGTTTCAACAAATCATAAAAATCAAGTTCATGAAAAGTGCAAAATAATTTTAGAAAATTACATGTGAAATTTTCATAGTACTTTTCATATCATACCACTGAAATTTAGTCTAGCACAGCATTGCCCTTGAGGTCATACTACTTGTTTCCCCTGATTCTCTCTCTTCCGACATTGTCAACAGCCCTTGCTTACACCAGTCATTCTATTTTTGTTACTGCCATTTTCAGTCTATTCTTTTATTTTACCCCCTTCTAATTTTGTACCAGAAGAAATAAGAGCAATATCATTAATCATTTTATTTGCCTTGGAACGAACCTTGCCTGTAATCATAAATGCATAAAGTATGCCCAAATGTATCATTCTCCCATACACAATGCACCAAAGATCGATTTCAAGAGCCTACTCAATCTATGTTTAATATAGATACGTTAAGAATTTGGGTTCCATCTTAAAAGGTCAATCTTATTAAGAGGAGTAACTCAATCCTTTATAAGTTAGTTTATGTTTACATCTTTATTCGATGTGAAATTCTATCCCTTAACATGCCCCCACAAGATGGTGGCTCGTTTGAGCATACCATCTTGAAATCCGTATGCTCACTTTTGGAGTCTTAACCGGATCAAATTGCTCGTTAGAGCTTAATGGGCTCTGATACCATGTTAAGAATTGGGGTTCCATCTTAAAAGGTCAACCTTATTAAGAGGAGTAACTCAATCCTTTATAAGTTAGTTTATGTTTACATCTATATTCGATGTGAGAGTTAGTTTATGTTTACATCTTTATTCGATATGAGATTCTATCCCTTAACAAGATACACAATATAAGTTCCTATATTAGTTCTTAATTTCTTGTTCATACCAATTATTTCAAATGAGCCTGGAGGATTTGAGGTGAACCTTTTCATTTCATCAGTGTCATTTGAACCTTCTCATTCCACCTCCGCATTTCCTTACGAAGTAGACTACTAGCTTTAGTATTAGTCCTTCAATAGAGATTACAAGGCCAGCTCATTCCACATCAAATCACTATCTCCAATCAGAACACATTTTTCCTTCACATTTCACCTTTGCAAGTTACACCATCTTCGTTAGACTCGAATAATTTTTTCAATTAATTTCAGTTTTCTGAAGCAATTAGGTAATTCTACGTTGTAAACTTAACCAATCACATCTTATTGAGCAGCTCCTCTGCATCCCACATAATGTAGACAGACGGTTAATGAGACTCTCATTTGTTGCCTGAAATGCATCTCATCAATCATCTAGATAAGATGTTCCAATTTTATTGTCAATTTGAAACAATACTACATAAAACTCACAGCTGATGTCACAAGTTATATATACCCATAATTCCTATAAATAATTGCAGATCCCTATTATTTTTAATACCTTTCCAGCTTATCAACTTATCAATGTTACACCAAATGCACAAAGGATTTGCAAGAAGAAAATGATCATATAGAAATGCAAGACAGTGCAAGGATGAGAATGATATTTAGCAGTGCCACTCACCGGATCAATCGTGCCATTTGGGAACAGTGAGTAGAATAGAAGTCCATCCCCTCTGCGTGGCTTTACTCTTAGACCAATACATTTGCTGAAATCATAATTGCCATCCATGTTTAGCCCATTCTGCAGATCAAAGCATTTTAAGTGACTGCCGAAACCAGTACTCGAGGACCCCAGGTAAGCGGCAATGAGAGGAAAAGGAAGCTGGAGAATACAAGATACAATGGGCTTGATCTTACCTCAAAAGGAAACATGGTTTCTCCTCCTTCCTCAACATCCGATAGATACAACAAGAAAGAAGCAACCTGAACAAATTTACATCAAATCGAGATTACAAGAAGTGACGTCATCTTAATCTAAGAGATGGTGATTGAATCTTGATAAACAAACATATCACAGTGACAGACTGACGAAGATCTACCCAAGGGTAGTTTTTCTTTGTTGGGTCGTTAGGTAACCATTGTGCAACAAAGGGTTGATGTAATCACTAAGAGAACAACTAATCTCAGCCATGGTGAAACTAGGAGATTGAAATAATAAAAATGAAAAGAAGGAAGAAGAAAAATGGAGATGTGCGATAATAATACTCGTGCTGAGCTGAGACAAGAAACCAAAATAAAGGAAGCTTCCAAATGTTTTAGATTGTAAATACATTATGAAATTGTCGTGTGTGCCCCCGTAATTTGCTGCGAAGGTGTATTAAGTGTAGTAGAATAGCGTAAGTCCAACCTTTTTCATCCAAGGGGTAATAAGGTATTAGGACCCAGGACAGTGATTAAATCCCAGTAATCAGAAACAGTATGAGAGGAAAAAAGGTTGTTTCCTCTTTATTTTTTGATAGAACATTGATTGCTCATGATGTCTCAGCCTCTCAGGTATATATCGCTAGATTGCCCATCAGGCACTTAAAATCTAATTCCAAGAAAAGAGCCAAATAAAGATCTAATATATTGGTTATCTTACCCTTTGACTCTTCTGAGGACCATATTCAGCAGGATTAAACGCATCATAATGAGACTGATATCTCTGACCAATCTCATAACGCAAGACGTTGAAAGCCTGAAATTGAACTGGAAGTCAAAGGTCTACTAATTCAACAAAACAACAGTCACGAAACTGCATGCAGTAATTCAGCCTAAATACGTGGAATCATTATACGCACAAGTTGTTCAAAGTAGATTGAAAAAATTAGGGAACAGAACTCTAACTCCAGAAACTCATATCTCGTATACATTTGGCATTGGTAGAAATGAAATCTCTGAACACAATTTTACTAGTAATTAGTTGTATATTCTTTGAACTAATAACAGCACCTTGATAGGATGTTTCTTATAGAAATAGATAGAAAACTATGTTTCATATTGTCATGCGGTACACATCAAACATTTTAACAAGAATTTATGTCTCTTTGAAATAGAAGAAATGCTAAAAGTTCCTCATAAAACGATTTTTAATTTTAGTCCGGCCTAAAGCATTGATGCTGAGGTTTGTGTAACTACAGATATTAAACAGGGCACAAACTAGAATGGTGCCTTTCATACATATGAGACCATAAAAGAGTTGTCTTGAAAGGCCTTAGCAGTTGGGCTACATTATTCTTTACGAGGGGTGCAAATATGGATTCACAGTTTGTGCCATACGCTAAATATGAAGTCAGTATATGCACGTATAGGCAACGGGAAACAGTAATGTAGTTTGACAGTCACTACCTCTCCATGATTCCTGGGGATCATTGTTGCTTTAGCAATTTTTGCCTCAATCCGATCCAGGAGTCCAGTTTTGTCTTCAGATGAGCTTATAAACGTGCCAGAACTAATACAAGAAAAATCATCATGCAAAAAAAAATATATAATGCGAATTACTGGCATAAATAAAAAAGAGTAACACAATGCTTAAAAAAGAGTACAGTGTAACCTAATGCCATACACATGATTCCTTAAGATCAGCCATGTGATCCAAGATGAAAATAGTCACCTTGTCCTAATTCCTTTTGTATTATCTGCTGTTTCTCCCGGGCGTAGAGCTAAGGATGATGGTTTGAGGTCTTTCTTTGCTATTTTGATAATGCCTTGGCATTGTTCTGCAGTGGCAAAATTTGGAAAGTATAATGCCCGGGGACTCCAGCTTAAAATCTACATAAGAGATTAAAGGATCAAGAATGGTGCATTGAAAAAAAAAAAGGAAAATGAATGCTTATGGCTTATATAGAAAAAAAATTCTCTAATGGTTGGTTGAAATCGTTAGGTTTAAAATCCAGCATTTACAAATGCAAGTTGTGCCCATTAATTTCTAGTAGTGCTCTTGCCTGAAAAAACATTCAAAATATAAAATATGCCTTGAACACGTGATGTCCAGCCTAGGATTTAAAACCGGCAGTGTGTTGGATCATTCAAAAAAGTGTAAAGTATTCGAGACTAGGATTTCAAATCTCATCAATTCAAATGCTATGATCATCCACGGCTTCTACCATTGGTCTTTCCATTTCAAATTTAACAGTGGATCATCCTGTCAACTAGAAACCATTCTTTTAAAATCCATCCATCTAAAATGAACTTAGTTCATTCGGCAACAATGAATACAAGGGGAAGATTGAACACAAACCAAAAAATGTTTGACTCCATAGGTACAAAATTGTGATCAGCTTTTCAAGTACAAATTGATTCCAAACAACCGATTATCATTATGGCACTACATCTTAACTCATTACCGAACTATTCTACAAATATAATAAAATAAAATAGAACGGAATATAAAAAGAAAAAATCCATTCCTAACCTGTTTAACTACAGAATGGTAAGTTTTCAAATCCATTGATAAAATCCTAAAATGCACACACCTGAAAAGGAATCCGTGTGAGAGACGCCTCTCCTGTCTTTCCATGTGGTAACAAATCAAACTCTTGATTATTCTCCACCTCCAGTCCCCGTGGTTGAGGCCTTAAAGTACTTGAGACTTCCTGACATCAGAATCAACCAGTGATCTATCATTTCGCACACACACGAATAGTGATTCAGCAAAAAAGAAACTGACCTGCTGAGAGAAAAGGGAAGAACCAAAGAATCCAGCGAGAAAGAAGAAAAGGCACAGGAGGAAAATCGACGGCAACCCTAGACTCAACCAATTACCTCCTCCACTTTTACTTCCTTTGTTCTTCATTTTTCCCCTTTAATCGATCGTCTTTTTGTAACGGCGCATATAAGAATAATTCTTCTCCTTTTCCGGTTTTCCCTTCTTTTTGTGAAGTAAAAAAGACAAGTCAATGCGACTGGGGGAAAGTTTACTTGCCATCACGACAGGCAGAGAACCGATCGGCCCGTGTTGACTTTCTGACGTCGCCGGAATTTTTTATTCCTATGATCCCAAACAAGTACTTAGTTAGCCACATAAGCATTAATCATTTAATTATTGAATATTGTTATCACGTAAACAAAAAATATTTTGATTCAATTAAATCTAACTACATTATCTGTTGATAAATCATTATATAAATTATTATATACATGTAGCACTATCTCAATTTAAATATGCTTCCAAATGTTTGTTCAAAATTGAATGAAGGTATTTATCATCACTTGTGATTAGCAAGTTGGGTGGTTATTTTATTTTCCAATAAAGTTACAATGCATTTTTATTTATGGACTGTGACCGCATTACTATTTAAATTGATGCTAATCAATGATGATATACAACATTATTCTTCGATCCTAAACAGGGGTGGACTTGGGTGCGGCGTGGCCCCCAACTTTTGAGTTTTTTTTTTTTAAATATAAAATCATGTTTGGTATCGATTGAAATATAAATTTTAATCTAAATCAAAGTTAACAATTAATTTTAATAACATATTTAGCCTCTGTTTGGTATCCATTCTTTTTTTCATTCTCATTCTTCTACTAATTTTCAACCACACATTCATCAATAAAATAATCATTTCCATCACATCAATAACTTTTCCTTCATTTTCAACCACTAAAAAGGTGTGATTTGACACAAAGAATACATTTTTTTCTAGAATAATGGCTACCAAACGGTGCCTTAATGGAATTCATAACTATTTAACTTTTATCAAAATTTACTAAAATTTTGATTTTAATTTCCATCAAATATTGGCAAAATCACAATAAATTTTAATTTTTCTATTTTTCTCTCGTTTTTTAACAAAATCTTAACTCTCCATCAAATAAGGGTGAAATATTGCATTATTAATACAATTTTGAAGTATTCACGGTTTAGTTTTCTATGTCGTTAATAGCGTACGAAACTATCAATCGTAGAAAATGTTACAACTTGTCAAAGTTGTAAGTGTTATACCCTAGGTCCAATCAACTTTGGACATAAACACTTTAAATATATATAATTGATGCATGTATGGTAATATCTATTATTTAATTGAATTAATATTCTAATAAATTAAATAATAGAATCCGTAGATTCAAGTCTTAGTGATTTATTAATCATAAGGATTGTGATTGTGAGATACAAATTACAAATGATCGAATCTTAAATCGTCTATGGTCGAAGTAATAACGAGATACGGATATTGTTATTACGAATAGATCATCGCGTGTGGCATTCTTACTTGTGAAGTAAGTAGCTGATCTCACAAGTTAAAGTGTGGTGACACTTGAATGAACACGTAAATGTTTTGTTATATAACAAAACATTGGAGACCCGCTGGTAGATTCCACATGGATAACTATCTGAGTTTTAGTGGTTAATCTCCAACGTTCGGTAGTGGAATTGGTCATTTGACTTGAGGTCGTCATAGTACCTTATATGAGGACAGTCATACTTTGATGGTGTTGGATGTTACTCTGTCAAGGGTCGCTAATACAGTATCGTTCGGGTATGTCAACGATCATATGAAGATTGTGAATGATCAATAGAGGATTCGTTGCTCTTAGATAGTAAGAGATTATGATCTACATTTTGAGCCTGTCTGTTAAAAAAAAAAATTCACCAAATAATCAATTTTTGTACCCTTTTTACTCAAATTTGCGGGGCCCACATCTCACAACTAAGGTCAATATTTGCGGCTCAACGGTAGAATTTGTGCTAAAAATTTATACCAGACAACTTCTTTATCCAGTTAAGTTAATAATGAAATTCTTGGCCAAAGTGAACTCATAAGTCGGAAAAGAGTTTTCGACTTACATTGACTCAACACTGGGATAAAAGATATGATCGATGATTGAGATTGACACGTATCCACATCTCATTATTGATTGGATCATATTGACGGAAGGATTATAATTTCACAGTAAACGAACAAGTTTGGTTTGTCATCACGTAACATTTCCCATCACATGTATTGCCTTGACACATTGTTAGATGTCAATTTGGGACAACGAATGTGAATTAGTGATAAATTAAAGGGGGTGTTTTTATTTATCAATTTTGATTAGATCAAAATAAGAATTCACGTCAGTATGCATCGTGATCGGGAACCTAATGAGTCACACACAAAGGAGAACCAGAAGAATGAGATTTACCAATTAATTAATTGACAAGTGTTGAATAAATAATTAATTGGATTGCTTATTAATCGGTCCGAATTAATTAATTGGATTAATTAATTCATTGACCGTATTTAATTAATTTGATTAATTAAATATCGGATCGGGTTAAATTTAGAGATGGATCAGCCCACTTGGGCTTATATTAATAGGCTGCTAGGTTTTGTAAATAGTAGAGATTTTTTTCATTATTCTTGCTAGCACAGGAAAAGTAAAACTTTAGCCGTCATTCTTGTTCTCTGTGTGGATCACCATTGGAGGCTGAACAATTGGACAACTTGGATTGCAGATCGTGATCATTGGAGTTCGAGAATCAGCAAAAGAGTTTGCAGAATTCATCAAAAGTATTATTCTCAACACAGTTTCTATCTAAATACAAAGCAGGGGAATTGAAAAATTATTAATTTTCCGCTATGCATGTTAAGTAAATTCCCAACAAAAATAAACCGTTCAAAATTAGTATTTTGAAAATATCGATAATATGCTAACTTTAAAAAAAATTTGACGACCGTACGCTAATCGAATCTACAAATTGTTTGTGTCATCTAAAAACTTATTTCAAGAACTACATTATAGACATATCAAATAATCCAAATAGATATCGAATATAGTTAAACGTAAGTTTTAAAGAAATACCTTTAACTGACATTTTCTTTTAAAAAAAATTCAATTATTTCATTGACATTTATTATTTTTGCAATATAAATTTTTCAATATAATTTTCATCATTTTATTAGGAAATTTTATACGAAATTTTACATCTGAAAAAGTTATATCCCATATAAATTTTCGGATGTAAAATTACATGGGTATGATTTTTTTGGACGCAAATTTTCGATTGCAAAATTTCTCTCAATTTGTATGCAAGTTCAATTATACCCCCTAACTTTTAACTTCTGCGTCCTCCCTTGATCCTAAATAAATAACTGGTTGACTCTACAATCTAATCAAGAGATAAATTTTTTTTGAAACTTCAAAACAACATAAATGATAAATTATTTTAATTGGTGAAAATTATGTCTATATTTTGAAATGTCTACTAATAAACTTAATAGTTAATAGAATAAAATCTCTATAAAAATAATAATGTTGGCATTGAAAAAAATCATTACTTTGAAGAGATTATCGATAAAATAATTTATTAATTTGGATTATGTGAAGCAATTTCGAGTCAATGTTGTAAAACTGCGATGAACGTCAAGCACCTTTTAATTTATTCTAGTGAAAATTATACGATGATAGAATGCTAATTGATGAAGAAATTATTCAAGGGGTGCAAAATAAGCTCATCGAGAATGAACATGATTTAGATAATAATTGTGTTTTATCAGATGTTTCTCTAAAAGAATCATTTCAAGTATCGTAAACTTAAATAATTATTTTTTACAAAATGAAAAATAGGGATGAGATTGAGTTTGATTTGCATATAAAGAAATACAAGCAACTTTAGATGCATATTTTAGAAAAAAAAAAAAGGAATTGAGAAAATAGATATTGTTAAATAAAAAATTTCTAAATATGCATTATAAAATTTTACGAAATTATCTGATGTATCTAGCGAAATTATTAAATTGAAAAATTAGTTCGAATCGAGATTGAATTTTTTATTGTTTATTAAGTGAATTTATTCTTAAGTTTCATAGTTTGAATCGATTGCAAAGTTTCAATTATTTATTTAACGACGGGTTCGTCCTCTTATGGAGTCCGAGTTGAAAATTGGTAGATAGCAGGCCCGTGGGGACGTGCGATATGAGCAAGATGCAACGTGCTAGGAAACTTTCGACACGTTACAGCGCACGCCACACAACGTTCTGTAATTTCTGAGCCACAGAATATATGTAAAAAATCTAACCTTCTTTGGATAATCCCACTAATTAATAAGACGGACCAAAATTTGTGTCAACAGAAATTTTCGCTTTAGAACAAGACAAGAACACCATTATTTTCCTCCACGTAAATAATGCAGATTGCAGACCCTCTCTTCACGGTGAACTAATCAGGCACACTGGTTTTTCACAGAAACTGCTGTCGATTAATTGAGAAAAAATGCTTCGGTTGAATGTATACTGTTCTATAGTCCCGAGTCCTCGACAGGCTGATGTGGGCAGTAGTTTCCGGTCGATAATTCGGTACGACAGAAATCTAATTTTAGCCGGGAGGATTGCTGTCAGAGCCCTGAGAGATGAGATGGATGGGGGCAAAAGTGGGGTGCCTGGTCGGAGCTGGGATCCAGGTATGGAAGTAGAGGTGCCATTCGAACAAAGGCCGGTAGGTTTCTACCTATCATTTAACTTAATTTTGTTTCAATGCGTTCATGTCTTTATGTCAGTCAGTTTGATTGTTAGAAAAATCGGCTTAACTTTTTCATTAGCGAAATTGAGAGAGATGGAGAATGAATTGTAACAAATTTTAGGTTGAGTAACCAACTTCATCAGCGGGAGTTTGTTGATCGCCAGTCTATTTAACCTCGTACAGTTTAGAAAAAACCTTAATGGCATGTTTAGTAAGGTTAATTATCTGGATTGAAGTAGATCATGTAATGAACTGGTCATCTTTTTCTTATAGGATCTGGTAACAGGTTGATTTTATCATATGATGGTGATTTGACAGGTAAACGAATACTCATCTCTGAAAGAAGCATCTCTATACTCATGGGCTGACTTGGGTCCAGGCTCTTTTTTCCTACGTCTTGGTGGACTCTGGTTGGTAACTTTCACTGTCCTAGGAGTGCCTATTGCAGCAGCAAGTTTCAATCCTACAAAGGTAGTACAATTATAGTTAAATACATGAGCATAGGATTAAGGTTTTGTTAAGAATGTCTTCTGCAAAATTTGTTAATGGAATTAGAATTGTGCTCACTCACTGCCGAGTATAAACTAATAGTTTTCAATCTGCAGGATCCTTTACGATTCATCTTAGCAGCCGGGACAGGAACTCTTTTTCTTGTTTCATTAATTGTCCTGAGGATTTATCTGGTATGTTCTGTCAATCTCATGGGAAGTTCATCATTTAGAATACCAGAACGGCTAGGCCAATTTATTGTCCAAACAATTTTATTTTTCCATTAGAATGTTGTAAATGTCTCAATACGATCTACATTTTTTATTATGCATACGTTTGCAGGGATGGAGTTATGTTGGCGATAGGCTTTTATCAGCAGTCATACCTTACGAAGAGACTGGATGGTATGATGGACAAATGTGGGTGAAGCCACCTGAGGTTAGTGCTGTTTATCGTTAATTTTGGCAAGCTAGGCACCCAAGGTTAGTGCTGTTTATCAGTTATAACCCAATCCATAAAACCGCGTTTGATTGATCATTTTTTCTTGCAGATCCTGGCTCGCGATAGATTATTGGGTTCATTCAAGGTATTGAATAGATTATATTGCTTTCTAGTATAAAGAACAAAACAGATTTAGAATATATTGCTCTCTATCGTTGTGAACAATGCAGATTTTAAAGCCTAGAGAGGTTGTGTCCTCTATAAGAGTGAAAGAACTGTGTAAATTTGTGCATTTAGGTAAAACCAGTCATCAAGTTGCTGAAGCAGACACTAGTTGGAACAGGAGCATTGCTAGTTGCAACTGTTTCATTATTCATATTCGCCACACCAGTTGAGGATTTTATCCAGAACACATTTATTAAGGAGAACCCATCCAACGTTTCATCATCAAAGATCAACACAAAGTTCAATATAAGGTATTGTATGAAACAAATCAAGTTTTTAAATACAATACAATCTACCTTATCAAATACGTCATATCATATTTATTGCGCATCACGATTTTTTATGAAAAATATTGAAGGAAGGAGGAACTGTTGAGACTGCCGAGCGATGTGAAATCAGATGATGATCTAGCAGCAGCTGCAGCAGAGGCTGCGGATGGAAGGCCAGTCTACTGCAGAGATAGGTATTATCGTGCACTGGCCGGGGGACAATACTGCAAATGGGAGGATTTACTTAAGTGATAATGTGAGAAAAATTGGCAGATGTTCAGTTTTCACATCATGTACAAGCCCAGTGATCTCTTTTGATTGGATGGGAAAACTATGGAATTTCTTAGATATAATCACAGGCAAAGCAAAGAGTAGGGAACTTAAAAAATTTTATTTTGGAAATCTCAATGTCAAACCATAACAATAAGCTGCATTTGCATTGTTTATACCAATATATGATGTGATATACAGTCTGGTACGGAGTGAAAGGTGTGGATGGTTCAAATTTAAGGTAGCATAAAAGTTCACTTCAAATACCAAGAACATAATACAGAAGTTAATCAGAAAAATTTACTGAAAAATGGTACATAAAGTGGGCTAAGAGCTATAGTTTCAGGTTTTAACTCAAGTGAGCTTAGTTTCCAGGATTTGCCATGGAGTTTAAAATTGAATATCTTTTATATTTAATTTTCATTTTTATTCAGCAAAAATTGTATTTAAAAATTTATTCAACATCAGTCATATTACATACTCTGAATAAGTAAGAATAATATTAAAATTATTTAAAATATTGCTTATGATCACCCCCAAAAAGAAAAAATGGACTTTCAAATTAGAAAGAGGGAGTGTTTTGGTTTCTTTATTTTGGCAAAAGTATAATACAGTTGATAGTTATATCGAATAGCTCAAACAATGAACGAGTCTAGTTTGAATTTAAGCATTGTTGGTGTCCGACCTCCGAGGTCGGTTGAGTTTGGATTACTATAGAAGAAGAATAGGTCCTAACGTGAGGTCGGTTCGATAATTGGTATCCGAGGTCAGTCATTGAAATCAGTTAGGCTATTGTTGTTTGTACGAGAAGTTTATGTAATTTATCTAGATTGAAAGAAACATGATGATTGAAGATCACTGACGAAATATATAGATATCCAATCAGTTGAGTGCATATGTAAAGTTCTGACATCAGAGTCCGCAGAATCTATCAATCAAGTTATTAAGCTCTCTTCCCTAAGTAATTCATTAATTACTAGGGACCACCTGTAGGATTAATTCACGATGACCTGACATTCCGAGCTTGTTTGCCAATCCAATTGGGGCAAGAATTGTACTTCTTCAGCTCAAAATTACAGCTAACAAGACATGGGAAATCGGAGACATGCATATTTCTTACTATAAATAGGGGATGACAACTTCTTTTGAGGGAGGACAATATCTCCTTGCATCTGTGAATCATATTTCAAATATCTCCTATGCCGGATGAAAAACAACATTGACTGTTGTTGTGATATTGGAATATTGTGATTCTTTCTCGTTCATAAAACTTTATTTTCCATTAAGTTAGCTTGACTATTTGTTTATGCAAATTGCAACGTCAACTAGCACGATCCATCAGATTGGTCCAGGACAGGTGCTAGACGAGGATGCCACTGTGCCACTTAAATGAATCGAATGGTTCTTTAACTTGCATTTGATTCTCATAACCGGCATACATCTCATAAGGCCTGCCCATTATTACTATGATATTTTTTGATTAATCCATTTTTATTTTAGCAATGTTTTTCGTGAGTTGTGGGTGCAAATATAGTAAAGAAACAAGTCAACAATGACCCCAATATTTATTTGGTTTTGCATGGCTTTAGCCTTCATTCACTCAATGAGTGACACCTCACGCAAAAAATGCACACCTCTATGACACGTGGCGCCATTACAAAGAGAATCAACAACCTTAAATAACAAAAACGATGAATGTACTAATCCACAGCTTAATATTATAAACCAAATCGAAGAACACAAAATAAACTAGAAGAAACTGAAGATTGAATCCAGATGGATAGAAAACAAGAAAATGTTGAAAAGAAGGGGAATTTAGAAGGGCTACCGGTGGAGACTAGTCCATACACGCAGTACAGAGATTTGGAGGATTACAAGAAACAAGGCTATGGAACACAGGGACACCTTCAGCCTCAACCTGGCCGAGGCGCTGCCAGCTCCACGGACGCGCCGACTGAGAAAGGCAGCGGCGCCACCAATTCCCAGGCTCAACTCTCCACCACTGATGCGGTGAACCACCCAGGGATCCCTTAGTTTTTTTTTTTTTTTTAATATGCTTTGATATATGTATGGTTTGCAAGCACTTGAATAAAAGGCTGTAGTTCAGCTACTTGTTTTTCAAGGCACGTTTGAATTATAATCACAGTGAGAAAAATGAGAGGATTAAGATGTATAACTGTTGTGTATAATCAATGACATTAGACAACTTCATGAGTTTGACATCCTGGAACCGGGGCATGATAGTATCAAAGTTAAGATTATTTGGAAATAGTCTCATTAGAAATTTCATTTGTTCTATGGAAACGAGGTTCTTATATTACTATCTCTTGAATGTAGATCTGATTCAACTGTTTTCATTCGTTATTCTTTGGATTAACTGTTGAAGGAAAAAGAAAATAAAAATACAAAAATAAAGGTTTATGTGGACCAGTTCATTACACGGTTTCCTTCTCACGTATCGAGTCATACGTTCAATTTTTTAAATATATGTATTTATTATAGAAAGAAAATCAATTTCATTCTATAAAATCATGATAATTGAGGTAATTTTTTTTTATTTTTTATTTTTGAGCTCGGTAATTTCTGAAATCTTCTAGAAAATTGGGTCTATGTAGTCATTTTGTTGGAGAATTTCTTTTAAGTTTCTTCTTCAATAAGATCATCAATATTATATCCAAAGTACATGTTTTCATTGCTTTGTTCATAATCTTCAGTTTTTTAGGAAGGTGAATTTGAACTTGATTTCTTTGAGAATGCTTCTGCAAGAGCTGCAATTTCTGGTGTAGAACATTGATTGAACATTGCTAAAAGCCTAGATTTTTCAGCAAGGAAATTGATTACGCCCAAAGAATAACGTTGGAATTGTAGTGCAGTTTTGGGGTGTCGTATCCACAAGGAGATAGAAAATGCTTAAGGGTTTCAAAAAGTGAGTTATCGTCTTCAATGTGTAGTAAAATTCAATATTGAAAGGTGAAATTAAAATCAATAATTTGAGGCAGTGAATCATCGAAATTTTCTCAGTTGGATTGGATCCATCACATCAATTATTCCATTTTTATAACAAAATTAGAAACTTTCATCCCGTCATTCTAATTGGAAGATATATCGTGAAAATCAATTTAATTTACAAATGTAATCCTATAATCTAGACTTATGACATATTCGCACAATTTTATTGTAACAAGATCAAAAATTGACCATATATATCAAGTATATAGCAGTAATCAATTCGCCAATAAATTAATACTAAGATTAAAATTCAACAATTAGTTCATTTTAATGATAAAAGAAGCATGACGAGATCTATAAAGGATTTAATAAAAGTTAAACTAATTTCAACAATAAGTAATTGAAATTGAAATTTAATAAATAATTTGATTAAATAATAAAAAAAATGACTGAATCCATGAAAAGTCTAGTAATTAGTAAACCGATTTCAATATAAATTTATGAAAAGAAAAGTCTAAATCCTAAGACTATTGAGCAAGAAAAGACCAATCACCATATTCAATTGAGTTCCTCCCCTACTTTACCAAAAGATTTAGTTCTTCATGAGTCTCTTGAGCAAAAGGAGATGAAAGGATGATGTATAATGAGGAATGAGACTTTCTCGCACGTTTTTTGGGGTCCTTTAGGGTTGAGAAATCGTGCTAAAATAATTTACCATACGTGGTTGAGTAGTAGAAGGAACTAGAATTTTCGTCAAATTTTGGCTTGAGGTGGGCGCGCACTTTAAGGATTTTTGCACCTCGAGTGAGGCTGCCTTGGTGTGAGGCATGCGCCTCGCATGCAGGCAAGGGCACGGGCCTTGCAGAGTTTTAGGGCTATAACTTTCTCTCATGATATTCGATTGGGGTGATTCAAGATACGTTAGAAAGTTAACTCAAATGGCTACAACATTGCTCCAGATACCATTTTCGAATTCAATCGTTTTCCATGTCAAAAATTGTTCTCAATATGAGGTTGAAAACAGATGTAAAACTTTTCAACTCGAAAGTTGGTATGTGATAATGTTTTGACTATGCTTCATCCCATTAACTCCTTTTTTCATCCAATTAACCTCTAATACTCTCGAATCTTCATCACAGGGTTAGAAATAAGTTTAGATTATTTGCACTTTAGTCCCTGAACTTTCATTTTCTTCTATTTTGGTTTTTTCTCACTTATTTTTCCTTATTTCCACTACATTCATCACTTGTCTTGCTAAACATAAATTACATAGAATTAAGCTATATTCCAAATCCAACATATTAATCAACAATTTTCATATTTTAACAATAAGAAAAGTGTGTAAAAACGCACTTATAAGAAATTGACTTTTTTGTGTGATTCTTTTTTAGATTTCTTTATTCTTGAATCCATGAATTTACTGCTTTAGGGCAACAATGTGTTTCGTGGAATTTTGAACACCATTTAATTTTGAAACGTCGAACAATTCTTCTGACGTTATAATCTTTGTATTCTGGAGGAGTTTGATTTTGAATTAAACGAAAATCCTAACAGAAAATCCACGAAACTTTGAGATTATGGGGAAATTGGAACAAAAGATTTTCTTGAGGCTTCAAAAAAGATTTGCCTCACTTTTGAAGTGTTCGAATTCATCAAGACCAAAAAATTCGAATCAATTTTGAAACCATTTTGAAAAGTTTGATGGGCAACTTTGATGAAAAAGTATAAACCAAGAATGTGTCACTAGTTTAAAAAAGAAAACATTGAACCACGCCTCTTCGTAGTCCAAGTAATTGAATTTTGACTCGAATGAATCTGTTTTTGAAATATTCATTTGCTTATCTTTCCAAGGGTGCAGTCCCTAGTTTTCATAAGACCAAACCCTTTGGATAGATACTTTTGAAAAATCAATGAATTTTAAAATTTTATTATTTGGATCCTGTTTTGATAAAGATTGCTTCATAATACTCATGAGATTTTTTTATGTTTGAAGGGAGAAAATGAAAGTTTGGGGAAAAAAAAATCTTAAAGGTGTTCTTCAAGAGAAGATGTTCTTTGAGCCCATGATGTTTCCATTTCGAAAACAGAAGGTAAACAGGCTTTGTAAAATATGAAAATGATTTTGGAAGGTTAATATCTGGTAATTTTTTAGAACCAATTTGAAGGGCTTTGCGGTAATTTGAAGGTTTATTTTCTGGAATTGTTTGAGTGGGTTTTTGGAATATTTTTGAAGCAATGATTGTATTTTGAGAACTAGATGGTGTTTCTTTTGATCCTCTAAAGGAATTTTGAATATAATCATCAATTGATGTAAGAGGAATTTGAACTTTCTTTTTGTTCTTCTTCTTTTCTGAAGAACTCATTTTGCACTCACTTCTTTGTGTATGAATTCTTTCGTAAGGAAATCTGCAAGAAAGTTTGAAAAACCTTATATATATAGAATTTGAAAATCAAAGCAAGAAAGAATTGATTGCCATCTTGCAAAAAAATTGTTTTGAAACAAGGTTTCTTACGTCTTTTAGCAAAACGTCTTTGAAGCTTTACAATCAGTTTTGAGAATAAAATTTTTATTGATTTTTGAAATCACAAGGACGATTGCGAGAATCTCCTTTTTGATAGTGGAGTAATTTATTTTGAGGATCAATCCAAACACCGGAGTAAAATCTAACTAGTTATTCTTTTCTTGAATTGGAAGAAATCTATTTAAGGACACCATCTTACCCAAGGTCTGATGCGTCTGTCTCCTCCATGATAGAGGCGGTGGGGTCAAGAATTGAAAGGCATGGGATACTTTTGATTGCTTTTTTTATTTTTTAGACCGCTAAGGTACACTAGTGACTCCATGGGTCATGTTTCTTTTGTAGTTTTTTGAAAAGAGGAGCACAAATGATTCTTATCCCTTTGATAAAATCTTCTACATAATTGACACAACCAAGGAATCTTTTAAGGGTATTTTTGTTTCAAATTTCATTAGAAAATTTGTCAGTAAGATCAAGACTTCTTTGAATTGGTATAAACGTTCCTAGATGAATTGTATGACCAAGGAACCTCATCTTACTTTGACATAAAATAACTTTCTTAGCTGAAACAGCCAAACCATTTTGTTTTACAACATAAATGAATGTATGCAAATATTTGAAATGTTGTTCTAAACTTTTAGAAAAGATTAAAACTTCATCAATGTAAACAATAATGAAATTTTGAAATGGATTGAAAATGTCGTTCATAATTTTTTGAAATTCGGAAGGAGCATATTTTAGGCCGAAAGGCATAACATTTCATTCGTATTGTCCAAAATGAACATTAAAAGCAGTTTTGTATCGATCTTCTTTAATTTGAATTTGCCAAAATTCTGACTTCATATCAAATTTGAAGAAGATGACAGTTTTGAATAATCTGTTTAACAGATATTTCTTTTGAGGTAAAGGATAACGAATCCATTGAAGTGTAGTATTGAGAGGTATATAGTTGATAACTAAACGAGGAACTCCTCATTCAGTTTTCGCAGAATTATTGACATAAAAAGCTGAACAGCTCCAAGGCGAATTGTTTGGCCTGATTAGCTTCTTAATTCTTATCGAGAAGATCATGAATTTCTTTTGTACAATTATCAAGAAGATATTTTTTCATTTGAATATGACGAGATTTTGTAGGAATATTTGATTCATAAAAGTCAGAAGTATAAAGAAGAGAAACATGTTTCTTTCTATCCCAGAATGCATTAGGAATAGTAAAACATATTTCTTTCTTTATGCGCTTTTGAAAGTTTGAATTTTTTTGAATAATAAAAGATTCTTGCAACTGTTCTTCAATTCTTTTGAATTTAATTTCTTATTTGAGAAATTTAATATGATTTTTCTTGAAAATAATATTATTGACAATTTTTGAAATAGAAACTTTTTTTATCAAATTAACATCTTTAAAAGATGGAGGATTTGTAAATTTAAAGACAATTTCTTGTCCAAAAATTGTAGTAGTTAATCCTTTTGAATTTGCTTGAAAATGATAAATTTGAACAATAAAAGGAGTACATACAATCACTTCTTGATCCAAATCTTTTACAAGGTAAAAAATATTTTTAAAACAAATGTTTGAGTTACAAACACAAGCTTTTGAAAGTTTATATTGAATATTGAGTTTTTTACCACTGGCTCCGTAAAGTCGCTCAATAGTTTTTTCGAGATATTTTGTAGGGATAAGTCATTCCCTAATACAATTTTGATCAGCTCCTGAATCAAATAAAACTCGAGTAAAAAGTTTAAATTCTTTGTTGACAACAATAGTCATATTGCAATACCATTTTTGAAATTGAATTCGGTTAATAACATTAACCTTTTCGTCTTTAGTTTGAGGATGAGTTTGTTTGGGATGATCACTAGAATGAGATTTTTTAGAATGAAAACTTTTTGAACTGGAATTTGAATTAGAATGATGAGAATCGGAATTTGGATGAAAAGCATGAGAAGTATCATCATCAGGTGATGAGGATAAAATTTCAAAAATATTTGATTTTAAGATGAACAACTTTCATCTTAACATCTTGCATTTGTTTTTCAAGATTGGAAATTTGGGATTTCATAATATTGATCTCTGGTTTTAAATCAGAAGTAGAGACTTCTGAAAAAATTTATTCTTGAAATCTTTTAATAATATCTTGCATATTAAATGATTCATGAACAGAGGATGGAGGAAAAAAAGTTTTGAACTTATTTTTCAATTTTCAATCAGGAATTTGATCAACAATTTCTTTGATAAGTTTCTTCCTCTTTAGTATGAACATTTATGGTTTTGCAACCACAAACTTCTTTGCTTTGACTTGAAGATGAGGATGAATTTGTATTATTTTCAAAATCAAAATCTTCTTGATTTTGATAAACTTATTCAATTTTAGAATTTGAAGAGCCGGAATCGGAATTAATAAGATTGAGAAGATCAAGCTTAGTATCTTTATCACATTGAAGATTACTAATATTTTCCTTAAGAGGACATTTGTTTGAATAATGATCAATTTTGTTACATTTTTAACATGTAACATTGGAAGTCTTTTTTTTTGAAAATTTTCTCTTTGACAAGTTTTTTGGAGGAAAATTTTGGAAATTTTTCTTTTATAAAAATATCTTTGAGAAGACCTTTTCTTGAAATGAGGAGAAATGTTTTTCTTTTTTAATATTGAAGGAGTAATGATTTTCTCAAATCCATATAGCTCACAGAATGATCATAGTTCTTTACGACCATCAGATCTTTCTGATATATATATTTATTTCACATTTTCATAGGACTTTGAAATCCTAACTATACTAAATAATTGATTATTTCACAAGTGTGAGTAATGGAGATATGTCACATTACAAAAATACAGAAATCATGTGTCATGATTTTTGAATTTTTCTTGTTTGGATTACACAACGCTACAAATTTGACACAAGTTACATTTGGCAGAACTTTGAGTAGACACATGTGCCAACTTGACCCATTTTATACGTATTTGCCACAACTTACAAGGAAAAATGAAGTCACAGAAACAAAAATATTACATTATATAGGATATACATAACTAATGTCACAAATATATTCGGACAAATAGAAACATGACTGTGCTAAAAATTTACTTATAAGTAAAAAATATTAACTTGAAAATTTAATTAATTTTTAAATTAAATATTAACTTATATGTAAAAAAAATTATCCATTAGTAAAATATCACTCATGAATAAAAAAAAATTATATAAAACAAAATTTTACTAAGTGATATATACATAATTTTATTATGTTAAAAAACTTTAAGAATTGGTAAATAATAAACTTCTAAACATATAATTCAAAATCAATCCGCTCATAAACGCTTAAAATCGATACTTTAAAAAACACTCATAATCAGTACAATGAAACTCCCAAGCATGCCCTAATGATCAATATTAGGCAGGACGCAACTTCATGGATTCAAATTTCTAACTGCATTATTTTATGAGGAAATTACACCAAGGCAGGTTTTTAGAATGTCAATTTCACAAATCAGATAACTACTTTAACTTTTCAAAAAACAGGTTTTATTTTATTTTATTAAATATTAATTATATTAAACCTAATCAAACCTAAAAAATTTCCCAAATTCATTTTCTTCAGCAATCCGTCCATTATCTCACTGTTGTTCTCCTCCACGCCGCCACCATTTTCTTCAGCAATCCGTCCATTTCCCTCGCCTTCTCTGTGAAGCCGACGCCGCCTTCTCCTCTTCTCTCCTCTCCTCTTCTCTCTGCGTAGTTCGCCGATCGCAGCAGACGCTGCCCAGTCGCGGCAGCGTTGGGTGTGGTGGTTGTATGTTTGATTTTTGCCCATTTTTGCAAATCGGTGGTGGTTTGGTGTTGTTGGGTGTGTTCGCGTGCGTGGGTGTAATGGTTTTATGTTTGATTTTTGCTGATGGTTGTAGATCGGCGATTGTTTCTGTCGAACGGTGTTTGTTGGTTGTGTGCGCGAGGGTGTGGTGGTTTTATTTCTGATTTTTGTCGACGGTTGCGGATCTGTGGTGGTTTCTGCCAAACTGTTGCAGATCTGTGGTGGTTTCTGTCGAACGGTGTGGTTGGGTGTGGTGGGCGCTGTGGTGGTGGAGGTGCGATGTGTGTTTTGGTGGAGGTGCAGAGTGCGGTTGCAGTTAACGGTGTGTCTGAACGCCACCATTCGCTGCAATGCGGTTGGGTGTCAGTGCGTGTGGCGACGGTGGTGGTGCCCTGGTGGAGGCACTGGCGAAGTGGTGGTCACAAATGATTTGGTTGTTTGTGACCAAGAATCTGATTGGTTTGTGACCAGTGCATGATGTGTGACCTAAAAATTATTAATTTGTGACTACTAATTTAATAAATTGTGACCTGAATATAATTTAAGTTCAATTAATGTGATGATTGTGACCACAAATAATTGTTGTGACTTATAAATTTTTTAAGTTGTGACCTATGAAAATTTTGAATTGTGACCTAAACATTTTCGTCGAATGTTTGATTAATGCAATGTTTGTGACCGTAAATAAGTATTGTGATTTACAAATTTTGTGATTTGTGACTGATGAAAAAATTGTGACTTTTAAATTTTTAAATTGTGATCGATGAACAAATTGTGACCTATGAAATTTTTGAATTGTGACCTAAAAAATTTCGAATTGTGACCAAATTGTGTAGATTTGTGACCTTAACATATTCGTCGGAGAAGTCGCCGGAGAAGAGTGGTGATCGGAAAGGTCGCCGGAATATCCCCGGAGGTGTAGGAGTGGTGGAGGTGGGGGTAGGTTAATTATTTTATAGTAGAATTAAATATTAATAATAAATTAATTTAGTAATTATTATTTTATAATTAAAAATTTAAAAAAAACCTGAATTTTGAAATTTGAAACATGTTTTGGGATTTTTGAAATAGATAAAAGTAAAAGCATGATTTATGTAATCTTTCCTTATTTTATTTTATTTTTATTTTTTAATATTGTTTACATGGGCCACATGCCGTGTTGTCATCAAGACATGCGTCAGTACCAAATATTGTCAGCTTGGGTATTCGGTACGTTTTTACATGGGAAAAAATAATATTTAAGGTGTTTTCTTTACCTCAATTCAAAAATAAGGAAAATAGTTTAAAAATTCAAAAATCAGGTATTCATTTAATTAATTAAAAATATTTATTAAATAAAGATAATAAAATCACATTTTGTGATTAATGGTCAAATATTCATAATTTTAAGTTACAGATTTATTTACTGGTCACATATCGTCAAATTTTTTGATCCCAAATTATTTTGAGGTCACATATCAAAAAATTTGTACATCACAAATTATTTCGAGGTCACAGATTTTTAAATTAGTTGGTCACATATTATTTCGAAGTCACAGATTATTAAATTTTTAGGTCATATTTGAGTAATTGGTCACAGATTGACAAAATTTTGGTCACAGATTGACAAAAATTTGGTCACAGATTGCCGATACTTGGTCACAGGTCACAGATCGACCAACACAGACTACCCAGCCACAAAACACACGACTGAACCCCAACATCGATAGATCCACCACCACCAAAAGCTAACCACAACCACCACCTCTAGCTAACAGCCAACCACAACCACCAGCCAACAATAGATCCACCACCACCAACAGCCAACCACAACCACCACCGCTAGCCAACAACAATAGATCCACCAACCCCAACAAAAATAGACCAACAGCCAACCACCACCACCACCAGCCAACAATAGATCCACCACCACCAACAGCCAACCACAACCACCACCGCCAGCCAACAACAATAGACCAACCACCCAACGCTCCACCGCAAACAACCACCGACAGCAGCGTCGCGACACTGCTGTGGGGTCGCAGCAGCACGTCGCTGCTGCGATTCACAGCAAAGAGGGGATGGGGAGGGGTGGGGAGGGGAGGCGAGGCGAGGCGAGGGGAGCCACCGGCGAGGCAGAGAGAGAAACAGAGGGGAAGAGGGGAAGGGGAAGGAAGGAACCACCACGCAGATCCTCCAACAAAAAACCACCGCCGCCGCCGGAAGCCGTTGCAGCGGCTGCCGGTGCTCGCAGCAACAGCGGCCGAAGCTACTGCGAGCACGGCGGCGGTGCCGCTGGCCGCCGCCGGCTGAAAGGTGGGGGGGAGGGGACGCAGAGAAGGGAGGGGGAGAGAGAGAGGGAGGGAGAGAGAAGAGGGGTAGGGTAAAAAATTAGGGTTAGAATGTTTATATATTACCTGATTTTTGAAAAATAAAGTTTGGTCCCTGATTTTTGAATTGGTGTAAATTTTACACCTGATTTTTGTAATTATACCTTTTTACATCTTTATTTAACCTTCTGAATGTGGTTTGCATTGCATGGGCCACAGCCCAGGTTGTACCCAAACCTTCAATTATTGGAAGAGAGCTGCTAATATGGCCAGGGCCACCTGGGCCCAAGGCAAGCAATTTTATTCTTATTGAAATTGTCGTCAGTGTGGGGGAATCGATACTTTTTATATCTCCAATTAACCTTTGAGTCGAATTTTGAGCTGTGCTTAAACAATAGATTTCTTTCATGTTCCTTTAGCACATCTCCTGTAGTGCTTTTCGATTTGTTATTATATCTAGATGTTTTCAATTTTGCTTTTCTTAATTAACTTCGTACTTAAATGATACAAACTAATATGGATGATTTGAACAAGAAGATATTCAACAATTACTTGAAGCCACGTGATCAAATTACAAGCAATGATGTAGTCAATATATTTTAATGTTTCGTACTAAACATGTAAACATGGAAATAGAGCCAGACTAAGAATTCGGTAAGAGTTTGTTCAACATAAGACCCGACATAGCATCAAGTATTGCACAATCCGTATTTCAAAGTGGCACGCGAAATTTGTTGAGCCACATCACTATACTCATCATATAATTCGAAATATGAAAGATTTAGCTGTTTTGATGTTAGTTTCTGAGTACTCCACCAAAACCTTGGTAGTGAATCCATAGTTGAGGTGATGTAGACTTAGAGTCAACTACTCCATTTGAGCTTGTTAGATGTTGTGATTCTCGTGCTTCTTAGACACATTTGTTATGGCATCACTGCTTGATTATCTTTATCTACTTATCTTGCTTGGTTTATATACATGGAAAGGTACATTAGAAGATTCAATGTGCTATTGTAAAGTTTTTTTTCGTAAAGAGTGTGTATACATATTTCAAATGCTCAACCACTTAGTTTATGTAATTTTACAAGCGTCTCTCTCATTTTTTAAATAGTATTACAATGTGTTAAATAAGCAAAAATTCAGAAAATTATTTTCCAAGGAAACTCAAGGGAAGAGAACTATTGGGCGTAAAGAATATGATGAAAGTGTGCAAAGAATGCATGGAGAGTATGCTATGTAATTCCAGTAGTGCTAGAACGCCAATTAAATTATTAATTTGCCTATCATTTGGCATCCAATTTGACCGTGGCCTTTGCCTTGCCAAATTCTATTTGTTTTATGCTAAAAAGGAAAAACACATTTAGGCAAAATTATTGATTGCTAGTCTATTTTTGGCTTTTGTCACATTGCTTTTGAAATTATATATTTCATTTCTTCTCAAGAACAGGTAACGGGGCTTAGTCCAAATCATATAACTGTACAAGCACATAATCCACCTAAATAGAAGTAAATTTACGCATGTGTCTGATTAATATTATTGAGGAAAAAATGTATTTTAAATAGTGATACGATGAGAAATATGTGGTTAAAAAGTAAGGAAATATTATTGATGTGATAAAAAATATTATTTAATTGAAAAATGTGTGATTAAAAATGAATTTTGAAAGAATGTTTGTCAAATAGAGGCATAACACCAAATTCAAATAGAATGTGTAGTTTTATGTTTGACAATATCCTTATTAATTTAGAGTCAAAATGTCAAATGGCATAAAGATTTCAAGTCTTCTCATTTGTTTGCTTTCTGAGTGCAGGGCTCTTAGTGGTGTCAAATGAGTCGAGCGGCTCATCGGCTCGCCCGCTCGGCTCGTACTGTTCACGCCCACGAGCCGCTCGGGCTCGTCAAAAAACGAGCCCGAGCACGAGCCGAACGGGCTGGTGGGCTAGACGAGCAGAGCCCGCTGGGCTCGTTACTATTCACGAGCGGCTCGCCGAGCCGCTCGTGAGACGAGCCCATATATAAAAAATAAAAAATAAAAAAATAAAAAATAAAATAAAATTCAGTGACTAGAACGGTCACTGATTTTCAGTGACCGTTTGGTCACTTAATTTTAAAATTTTTTTTTTCTACTTTTCTCCAATTCTTTTCCTATAAATACCCAACTCATTACAACATTTTTTTCCCACCAAACTTTCATTCTATACTCTCTACTCTACAATTTACAAATCATTATCAACAATATCATTCATTTATTCTATAATTCTCTTCTACATTTTTTTACATTATTATCTTTATTTTACAACTCATTTTATACACTAGCCACTAGTACATAATCTTCATTCACTTCTCATTTCTACATTTCTACATTCTATTTCAACAATTCACAAATGGATCCACGAGCATTTGTTGAAAACTTGTTCGGTATGGAAGGCGAAACACCTGCCCAAAATCAAATTGGGAATGAATTTGCCGGTCTCAACCAACTACCAATTCCAGAAGACATTGACGATTTCGACGTTCGTGAAGCCGATCCGATTGATTTGGATGACGTTGATGTTGATTTTAGTGTTTCTATTGATTTGGAACAAGATGAAGAACCTGCACTAAATATTCCCGATGCAAGAGGGAAGAGAAATGGGAAGAAGCAGGCAAAATGTTGGGACCATTTCAAATTGGTTAACACTGGTCGTGTGATCGATGGACTTCCAGAAACGAAAACAGTATGTAAATACTGTCAACAACGACTGGCATGGCAAAAAAGCATTGGGACCACTCACCTCAACCGTCATTACAAAGCATGTGCGGCCAAACATGGGCTTCTTGAACGTGGACAAACGCAACTACAGTTTGGTACTAGTAGAACCGGTGCTACTACTACGCCACTTTCTACGTGGATGTATTCCGAGGAGGAAGCACGAAAGGGAATGGTGAAGTTCGTTGCCGCGGCGGAGCTGCCACTAGCAATAGTGGACAACGAACATTTCGTAAACTACGTCAAACAATATCTTCAACCAAGGTACGTTGGGGTAAGTCGAAATACTCTTCGTTCTAATACAATTGAATATTTTCTTAATGCAAAGCAATTATTGATTGGGGATTTAGAAAAATACGGGGGTGTCATATCTTTAACTTCAGATTTATGGGAAGGGATTAATAAGAGAGGTTATATAGCTGCAACTGCACACTATATAGACCCACTTTGGGTTATGCATAAAAAAATTATTGCTTTTAAAATTGTCGAGTATCCTCATAATGCTAACACTATATTTAATGCAATTATGTTAATAATTAAAGAATATAAATGCGAGAGTAAAATTCGTTCTTTTACTTTTGACAATGCTTCTGTAAATAAAGTAGTTATCGATAAATTGCATAGAGTATTTCGACCCGATTTTGGTGGTTATTTATTCCATATTCGATGTGTGTGCCATATTTTTAATTTATTTGTACAAGACGGTTTAAAACATGTAAATGACGAAATTAGGCGAATTAGAAATGCACTTATGTATATTACGATTACACCTAGTAGAAAATAAGCATTTGAAGAATTTTGTGAACAAGCTGAGAACTCTAATACGAAAACTTTTATTACTGACGTAGGTCATAGGTGGAATTCAACTTACTTATTATTAAAATCCTGTGAAGGTTTTGAATCATTTATCACTAAATTTTATAACAATAGGCATATTAGAGACGACGACGATGATATCTTAAATGAATCCGATTGGAATACAGTTTTTAAAATTAAGAAATTTTTGGAAAGTTTTTATACGTCTACGAATATATTGTCTGGTGTTTATTATCCAACTAGTTGCATGGTTCTTGAACGTCTTTATATAACTGTTAGGGCTTTTAATAGATATCAAAATGACCCTGATTTGCATGCGGTTATATATGCTATGGAATTAAAATTTAGAAAATATTGGGAAGAATTACCTATGTTATTTCCTTTAGCATGCGTCATGGACCTCCGATATAATTTATCGGGTACTAAATTTATAATTGACCAAATTCAAATGCTTTAACTTTTAATATGCCTATTACTTATAGGAATTTGGAACAAACGTTAACTGAGATGTATGAATTATATGCTTCAAGAATAGGTACACAAGTTACTCGTGTACCTACTCCTCCTCCCACTAATATAAACGATGACGACGCTGAAGTAATTAATTTATTAGAAAACATAGACTCAATTAGATATGATTCAACTGTATATGCATATGGTTCCTCTAGTAGTAGTAGTATGTCTTCCATTGCATGTACTCAAACTTCGAGTAGTAGTCCAAATGCGTTGCCATCTGAGTTAATTGATTACTTTCGTTATACTATGCCTAGTAACAAATCAGTTAAGAAAAGCTCAGAAGATGTAATCGAATTCTGGCGAAATAATGAACGTCGATGACCAATTGTTTCTGCAATTGCAAAAGATCTACTAACACCTCCGGTTAGCACTGTAGCTTCAGAGTCTGCTTTTAGTGCAGGGAAGAGGGTTCTCTCTGATATTCGAAGTCGACTAAAAGAAGATATTTTGGAAGCGTTAATGTGCGTGAAGGATTGGGAAGACGCTAATTATCGAATTCAACATAAATATGCCGAAATTGCATGTAATCAAATAAGTGATATTTAATTTCAATACATTCATTACAAAATTTTATTTTCATACATTTATAATTTTTTAAAAAAATTGTACACGTAAAAATTTTTTCGTGTACAATTTTAACTCCGCCTACACGAAATTGAAGTAGCCGGTCCCAAACCCGGATAAAGGAGGAGGGTTTATCTTTTTTTTTTTAAATAAATGTATATTTACTATTTTAAAAATTATAAATGTTTTGACTTTTGACGAGCCCCGATAAATGTTTTGAAAAATATATATTTAAAAAAAATAGACTTGTAGTACTAGTAACGTTATTTATTATTTAAAAAAAAAAAATATGTGAGCCGGCGAGCCGAGCCGAGCTTGCCCAAATGGTAACGAGCCGAGCTTGAGCTCGGCTCGTTACCAACGAGCCACGAGCTCGGCTCGTGCTCGTGAGACAATGGGCCGAGCCGGCTCGGCTCAGCCCATTGACACCACTAAGGGCTCTAGCTCAATGGTCGATTTAGTAAAACGCATTTCAGGACAACAACCCCTCATGGGGAGCCTGAACTAAATAAATGGGCGTCACAATTGTAGTGTTCGTGATCTACCTCCTAAACTATGTATCAACCGAAAGGCAGGGTGATGAGGATCTAGCCAGATAGATTCACGACTGATGTTATAGAAGTTTTGGTTCACTTTTTATTGGATGTCTTTGATCTCATCCATATTTTGATCAAAGAAAGAAAGCAGAATAGCCACTTCTCGAAAATGCCTCGCATCTTGTAAATCCACTACTGATTCAATCCATCCAATGACCACTGACAGATCGTTCGATAAGAGAACCCTAAAGGAAGGTCAAGTTCATTTTAACTTTATTTTCAAAATAATGGTGTGGTTGATGCACATTTTTTAGGAGAGAATGCACTTTTTTGTAATGTGATGATAAATATGTGATTGAAAAGAAGGAAAAGTTATTGATTTGATGAAATATATTATTTTATTGAAGAACATGTGGTTGAAAATGAGTAGAAGAATGAGAATAAAAATGAGAATGTGGCTCAAACAGGGATTAAGTAACTTATAAGTTATAACTTTTTATTTCCAATGAGAACAATGATAAGTATAAACATAACCAAATTACTGACATTACCTAGAAAAGTTCAATATAAGGAATTTGAAATTTAAGCCCTGTCATTATTATTATTATTTTATTTGAAGGGTAAAACTTAATGTTGATTAAAATGAAATAAATAAATATATAAGGATTGAAGTCTCACCTCTCAACAATATCGACATTTTAAAGATGAAATCTCAAAACTCTAGAATATTATAGTCTCATACGAGCAATTTAATCCTAATACGAGAGAACCATAAATCTAGTTGGCATTTAATAGGTCTTAGCGCTTCTTTGGGTTTCATTATTTGATGAAATTAGAATGCGATAGAAATGTTTGGTGAATTATTTGATAGTAATTGTGGATTATGTATTGTTAACATTAAAATTTGACATTAGCACTCATTAAATTAAAATTCATTTTTCTTTATTTTCTTATCAATCATATATTATTTAATAAAATAATATTACAGGTCAACCTAAAAACTTTTCTTTCTTTTTCAATCACAATTCTCTTAAAAAATTACTATTTTCCTCATTAAAATGTAAAATAATGGAACCCAAACAAGGACTTAAATTATAAGAAAATTACAAGGAAATGCAAACAAACCCTTATTAATTCTTTATTCATAACTTGATCGTCATTGGGCTATGACATTTTATGACAACCATAACTTTTATTTTTTATTTTTCCCTTTACAGTTTTCGCAAGTGCCCGTTCTCCATCACGACTTTGGCAGCATGACCCTCTGGATTGGTTCTTGGTCTCATCGAGGACGTGCACATGGGATCAGACACAACTCCAAGTTTAATACTTGATACGTGAGGACAAGTGTATGGACTCTTGAGTCGTAATTGAATCTTACTCACATTATTAATTGCTAGTTATATTATTCATTTAATATTCGTGAACACGCGTAAAGACAACATTAATAGTATCTAATTTGGTGGTTGAAAGTAAAAAATAATTTTTTAAATTTGATTGTTTACACTAGAATTCGACTTTTATCTCGTATTATTCATTGCTCGATTTTAATATTTTAGGAATGCCCCTTTACTTTTTTTTTTATTGATCGATAAATGTGAAATATATTGATAAAAAATCACGTACAAGTACGCAGACATTTCCGAACGAAACATCAATTATATGGGATATACAAGTACTTTAAGCATACTCCAGCAAACAAAATAACAAAAAAAGACGTACAAACAATATGAACTAATTACCCATAGCTAACAACTCCTAGCATATCAAATAAAGAAATGCCCCTTTACTTGCTATTGCAGGAATGAATCTCGGTACGATTTCTTGCACTTGGAGGAAGCATCAATGTGTCGCTGCACGTTGATTCATAGACGATCAAATACACACCACCACGCCCTACAGACTTTCTTTTCCATCATGCTATCCCTATCTGCAGTTAGGCAATCTTTTGTCTGCACAAAGTGTCTGAAATTCCTGCAATCTGCACTTTGAAACTTCAAAATTTTAACAAAAGTTGCCCTCTATTTTCCTTTGCTGCTCTATTTTGGCACCTTGTATTAAAATCTTTGATGTTTTGGTTCCATGTCATAATAACAAGAGAAGATTATTAGTGATAGCAGTGTGTGGGAAATGGGAATGTGTGTGAACTGCAATACCGTACTCTCTCAGCTGGGAAATTTCACCGACAATCACTGCCCTAACCTCGCCTAAGGCCCGGGGGTGTGGGGTGGCGCTCCCCGCTTCATTTACATCT
Source organism: Fraxinus americana (assembly GCA_035079005.1). NCBI lineage: Eukaryota > Viridiplantae > Streptophyta > Magnoliopsida > Lamiales > Oleaceae > Fraxinus > Fraxinus americana. The sequence continues at coordinate 33,753,609 of CM068712.1, forward strand.
TAGTTTCAAATTTTTTTTTTTTTCACAATATTATGATCAACCTTTGTTTCGTAAACTTATTTAATTTTGTAATTTTCTTTTTCAATTTTTATAACATAAAAGGGACTGTTTTTTTAATGCGTTTAAAAGATCAAATGAGCTATTGGATGGTAAGATTTAGCGACGGTGCCAGATTTCAATGGCAGAGGGCGAAAAAATGTTGGAAGAAATAAATGTTTTGATATATATTAAAAAATCTCTAAATAAATTTACACAATTTCAAAAATCGAGTGAGTGATAGGCACCTTGACGAGATTCACGCTCTCAACGAGCTATCATCCTATGCCACACTAAAATCATATAATTTACTTGCAAAAGCAAAGCAAAACAAACTTTATAATTATTCTTCAATAAATTAAAAACACGAACAGTTTCATTAATTTTATATTTTTTTACAAATATAAACTTATCCTGTTTGAGCATCATTCTTTTGAAACTCAGGAACTGTTCTCTTTATGTTTTGAGTTTTGAATTCATTTTGGATTTTGTGTTTTGAGTGTTTATTTTAAAATTGTTGAAAATGTGTTCTTTTTGATTTTTTGAAAAATTGTTTTGAAAACACCCAAAACGCGTTTTGAAAATTTTGACTTGATTATAACTGAAAAACACTCAAAACAACAAATTTGTCATTTTTGGTTTTCTTTGTAAATTTTTAACTTGTTTTCAAAAACGTGTTTTCACTGTTTTGGAAAATCGAAAACAGAAAACGGCTTGAAAATTGTAAAGAGAACGGACCCTAAGGGCCTGTTTGATAGCCTTTTATTTTCCATGGAAGTTGGAATTGAAATTCCGTTTCCTACTTTTGTCGTATTTGATGGCACTTTTTTTTCCTGGAATTGATTTTCCACTTTTTTCTAGGTACAATCCTTTGATGCACAAAAACTTGATTTTGTTTTCTCACCTATTTGGTGGGAAAACATTTTCCACCTTTTCTTTTTTGCTTTTTTTTTTTTTTGTTGAAATGTGAATAAATTATAGATACAATGGTAAAAAAAAATTTTCACTTTTATTGACAACTTCCATGCAAAACAAAGTCAAACGAATGATATTCGGTATGGTAAATTTTTTTTTTTTTCAATTTTTTTTTTCAAATTTTTTTTTACAATTGGAACAAATTTTAGATCCAATGGTAGAAAAAATTATCACTTTAATGGACAAATTTCATAAAAAACGAAGTCAAATGGATACAAAATTTTTTACATTTTCCATAGAAAATTTTACCAATCAAACACAATTAATTACAATTCCCAGTAAAACATTTTCTAGGAAAATCAATTCTCTGTAAAACATTTTATTTCCACCCATTTTCCAACTTTCCAATCAAACGGACCCTAACATTTTTCTCAAACTCATTTTCTACAACACATTATTTAATAAAATAATTTTACACGTAAATTTAAATTTTTTTCTATTTTTTTTTTTTTATCACAAATCACTATTATAAAATTTATTCTTCAAAAAAGGGAGTTCAAGCAAATTCTACATCGTTCAACGAGTCAAGTTAATTTATCATTTAAAGAAGTTGCGGAGTAATTCCTTGTGATCCAACTAGGTGATAAACTATTTTCTTTAAAAATGTACTAAACGTGGCTTATTTTGACCCGCCAGTTAATTAATCGCCTAATCTTTCCTATAAACGGGTCCGGATCCACTTGGATAAAGATAAAGAAATACAGGAAAATAAAAAAAGACACAGATTCACGTCCAAAGAAAATAAAAGGGAAGTGTAATCTCGATCTCACAATTTTCTTCTCTCAAAAAAAGTCTTCTCACCCAATGAACAAGCAAAGGACTTAATCCAAATCGTCCGATCCGTTATCTATTTATCACCTTTGTTCATTTGGTTCTTCACAATAGGTTCTCCAATGGCGTCGGCAGTGCCGGAGCGAATCGAACTCGGGAAGCTCTGCACCTCAAAGGACTGGTCAAAGGCAATCCGCGTTCTCGATTCTCTTCTTTCTCGTTCCTGCATCATTCAAGATCTCTGGTAAGTTGTTAATTTTTGAGTTCTTAAACCGACCGACCGACCGATTGATTAAGACGCTGAATTAATTGTGGTGTGTTTTGAAATTTCAGTAATAGAGCATTTTGCTACAGTCAATTGGAGCTGCACAAGCATGTGATTAAGGACTGCGACAGGGCGCTGGAACTCGACCCTACGCACCTCGAAGCCTACATTTTGAAAGGTAATTTTTTAATGGTGCAGTTTTTTATTAATCGACTGTATTTCGTTTGCGCTTGAGCTGATTTCAAACCTTAGATTGGAATAGGAAAATAATTAAATTCAATATTATGCAGTAGAATTGTGTTGATAGTTGGAAAAAAAAATATCTCTGTTCCCAAGATGTCCATAAAATTCGAAGTCAACCATTCACCAAAAATAGGGGAAAAAAATTAGGCATATGTTTTTTTTATTCTTTTTTAATTCTTCTCCTTGGTTTTAGTAAAATACATTTCATGTAGTATTCTATGTAATTATTATGGTATTAGTGTTATAGAGAGAAAAATGATAATTTATTGAATGAAGTTGTTTTTTCGACATGTAAGAATTTTTTTAATGATATTAGCTATCTTCAAGAATGGAGACATCTGGTTACTTGTGATAGCTTTAGTCTGTGTTAAGAGTTCTAGTGGAAAGCCAAACTGCTTCCTCCGGCTTTCTTATTTTTCAATTGGCGCCATTAATTTTGGCATTGGAATTACTATTGAATTGAAGCTATTTCGAGAAACTATGATCTCACATGTTCAACGTCATGGCGCCAGCCGCCAGTTACATTGTTTATGTTGTCTAACGTTTTGTTAGCAACACTTGGCGGACAATTCAAGTTTGTTGAGTCAATGGTGCTTACAGAAAGAAAATAATTTTGTTACATAAATATTGGAAGATCAAAATTTTCTGGTCACAATAGAACTATTTTGAATTCATTATATGCTTTATAATTATTTTTAACTTAATGAGAAAAGGAAAAGAAGAGGATGGACGACAAGGTTATGGCACGTTATAACTTATAGAAATAATGATGTTGGGAAAGAGAAGGAAAATATACTTTTGACAGGAGAAGTTCTTGCATGTGGCCATTGTAACTCGTGAAGGCGTTGTCTTGATTATTCGATTTAAACATTACTCTAGTACTCAAGTAATTGCTGCTAGTTATTACGATTCTTGCATTGAAATTTTTCTTTTGACTCATTCTAATTGGTCATGAATTCTGGGACGGGATTTTCCGAAGGACCCTCTCTAACTCATTTTGCATCCAGGTCATGCATTTTCTGCTCTGGGGAGGAAAGAGGAAGCTCTTTCAGTTTGGAAGAAAGGTTATGAACATGCTGTTCGTAAACCTGCAGATTTGAAACAACTACTGGAGCTGGAAGAGCTCCTGGGAAGTGCAAAAAGCAATGGCTATATTGCCAATGAGGACCATGCTGTGGAGTCAACTCAGTTATCTTCTGCCGCATCTGAATCTGTCATTTCTGTTGAATCAAGTGAAACATATAACCACCATGAGAGTTCTAATGGTAAAACTGAACATTGCAGCAAGTTAACTGATCGATTGGATGCCCATGACAACTTATATGATAGATCAGAATTTCTCAGTGAATCAAGTCATAATGTCAAAGGGACTAAACTATTAGGTCATCAATCCAATGGGAAACATGAAAGTCAACCAAATGGAGCTAATTATATTGACAAAGCATTGAGTGATTCATCTCAATCATGCATCAGTTCATCTGCGCTCTCTAGTGAATCCATCAACTTGTCAGATATCTGCAGTCAATCAATTAAATTATCAGAAATGTGCAATGAAACAATTGATGAAGCCAAGAGGAGCAAAAAGTTCTGCGTTGCTAGGATTTCTAAGAACAAGTCGATAAATGTAGATTTCCGATTATCTAGGGGAATTGCACAGGTCAATTTCTTCTACACCTCCTGAGACTTGTGAGAACTAAATTAAATGTCACCTGTATCCCTGACAGTTCTCTGTTGTTTCCGGTGTTTTTTAATTATCTCATTTTCTCTTTGATGCTTCGGTTTATTTTCCTTTTATATTTCTTTCTTGTTGAGGCCTATCCATTTTTTATATTAATCTATTGATTTCTTTGTTTTTCGGTTGGGTCTGTGTGCTCATTCCAAGTGTGGCACATTTCTTAAGTTACACATGTATCGTAGAATGTCAGTAGAAGAAATCAAACCGACAATAGTCTGTTGGAAAAGTACTTGCTTGTTTGAGATTTTATTTTATATGTTTTTATTTGATATTATCTGATGTTGGCCTTTTGCTGTTGATTATGTCAGCAAAATGTTGTTACTAGCTTGCTAACACACTGATCATGGTTGGATACCTTAGATTGTATGAAGGGGGACATTTATGACACGTCTTATTCATTTGGTTATATATGTTATTCGCAATGTGAATCTAATTGTCTCTCTTTTACAGGTTAATGATGGAAATTATTCTTATGCTGTAGAGATCTTTGATAAGGTTTACATTTTTCTACTGTTTTAATTATTTCTACCCTAATCTTCACCAATACCATCTTCCTCCATGTGATTTGGGTAGAAAGGAAAAGGAATAGCTGTCATGCCAATATTTTCAAAAATTTCATTTTTCGCTTAATATGACAGATACTAGAAGAAGATCCTGATTACCCTGAGGCTCTAATTGGAAGGGGAACAGCATATGCATTTCAACGAGAACTACATTCTGCTATTGCTGATTTTACGAAGGTAAACTTGAATATTTCACAGAGGCAAGCTTGAATTTGAATACTTTGCATGGGGTACAGCAACGTAAATGTGGTTACTTTGAATAGGCTATACAGTTAAATCCATCAGCTGGTGAAGCATGGAAGCGTCGAGGGCAAGCTCGTGCAGCCTTGGGAGAATCTGCCGAGGTACATAATTTGGTGCTTGTGTCTTGAATTCATTTGTTTTATAAGAGTTTATTTTGATTGTTATTTGTTCTTTGACATTTTTCTTTTTCCAAAATCTTTCAAATGTTGAGGTATTGGTGCAATATTTGGTTTAGCCTTAGCCGTATCTGGAATTAGTTCTTTTTTCTTTTTTGATACAGGAATTGAAACTACACAATTTTATGCCAATTTTTCTTAGTTATTGACCCATTAATGCTTAAATCTTGAATTGTTGTCACTTTCACTCCCTCCCCAGTGTGTAACGCTTCGTTCGGTTTGTGTTTCAGTTTTCAATTTTGAGTTCAGTTTCAGTTTTTTGTCTTGAGAGTCTGTTTTAAAAATGCTAAAAACGCTTTTGATTTGTCATCTTGAAAAATTATTTCTCAAAATAACTAGAATGTACGTTTGGTTTGAAATTTTGAAAAAATTATTTTATGACGTTTTATTCTATAAAATTTGATTATTCGGTAAAAATATAACAGTTTTTTGTTAATATATTATCAAGTAATATATATATATATTTTGAAGTTGATTAATCTTACAATATTTTTTCTCGTTTGAAAACTAAAATAAAAATAAATAATATATTGAGTTCAAAATATATGAAATAAATATAAAAATTACTGACGGGGACTGAAAATATTTTATCTGTGTTCATTTAAATATTTTTTTAGAATTTTTGTGAATAATTATTAAGAGCTTGAATTATTTTATTTTATTTTTCTAATTTTTTTTAGAAATCTTATTTTTTATATTTAAGAATTTTTTTTTTTTAGAATTTTATTTTTAAAAAATTATTTTTAGAATTTTTTATTTTTGTTTTGTAAATTTTTTTTGTTAATTTTAATTTTTTAAAATTTTGTTTGTTAGATTTTATATTATATTTTTAAAATCTAATTCTAAACGCTCGTTTTCCACATTTTGAACGTTTTCAGAATTTTCACTGAAAACGACAAAAACGCGTTTTAAGTTTTATGTTATAAATTAATCATTGTTTTCGAAATTGCAAATAGCTGACAATACATTTTCAGTATTTTACAAAACTGAAAACAGTTTGAAAATAGCAAACCAAACGCACCCCAATTATCAAAGATCTAGAAGTTGATTTCCTTGCGAGATGATAATTTTCAATTTCTCACTGGAAAGTGAAGATTCCATTTCCTAGAATGGGCACATTGGAATGTTGTATATTACCAATCATGGTGGTTTAGACAGGATAAGGGAGATGGTGATAGGTGATAGATAGACTTGGATGAAGAGATGGTTAGTTTATGTGTTGGGTTGAGTGGCACTAGTAGGGAGGGAGGAGTTCGATGGATTTGGTGGGCAGGATTAGGAGCATTGGATGAGGAAAAAGCTACCAATCCGGCAGTTTTTAACTATACACGTGACAATACAATAGATAAGTTGATGCTTTTTTATGAACCAATTGGATAAGTTTAGGGAACTGGCCTTCTATCTTTCGTAAAAGGCCTCCTCGGAAAATAATTAGATTGCTATTGACTGTTATAACTCTCTAAAATCTGTATCCGAGTTGGCTTTCCTAGTTTTCTTAAAAGGCAAATTAATGTTAAGATTGAAGCTAATTTTAAACTTGAAATAAATAATGCATTTGAGCGACATTCTTATTTATAGAAATACTTTTCATAAATGATTTATTTAAGTGCTTACATATGGATGTATGAGCTTGAATCCATTGCATGAAGTGGCTCATGCAGGTTCTGCTAATGCTACACAGACATGCACGTTTATATGTGGTTGTATGATATATATATATATATATATATATATATATATATATATATATATATATATATATATATATATTTCTGTTTGTAAAGCATAACTAATTATCTTTTATCATCAGGCAATAGCGGACTTGACTAAAGCATTGGAATTTGAGCCAAATTCAGAAGACATATTACATGAAAGGGGTATTCACATTGACTCAACTCTTACTCTGTAAATTTGTACTAGATTCATACTCTCTCGGTAGTTCAACATCATCTTCTTGAAGTACTTGTATAGCATTGCTGATCATATGCATTTTTCTATAATTTTATGCATAGTCCAAGGGCAAACTAAAGATGATCATTGGATAGAAATGAAGTATTTCTGTAAGGTTGATAATTGTAAGCCAGCTCGTGTTTAGTTCGCTAGGTACTGAAAAACTTTAGCATGATGATAGAAAAATGAGATCAGGGTTTCTTTAACCAGAAAATTTGCATTTTATTGCCGTGTTATTCTCCCTTCCTCCCGAACGCATAAAACGCAAAAAGGAAAAGCTGACTATTATGGGGTTATAATATACATGTTGATGCGAACTTTATATAAGCACACATGAAGTGTCAAAGTTTTAGCCTGAGATAAAAGGAAATTGTATATTATTTTAACTCACCAGACTTAAAAGGCCATGAAACTGATAATCAATTTACTAAATTCGGTGTCTTATCAAATTTTGTTTCTAGTTCTTAAGGCATTGAAAAAGTATCTTGCAGTTGCTAACAGAAGTAGGCATGACTAAAATGCTGCTTTGTAATTTCAATTAAAATATGACCAATTCTTTTTATTCCCCGATAACAAAGAATTTCATCAATGAAAGTGTAGGAAGTAGGATTTAGTGAACAAAATGCCCTCCATTGAAGGGAACATAAAGAGGCAAAAACCAGAACACTGGGTTGTACTTCATGATTGTTGTGATTCTGTGACAGAGATCCTGACAAATAACCAGACAGAGCAGCAGCAAGAGAAATAAACAACAGCGTTCAACACTTGCAAAGATAGCATGTTTCTGTAGTTTTTTTACCTTAAAGATTTTTCTTCATAAATAAAAGAAATTGAAGGAAAATCTCTCTAGAGGAGGTAGCACAAATAAAGAAAGTGAAAAAGAAAAGGATTTAAAGGTGAAAACCATGTTCCAAATTCTCATATCCTGTGAATGGTGAAGATCTTAAAAAAGCATTCTGCACATAGTGGAGAGAGTTGGCCTTCTCAATTGTCGAAGGAGCAAAAATTCCTTGAAACGGAATCACCACCAACAGTATAGAGTTTGAGAGATATGAGTGTTTTATATGGAAGAAACAACACTGTAAACTTTGTGAATTCTACATCTAAAGAAAAATTGTCACACTTAAAACTTCCCCAGATCCTGAGAAGAGAACTGATACAAGCTTGGGAAGGAATACACGTGGAAGGAAAATTTCCTGGGATTTTATGTATAACATTTTTCTGGCTGTGACATCCCACACATTTTGTTTAGGGTCATGCTCCTAATCCCTTTTATGCTAAAGAGAATTAGGCTCCAAAAGGCACACCTAAATATGTTCGGGTGTCAAATTGTCAATTACCACTTACCTTATGATTGTTCATAAAGTTCAAAAGTGGTACATCTAGTGTGCATTAAACCTTCTGGGGAAAACGGTAAGTAGATACAGGCGGGCTTTTGCTACCAATATCCGTCATCTTATTATTGGTCGTAAATCTCTTCATTGAACACAATAACTTAATGATGAAAGCTGAAACTTGATTTCTCCTTTAAACCTTTTTGAGTTGCAATATTCTGTTTTCAGAGAAATATTGATCATGTTGACAAAACTAGTGCAGGAATTGTAAATTATAAATTTAAGGATTTCATTGCCGCTGTTGAAGACTTATCTGAATGTGTAAAAGTTGATAAGGATAACAAATCTGCGTACACTTACTTGGTGAGTGCACGACAACTAAGCTTCGGTTATTGCATAGATTCAGCTTGATTAAGTTTATGGCGAAAAATTTATAGTTACTAAATTGCAGATATTCATTATTTTGGCGTTTTATAGGGTTTGGCTCTATCTTCAATTGGCGAATATTCAAGGGCTGAAGAGGCACATATGAAAGCAATTCAAATAGATCGAAATTTCATTGAGGCTTGGGGTCATCTAACCCAGGTATCTATGAACATATGATTAGTGCTAGCATTTGAACCTCCGTTTGCATACAAATTTATAAATCGTTTATAAATTCAGTCAAAGTCAAATATTAATTTCAACGGACATTCACTAATACTACTCGTTATTATCTACATATTTTGTGGGACACAATACTATTTATCTTTATAAACCATTTACAAGTTTGCCAAATGGAGGCTAATATATATTCCCAATAAGTTGAACTGAATATCCTAGTTTGTCTTGGGAACAAGTTTTGGCCAAACGGTGGATAACAATTATATTCTTTCTGACATGACTAGATGTGTTGGACCTGAGTGATCTGTGGATTCTTATGGCATATCAAGTAAAAATCGAACCATGTTATTGAATTTTGGGAACTGCAATATGATTTTGTAATGAAACTCTGTTGAAGAAAGTGAACATCACATTGAGATATCTTAGAAAAAAAGTGGAAGATTCACGTGAAATGGTAGGGTAGAAGAGTAAATACTTGGGAAGGTGTTTTTTCTTGCTCTTGATAGTATCTTTGATCTCAATCTCTTCTTTTGTCCATCTCTCTTTGTTCCTCCGAGTCTCTCACTCTTTCTCTGTCTGAATTTTGAATTATTATTGAGGCTCATGTAAAATTTGTGGTACTCTTCTCCAAATAAACAAATACTTAACTGCTTTCTTTGGACATCTCCTCTTTTCATAAGATGTAGCCAGTCAGCACGAAATTACTCCCCCACCCATCCCAGCTGCATGACTTTAAAACTATGAAGTGACTTTTGGGTAAACTCTTGTCTAAAAGTTTGAGGTTGGTGTCAGTGTAATTATTTAACCCTTCAATCTTTGGCATATGATATTTATCTAAATCTCTGTCTGTGCCCCTTGTTCAGCAGTGGTTTTGGGACAACGTTTGAGGCTTCTGTTACCTAATGGTCTTTGGAGTTATCTATAAGAAAACTCTTGCGTATGTGAAGCTTTAAGAATTTTGAATTTTTGACGTCAATTGAACCATTTAAATCAAGTTAATATATATACGAGATCCCGTTCGTGTAAAGATATCACACAAGATCATAGATATTTTTTGTTATCAAATAAGATGCTGAAAATTGTTATTGGCTTGACTTTCAAAAATTATGGTTTTCCATGAAGTTTTATAATGTCTGTGATATGATTGTAATGAAAGCTTTGGCTAACTGATATGTGCCAGAGTCTTACCTTTAGAGTTATTTGAACAAGATTCTGTATCATGTTTTGACCTTTTGGCAGTTCTATCAAGACATGGCGAATTCAGAGAAGGCTCTGGAATGCATTCGCAATATTCTTCAAATTGATGGAAGGTATATTCTATGGATCTCAATTGTGGTATACATACATCTAATTTGGTTTGCTCGCATTTTATCCCTGTATCGGAATATTGTGGAACAATTTTTTGGGTGGTTGAATAATTAAAAAGATATGCTTTTGATGATTTTTTTCATCCAAGGTTCTCTGCAATGGAATTTATTTTAAATTTCTTCATGGTATGAAGACTAGTATTTGTTGTATCTTTTTTCTTTCTCTCATCATACTTCTCTCTTATGCCACTAAAAAAACTATTGCTAGTTTGCTAGCACAAAAAGAAATAAATCTTCGATATTGAATATTTTGAAACTCAAACGATCCAACTCAAGGGAGGCCAGGTTATAATTTATTCACTCTAGAAACCCAAGTGTTGTCTAATTCTAATTTCTACACACACTGCAATTATCCTACATAACAATTTTCCTATAGAGATACCTTTCATACCCAAAAGTGGTTTCATCCTATTCTTATATGTAGTCAGTTGATCATCTCGTCAAGTAGTTACACTGCAAAGTTCTGTATTGTGTATAGAAAATGTCACTTCTAGAGTTCTATGCAAATTCAAATATGGTTTTTTTTCCCCGTAATATCCATATACTTGTTTCCTTAATATGTTTTGTTGATCACTACATACACACATGCTAGTGAGGCCATAATTGATAGCAGCAAGACTTTATTCTGGACTCCGCTTGCTCTAATAACACGTTGAATAACTATTTAATCTCAAAGTCCAAGTCGTGGTGGGTCTTGAATTTTACCATTTGTCTTCAACAATGAAATTTACATTAAAAACATAGTTAATGCTTTTAGCAATGACTTTAGGTTTGTCAAAGCCTATCATCTGCGGGGGCTGCTTCTTCATGGCATGGGAGACCACAGGTAAACTTTCTAGCAATTTTGTACAGTGGAGGTGAGATCAAATGAAGCTACAACTATCAAATATTGTTGTATATTACTTGGTAATGTTGGGCATTAATATTTTTTCTAGTTATTGGCTGTTGATACCATAATAAGAATCTGAAGTCGTGATGTTCTTATTAGTTTGGTAGTTTTACTGCTTTTGTTCAAATGGGAGTCATCAATTAAATTTATGGGTGATATTAATTGCTTCACCTGCTAATCTCTTTTCTCTTTTACTTTGTTTATTTGAGATAAGGTTGTAATTAGTCTTGTTTGAATCTGTTAGATATTGAGATGCTTGAAATGAAAATTAAAGTCTCATTTTAGTTTTAGGCTTTCTAGTTGATCAAAAAAAAAATTCCGCTGGTTACTCTTTTTTCCAATCATGTACAATGTCATTTTTGTTTTGTTTTCTATATTCATCTGTTTATTCTATTTTGGAATTTGGATTATAATAAGCTTGCACCAGAGTTTTGCTTGAAGTTGTTCTCTGATGATATACTTTTAGTTGAGAAAATCTGAAGGAAATAAATTACAAGTTAGAACTTTGTAAAGGTATTTGGAATCCAATGGTCTTAGGTTGAATGAAACTAGAAGAAATATATTAGACGTTTATAGAAATGAAGAATAGTGATAATGGTTGAGTCAAAATAAAGGATGTCTTGTTTCGAAGAGCTTTAATTTTAGGTACTACTTTGGATATTACTAAGAAAGTACTTGAGACAAAAGATTGAAAACCCATATCAATTTGACAATGAGTAAAACTCTCAAAAAGTGTATTTGCTGTTTGTAGAATAATTAGAGACATTGATTTGGATTTAATTTTAATTTTTCTAGGTAAGAACTAATGGACCAAGGGATAAGTAATTTGACTCATTCACATCCAAATCACGAATGTTTGTAATCCATATTCTACGAGGAGAAGAGAAAGTCTGTGGAATTAATTCCATGTAGATTATATATGGGATTATCTAACGAGTTAAGATTGAATTTTAAATTACATCTGTTAGGTCATTGATACTTCATGGTGCGGGTTGGCATTAATGGACAAAAAATATTCATAAAATTTATAGAGCCGAAGTGAAATGTTAAAATGGATGGGTGGCTGCACTAAAGTGAATTGTAAAAGAAATGAGGCTATGGATTATTAAATTGAGGTTGCATAAGTTATGGATGAATTAAGTGAAGAATATCTTAGATTGTTAGGCCATGTCTTGCGTAGACCTGAAGTAACTCGTGTTCTTAGCGATGAAGTTGCAGTGTAACAGGCTAGAAGAGGGAAAGAAAACCATAACTAACATGCTGGTGGTTGTGAAAGACTCGATTTACTTCAACATTTGAGAAGAGGTAGCTTTGAATATAATAGAATGGCTGAAAACTGTTCATGTCATCAACCCAAGTTCACTGCTGCTTGTTTGTCTGTTTGTGGTAGATATATTGTTTAATAATTCTAAATGATTACCATTAAAGCTTCATAGCTATTCCCAATCCTACTTCCATTCTAATTGGTACCATAATAAAATTCCAATTTTAAAATTATTATCTAATACTTGAGCTGTTTTGTATCTAACTACTTTCGTTGCTGTTACAGGAATGCCATTAAGGATTTGTCAGTTGCATTGAGTATTGAGAGTTCAAGTATTGAATGCCTGTATTTAAGAGCTTCATGTTATCATGCTATTGGAGAATATAAAGAAGCAGTAAGGAAGTTTGTTTGTTGCCCTCACCCACAGTTTCTGTAAGGTATCAATGGATTAGCTTTACGGATTCTCTTAAATGATGTCAATTCTGTGATGCAGGTGAAGGATTATGATGCTACTTTGGATCTGGAATTAGATTCAATGGAAAAGTTTGTTCTCCAGTGCTTGGCCTTCTACCAGGTTTTTATTGTAAAAAATCAAATAATTATAGCATTTTTCACATTTTATATTAATGGCCAAGTTTAATTAAGAAAATATCACACTCACACACATGAATAGAGAACATTAGTTATCAAGAAATGATAGTGTGAGATAGTGATAGAGAATTATCAAGGAGGTTCTTCTGAAGGCTGCTCTTATTTTATTTTTATCCTTAAGTCCAACGTAGAGGTTAATGGGCTGCTGAATGAGTATTGCCACACACTGCTACTAAATGATAACCCCCAAGTTCGTAAAGGAACCAAATTCTTGTTGTCAATGGTGAATGATAAAAAAGAATATGACCTATGAAAAGTGATCTAATAGCAAAATTTGGTCGGGTTACCTTCTTGTGGTATTCTTTTTTTCTTATATTATTTTTTAGGCATCCGTGTTGTGGGTAGTGGTATGATAACATATGAGTCTTGGTTATATTTTTATTATATAGATTAGATGCGGATGGATGCATTGCAGTTACATGCATTCACCAATCAATATTGTAAATTTATTCCATAATCTGAGAAAATTAAAAAGGGAAATGGTGTAACTGGTCCAGTTCAGAGTTTCATTGGAGGTTTTTGGTGCAATAGAACCAAACTTTGATTATTGTTTCCATGGAATTACAGTTCAAAACTTCAGGTTTTTCTAGTCTTGAAAAGCTACATTGTAGTAGTGCCTCAAAATTAAACATACAAAGTACTCTTCATGTAGGCAACACAGAGAGTGCCTCTAATGATAGGAGGGAAAAAACAGGAGAAATATTGGATTCATTAAGATAGAAGATAGTGCAACAAAATTGCATGATTATTATCCTTATCCGTGCTTTGAGCTTAATGCTGACCATATAAATGGAAATAACTTGATAACAATTCATAATTACAGCTTTTATCTGATTGTAGCTCATCAAGGCATATCATTTGTGGTTTGACCCTTTCAACTTATTCTATTATCTTTTCTTGCAGAAAGAAATAGCATTATACACAGCTTCGAAGTTCAACAGTGAATTCTGTTGGTTTGACCTTGATGGCGATATAGATCCCCTCTTCAAGGTAAATGACTACAATGGTACTTTCTTAATATCCATCAATACTTCAATCAAAGTCTTGATTTTACTAATTGATTGCTTAGAGCATCTAACGTGGTTTAGATTGTTTAGCTGTCAACGCCAAAAGTTCAACTTTAATTATATTTTCTGTTCATGATGCCTGTGTGATCTTTACTGTTGTCTATCTAAATGATCCAGATTTTGTTTGCTAGAAAAATTTATCATTTCAATTTGAAATATAAAATGATGGAAGAATACTTTGGTATTTGTTTACCTGATACCCACTTTTCCCCATTTTATCCATTGAAGGCATCTCAAAAATTTATAAATATTAACAGCAAAAGCAAGATAGCCTCCTCAAACCCACCCTCATAGAATTGAATTTGCTTTTAGACTTAAGTAATTGTGACGAGCATCTTGTGTGACCCATTCTAGTTATGAAATAGCTCTGTGGTCAGTCATCTTATATGGTAGAAAATGCTTGATGGTCAAACTGTCTACAATTAGCGCATCACGGAGAATTTGCATATTGTATATTTTGATGTCATGCAATAATGAATGCTTTCACTCAAAGCTGAATTTTAAACAGCGTAGGAATAGAAAGAAAAGAGATTTGTAACTGACTTGGCATGATAGCTAATTGATTTCGTTTCGTATGGAAAAGAAAAATGCAAAATCTTTTTTGAAATTGATTCTTGTCTCATTGTTCTTCCATCAATTTGTTTCTCCGTTCCAGGAATATTGGTGCAAAAGGTTGCATCCGAAGAATGTATGTGAAAAAGTGTACAGGCAGCCTCCTTTACGCGATTCTTTAAGAAAGGGAAAGCTAAAAAAGCAAGAATTTGCACTCACTAAACAGAAAGCTGTTCTTCTAAAAATGGCAGATTCCATTGGCGAGAAGATCCAGTATCATTGCCCAGGTTTCTTGGCCAACAGGCGTCAGGTGATTATTCGTAAGAATATGATGGAAATTTTATGTTTAATGTGGTTAAATAACTATTCAAGACTATTTTTCATTTTTCCCGAACTAGAAAATAATCTTTGAAGCTTATTTTTCATCTTTCATATATTTTTTAATTGTACTTCAGAAGTCGTGCCTGGTTGGGTGGAATGAAAATTGTTCTTGTATAATAATTCTCCTTTCGTTTACCTCAATAGTGTACTTTTTTCTTGCATGTGACTAATATTATTTCTTTTGGGCTTTTTATGGCCCTGCTCTTATCTTTGTTTTTCAAGTTTTTTGGAATGCTTCTTTTGGAACTAAGAAGGGCAAGGAATGAGAAACAAGGGAGAATATTCACATTTGTAATTTATGCACATACATATGCTTCTGGGAAAGGAAATAGTGTTGTGATAAAATTATTTTTGACTGCCTTTATTTTATTTTTGTGGGTCCTAGTTCTCGAGCAATCATAAGTGTTGTTACTTGGTTTGAGAATTGTTATTGACTGCTTCCTTATTTAATGGTAGAAAAACTAGAATTTGACCTTAGCAAACATTTTTAAAAGATGGGCAGTTGACATTCCAATTTTCAGTAAGCGTTCATTTCAACCTTCCTTGTTTAAGTGAAGTTCATTTCGACCTTCCTTGTTTAAATGAAGCCCTTCCCAGGGTTTTGAATGTAAACTGCATTAATAGGTTTTATCATTTGAACAATTTGTGATCCTTAGGCTGCATCAAGGGAAGGAACTTGTTAATCTTGATTAAATTTAGAAAATCACCAAACTAACAAGAAGAAACAAAATTTAAATCTTCAAATTATTAATTATGGGAAGAGAATAAATATTAAAAAAAAAAATCCTTCAAAGTAAATCCTAATTTCTTTCCACAAGTAAGTGGCTAATGCTTTTTTTTTTTGATAGGTAATCATGTAATTTTATAAATCAAAAGCAAAAGATAATACACAAGAAGTGCATTAAGTAAGTGGCTAATGCTGTTAAGCCTTCAACAATAAATCTGTTATAATCTTCACCGTCTGTCTTCTCTTAAACTTTGTGTGAAGATTTCTGTTTAGCTAGTCAAAGTTATATTTTCTTAATCATTCCACTTTTACTTATCATGAATTACAGTACAAGATCTTAATTTACAAGAGAAAATCAAAAGGTTCTTCAAGCATTTGAACCTCTCTGTCCCCAAAAATTCCAACCCCACCCGCACAAAAAATAGATATGTTTCGGTGCGTAAGATTTGCTAAGCTGGCTCTAGTTACTCGCAATAGTCTTTCTCATCAATTTTTTCTTGCTTCTGCCTCTTGTTCTTTTCGTTGGGTTTTGCACCTATTGATTGCTTGCAAATTTTTTTTTTGTAAATGCACCAGCATCGGATGGCAGGTCTAGCTGCTATAGAGATTGCACAAAAGGTCTCGAAGGTTTGGCGTTCTCTACAAGCAGAATGGAAGCATTCAATTAAAGGCACAGGAAAATTTGGTAAGAGAGCAAGAAGAAAGGAAAGAATCAATCCTCCTAGTCAGAACAGAGGTGGTGCTGGTTGTACTACAAGCAGTTTTGTAGAACAGACAACTTCATATAGCTCTACAGAAGATAGATCATTTGGACGTCCTACAATGTCATGGCATGATGTTTATTCATTGGCTGTCAAGTGGAGACAGATTTCTGAACCGTGTGACCCCGTTGTCTGGGTTAACAAGTTGAGGTATATTATCTTGGTTTTTGTTTTTTTATTTTTTTTCAAAATGGCTTTGTGAAGGGTACATGGCTGCTATGATATCAAAGCTCTTATAGTGCAGGACATTTTTTCAACATGCTGATTCCTGAAGTTTATATTATTTGGATCATCGAAATCGTAAATGGGAAATAAGATAATGCAAGCAAATATACACGAATTTCTCCTTAGTATCATTGTATAGTACACCATACATATTTTGTTTCTATAGCTTCATAACTAAATTTTTCCTACCCGTGTTAATGGAATCAGCTAGAAATATATGGGCTAGAACAACTAAAAGGCGAGAGTGTCAGAGACTATCAGCCTTATTTATATGTCTTCATTCAAACTCCATTGGTAGATAGCTACTAATTGATAAATTTCCAAAACAGTTGGTCACAGATACAGTGATATTTAAGGAAAGTACTATTTATTCCTATGTACAATACATAATATCATGGCTGTTTTTGGTTTCTGATACAATGGTGGGCCTAATGTGATATAGTGAGGAGTTCGATGCTGGATTTGGGTCCAATACTCCCCTTATTCTCGGTCAAGCCAATGTTGTTCGCTACTTTCCAAATTTTCAGAGGTAAAAGCATATCATTCTTTTTACAAAAGATTTACCTCGTTATAACTCTCATAAAGAAAAAGGAATCATATTCTTTATTTTTGCTCCTGTTTTAAAGAACTTCTCATTGTTTGTTGAATCGCAGAGCGTTACGTGTGGCCAAGGCTGTAATTAAGGAGAATAAGTATGTGCGTGACAAGAAGGATAAAATTATTTATTTGACCGATGATGGGAAAGTGCAAGAAGTGAGTTATATTGATGTTCAGTATTGAAAGTTAATCCTGCTCTTTTTTCTGTTGTTTTCAATTGACATGGAACCAACATTCTCTGCAATTCTTACAAACCTAATAATATCTTTCTTCCAAGATAGCCATTTGACTTATGAAATGGTTGACAGTTTTCTTCCAAGAACTTGCTACTACTGTACACATTGTCAACATCTTTTCTGAAAAATGGAACTATTGACTTTTATGCTTTGGAGAATCAAAAGGTTTTGGAGATGTATTAGTTTCTTTCTTTAGGGAGATTTAGTTTGGGGGCTAAATTTGCTTTCTTCTTTAGGGATAAAGCTGAAGTTTCATGTATGAACGATGGAAGATGAACTTTTATTTTATCAGACTTTAAAAATTATGTATGTATAATCAATCATTTAACTACATCTTGCAGATAATGAATGCAAAATCCTGCTTGGATCTTTACAAAACTATTGGTGAGGATTTCTGGTTGGCTACTTGGTGTTACAGTACGGCAGTTGAGGGGTATTTTCGTTTTCATGTTTTTTGTTTATGAATTTCTATTTGCTGTTTTATACACTTTAGTGAGTAGAATTTCTAATATTGACCCTCGTTTGGTCATGTTTTCCTGTTTCAGGAAGCGCCTTGAAGGAACGAGGATCACCCTACTAAAATCGTAAGATACAGATTTTTACTCTGTTGAATTGGTTGTTTTTGTTGACTCATTTGTTAATTGCTGCTTTTATATGTTTTTCATTCCTGCAGGGGTGAAAATGGGTTTGATTTTGCAATTAGAACACCTTGTACACCTTTTAGGTGGGAAGACTTTGAAGTGGAAATGACTTCAGCATGGGAGGTATGTCTTCATGTGGAAATGACTTGTAGGCTGGCTATTCCGTTTTGCGTATTTCACATAGTTTCTTTTAAGAAAAGCTCATCACTTTCTGCTGATTCTAGAGTAATATTTAATGAGGTTCCAGTTGTGTTAAACTTGTTTATCAATGGATGTGCAGGCATTGTGTGATGCTTATTGTGGGGAAAATTATGGGTCAACAGATTTTGATGTGCTTGGGAATGTGAGAAGGGCAATTTTAAGGATGACGTATTACTGGTAATTTATGATTCCACCATGCATGCCAATGATCAGTCCACATAATTTAATACATTATATTTTTGAAACAGGAAAAAAATAGATAGGTTAAAGATATGTGAAAATGACAAAATATTACTAAAAATATAAAAAAGAAGAAGAATATGATTCTTTTCTATTAACATTTCAAACTGGCGAGTTTTTTCTGGTTAAAAAATGTCTTTCTAGTTGCTCTGGAATCGGTCCAACCGGGATTCTTGAATCTCTAACAATTGCATCTGTCTTGACTGATGGAAAAAGTACTGTTTTACAGGTATAATTTCATGCCACTAGCCAGAGGAACTGCTGCTGTTGGGTTTATAGTATTGCTGGGACTGTTGCTTGCTGCGAATATGGAGTTCACTGGGAGCATTCCAGAAGGTCTGCAGGTGGATTGGGAAGCAATTCTGGAATCCGATCCCAATTCCTTTATGTCTTCCATAGAGAGTTGGCTTTATCCTTCTCTCAAGATCAGTACATCTTGGAAAGGGTACCCTGATGTAGCATCAACTCTCGAGACAACAGGATTGGTTGTTGCTGCTTTGAGCACCTACTCTGAATGAGCAAACTTGCATATTTAATCAGTAAGTATCTTGAATAATGACTTTTGTGACTCCTAAATTATTCTGCAAATGGAAAAACTTTTAGGTTTGAAAGATCACAGGCAAATAAGAAATGAAATAAAGAACATTAAATAATGAAAAGTTTTCATCGTCTTGTTGGAATGAATTGTACGTTGCTATTGACTTAGTGAGCGTTTGGCACCCATTTTAATGGGAATGGAAATTTTATAATAATGATTGATGGAAGAATGTGTGGTGGAAAAGTAATGAAACATTTTAGATTTGTGTGTAATATTATTTTATTTGGAGTTGAAATGAAAAAAAGAAAAAATTAAAGAGAATGAGTGTCAAACAGCGGCTTAATGTATGTTAAGCTATTCGTTGCTCCATATTTGCACGAGATTTATTTTTTCATACTATTACATTTCGTTCATTATAGAGATGCCTCAAAATTAACTGTAATTTTTGTCTACGGTGGCTCTTATTGTTCTCCGTATGACATAATTTTGCAGATTACCATGAATAAAATATCCTGGAATGTCATGAAAACGGGAACCAGAACTGAGATTTCAAAAATTTTACGTAGTTTGTGCTATCAAATGAATTATGTATTGTGCATTATCGTTGTAATTTTTGTCTACAGTGGCTCTTATTGTTCTCCGTATGACATAATTTTGCAGATTACTATGAATAAAAAATATCCTGGAATCTCATGAAAACGGGAACCAGAACTGAGATTTCAAAACTTTTACGCAGTTTGTGCTATCAAATGAATTATGTATTGTGCATTATCGTTGTAATTTTTGTCTTTTGTGCTATCAAATGAATTATGTATTGGGCATTATCGTTCTGAAAGCATATATATATATATTATCTTAGTTGTGAATTTTTCTAATGATATATAAAGAATACACAGCAAGTTGGGGAATTTGTATCTATCAAAGTGATACTTGCCAATTTAATCATTACTGTGTACTAGCCAGGACCTGCAAGGACTTGCATGAATCGACCTTGATTCATGTGGCATGATAAAATTGCTTGAAAGAGATGTCACATTTTCTGCAGGAAAATAAAGTATAAGTTGAAGCAAAATGAAAATGATGTATGAATGCTGAGTTCTTTTCCAGGAATGATTATATAAAACAATTAAATAGACAAATAGGACGTGATTCCACAGTTGCTGTCTTTACTTTATAACTGAAACCTGAAATTAAAGGAGTCAGAAAAAAAAAATAATAATTACAGGATGATGACCATAAAGATAAGGGTTCTTCAGTTTTGCTATCGGTACTTGTTGACATTGTGTGAAGTGGTCATCATTTTTGCTCTTGATCTTAGAACTCCCTTGGTGTACAAAATTTTTGTTTACAGACGTTGTATGACAACACACATGGTGTGGGGTCTGCATAATTTTTTTTTAATACAGGTGGGGCCTGACCCTTGTGAGGGGCCTATAAGGCCCTTGTGAACAAATCCTAGGATGTGTTCTTGATCTTAACAATACTTAAACTAATCAATGGCACAGATTTTGACAATACATAGAATGTTAACAAAGATGTCATTAGGGAATGTACAAATAACATAGTTCTTTTTCTATACATATTGCTTTAGAAAAAGTCTAGATGTACATCAGCAGCTATAGAATGTTTCACCTAGAAAAATAGAATTTCAAAAATACCCTCCTATATAAGAATTTGCAAAAAAAAACCACTATAAGAATATAGGAACTTCAATTTAAGTCCCCAAAAAATTTATAAACTAAAAATCTTATTCTAAAAAATTATTTTTGAGAAGACCTTTATCAAATAGATTACATAAAGAAATTAAAAAACTTAGATATACGTTAACAGTTAGGTTTTATTTTAGAATATTAAGTAATAGATTAAAAATTAAACATCTAAAAGGATATTTAGAGTATATCCAAACAAAGATAAAAAAAATTAGATTTCCGCCCATGCTTACCCTGGTAAAAATGGTATCAGAGCCTTGTTACGAACCAAAAAAAATGATGAATATAGTTGATGAAGAAAATATAATTGAAGAATTTTTGAATAAAGTTGAAAAATATGAGAAACCTGGTTATACTTATTTACCTAAAAATTGTACAAATGAAAGTTGTGAGGATATACACAAAAGATAGGAAAATCTGAAATATAATATACAAATAGATAATGATCTATTAGATAAAAAACTTGAAGGGAAAGATAGGATTATAATTAATCAACCTCAAGATTTTAGGATTATAGATAAAAATAAAGGAAAGGATCATGAGATAAAATAATATATGATTGCAGAGGTAGAAGAATTAGAACAAAAATTCTTAGAATCTACTGGTGAAGAATATGAAGAATATAAAAAATAGTTAGAAGAATTAACTGGAAAAATGGAAAATACAAAAATGAACACTAATCCATCAACTAGTCATAATATAAAACCATAATTTAGTAGTGATGAAGAATATGAATACGCTTATGGTACATCAATACCTAATAAAAATGGTGTTAATCAATATAGGAAAACACGGAAAAGATACACTGAAAATATAAGAAAACAATTCATTAAAGAAATAAACCCAATGAAATTTTATAATAAACCAATCCATACAATAGGGATATGGTTAGGTCTAGATTGTATAGATAAAAATAAAGCCATTGAAATATGGATAAAAAGTACAGACTTAGCTATACAATTTAACAAATGAGAAACATATACAGCCTTTGGATTTATAGAACATACATTCAGAGGAATTATATCTGACTAGTGGAGAAAGCTACCAGAAAATATAAAAAGAAGAATAAAATATGGAGAGAATACAACTGAAACAATAGATAATAGGAATGCCTTGAATGAGCAAAATATACAAGAAATATTAAGAAGGTTAGAAAGGTTGTCATTGCTACAACAGCAGGAGGAAATACGGTAATATATAGCAAATATGTCACACAAGTACCTTTTCTAATATCCTTTAGAGAAGTATTTGTTGACATAATATACATGTCAACCACAATTGGATGTGATATTTTATTAGGACAAAATTTTCTATTAAAATATGCACCAAATACACAATATATAGATAGATGTATGTTCACAACTCCTCGTGCACATAAAATATTTACACTTAAGATAACTAAAGCTGTTAGTATAACATATATAGAAATTAATCATCAGAATTCCTCAACCCAGCGTGGTGGATGTTAGAATACAGAAAAAATTAAACCAGTTACAGTTTTGAAAATGATAACAGAAAATAAGTTAGAAAAACAGAAAAAAGAAATTTCTGAAACTTATTCTGAAAACCCATTAGAAAAATGGAATACGGATAAGGTAAATGCAAAGATAGAACTAATCAATCCAGACACTATTGTAAGAGTCAAACCAATGAGATATAATGTAGAAAATCAAAAAGAATTTAAGAATCAAATAAAAGAATTATTAGAGGCTAAATTGATTAGACCTAGTAAAAGCTTACATAGCAGCCCAACCTTTATGGTTAGAAAACATAGTGAGATAAAGAGAGGAAAAACCAGGATGGTGATAAACTATAAGAAGTTAAATGAAGTTACTAAATTTGATGAATATTACTTGCATAATAAGGACACCCTTATTAAACAAGTACAAAACAAGAAAATATTTTCAAAATTTGATTGTAAGTCAGATTTTTGGCAAATTGTACTTACAAAAGAAAGTAAATCACTAACTGCATTTAGTACTCCCAATCCTTTAGGACAATATGAATTGAATGTAATGTTATTTGGGTTGAAAAATGCACCACATAGATTTCAAAGAAGAATGGATGAGGTAATCAAACCAATTAATCACTTTTGCATTGCTTATGTTGATGATTTACTGATTCATTCAAATAATATAGAAGAAAATATTGAACATCTTGAGAAATTTTGTTATATTATGAAAAAACATGGTATTATACTTTCTCAAAAGAAAGTAGAGATAGCTAAAATAGAGATAGAATTCTTAGGATTATTCATTAAAGAAGGAGAATTGCAATTGCAATCTCATATTGGTGAAAAATTTCAAGAATTACAAAGTTTCCTTGGTATATTAAATTATGTTGAATGATTTATTGAAAATTGTGCTAAGTTAAAAAATTATTTTCTTTTAAAATTAAGAAAGAATGTAATGTGATTTTGGGAAGAACAAGATTGCGAAAATATAAGAAAGGTAAAAAAGGAATTAAAATTTTTACCTAAACTTATAATTCCGCAAGAAGAAGATTTTTTTATTCTTGAAACTGATGTATCAGATAATTATTGTGGTGCAATATTGAAGGTTAAAAAAGAATCATAAAAAATATAAATGTGAAAAGAATTGTTTTTGTCTTGAGACACTTGCAGGTATATATTAGGAACATTTAAAGAAGTCGAAACAAGATATGAGATGAACAAGAAAGAACTCATTGCTGTAAAGCGAGGAGTACAGAAATATGAAAATTATTTACTACCAAAAAAGTTATTAATTAGAACTGATAATACTCAATTTAAAGTATTTCTAAAAAATAATGTTGATCCATCTATTGCCAATAGATATATTATCAGAATTCAAATTTGATTTTCTTATTTCAAATTTGATATTGAACATATAAAAGGAGAAGCTAAATTTCTTCTTGATTATCTTAGCAGGGATGGAGTTAGAACAATTAAGGACGAAAGTTTAGACACTTGAAATAAAAGTTTCCTACTTGAAAACTCAAATTTAAAATATACAAGATAGTCTTCGAGACAGAATGAATATAGCCCTTGAGGAAGCCCTTGAGGCAGAAGATACTTGTACCAAGTCTAGTATCCCTTTACAGGGACTTGTGAATACTAGCGCTCTTCCCGAGGATAAAGGGAAAGAAAAGAAGGTAATAGGAATCCCTTCATAGGGAATACTCAAACCTATTACTGGTAAGGATATTGTCAAGATATACCATGCAACAAAAATACCCAGAAAAGAGAACTATGAAGAAGTACTACTCTTTATTGTTATCTTTAACATCTTATTTGATTGGTATTTTGAGATAAAGAAGTGGATGAAAACACTCCACTATGGAAGATACAACAAGATAAATTTTTATCAAGGAGCACCAGCCAATTGGGTAAGAAATTACTTTGAATTGGGAAATATACTCTGTATATATTCTAGTAAAGATCTCAGAAAAATAGTCCAGCTGCCAACTAATGTCAGAAAGGCAATAAAAAGATATACTGAAGTTGTCAAAAGTACAAACATATATATCAGGTTCCACTCAGCAACTATGGAATTTGATCGTGTTCTTAAATATATGTAATCATTGTTCCATGTCATAAAATTGAGACTTACAAATCAACATTTTTTACCAACCAGTCAAAAGGTTGTTAAAAATGGTTGTCAAGGTATTATAAATATGATGCCCTATAGAAGAGAAAAACGGTATAAAGAAATATTTTAACATGTAACTCAGTTAATTACTGAGAAAGAAAAGATATGGAGCTATCCACATGAAGATAATATAATTTATTCCAATACAAGGATCTCGACAAAGGATGAAGATATGTATCTTCTTGACAATTTACTATCCACTATAATCTCAAATCAAGTTAGTAGATCAGAAGATATGGCAAAGGAATTATGCAAGATACTCTGGGATTACAGTGATCACCATTGTGAACATTGTGTTGTAGAAGATATGAGTCAAGCCTCTCTCAACAGTGAAGAATTCTCTGCGGAATTCTTTGAATCAAAGATGGAAAAGTAATGGAGCCAAGATAGTGACCCTTTATCACTACTTTAATTAAGTCAATTTATTAAAGAAAAACTGTGGTCACTAGGAGACAGAAGATAATAGAGAAATGTCACAATCCAACTAGCTAACACTACCTAACAAAAAATAGTAGGAGACATCCGTGAAGATAAGGTGGCACTACCTAACAAAGATAGTGGAAGGATAGCTGTAAAAATAAGATTCTTTATCGCCAAAGGAATGGCTCAAGACCTCTATAAAAGGGGAGGAAGTTCAGCATTCAAGATATCTCCAGAAGAAATATCATCTCAGATCATTTCCTATTTTATAATCTGTATACACCACTTGTATTCAGAAAAAACTATTAGCTAGTCTTGAAGATAGGAAAGCTTGTAATAAGGTAATCACTTATGGAGTTCTAAACTTCATAAGGTGAGTGCCAAAGGTATGTAAATATAGTTTGCAAACATGTACAATTTAAGTCTATGAATATTAAGATGAAGTTTGTTATGTTCAACAAAGTTTTCATAAAAGGATTTTGTTAAGTTTCTCATGATTCCTCGATAGTACAGATAGAGATTAAAATTTCTTTTTTTAAATATTGTTTTAAATGGATGTTAGCCATGTCAAAGTACTCGTCTTTGATGAATATTTTAGGGAAAAAGGGCAGTCTTCTAACAAAATTATAGCACTTTGTGTGTGAGATATCTTTTAAAATTTCGTTCTAAGTAAGAACTTGATTCTGAAAAGAGTTTGAATAGAGGTGAAAACAGAGACTCTGGATACAATGAGATAGCGTCTGTGGCAACACGGCTAGTTCTTTAGAGTGAGAAACGCAACCTTAATTGAAAAGCCTTTTGCGGAAGCAGTTGTGGACCCAAATAATTTCAAAACATTTTAAATATTCATTTGATTCAGAAAATTGATTAAGTACATGCAAAGCTACTATAAAAACACGATGGAGGGAAATCTTAGTTATTTCCATTGATTACTATAAGTTATTTACATACTTTTATATGTTTATACTTTAATTACTATTGATCATTATGAACACTTCACAAGCATCCACATCTAATGATAATTGTCTTAAATTGCATTTAGATGAAAAATATATTTCATTCTTGCTTAGTATATAATTGAAAAATTTGAAGATATAGTTCCTATTGGCCAAGAAAAACGTAAAGAAATATATTATGATATAGATTATGCTTGTAAACATAATATAAGAATTGATTCTATAGAAACTAGTAAAGAAATAAAAAAGGTTGAAAATGTTATAGCTAAATACGAAAATATAGAAGAAGAAGTTTCAGAAAGAATTGTTTTTGGATATATAACCGAAGAAAATCAACCTACAGCTTTTAAAAAGTTAACAAAATATAGAGAATATTCAGAACAGATAGAAAGGTTAAAAGAACATCGTATAGATTCTGATTAATGAATCAAGAGGAAAGAGAATATATTGAAAGATTTGAAAAAATTCAAGATAATACCAGTGAATTAAGATCTAGAGAAATTAGAAAATTTCTTGAAGAACTTAGAAGAGAAAATAATACAGAAATAAGGGATAAAATCCTAAAAACTATAAGATATCACCAATACGAGCAGCAACAATACTTGATTTGGTTACAAGAAAATATTGAACTAAGATTCCTATGATTAGTTCTAAGAACCTACGATCCAAACGGAAGAATTGTAAGATATAACCCTGAACAATCTAACAATTAAGAGATACAAGGCATATCCTTCAAATAGAGAAGGGATGGGCAAAGAAGGAATTTCAACAGTAAAAGATATTACTCTGTAAAAGATTAGGTAACAAATTCGGTACATGTAGGGGGCACACAAATATTTTATTGTATGTGGGGCCCCCTCTATGTGAGGGGGTGTAAAAGATTGAGTAAACTATTGTGTACACATGACACTTCCCTTATATTTATGACAATTTTGTTGAATGCAATATTCTTATAGATAATTCTGTGCCAACAGTTGTAGGAAGACAAACGATACAAGCGTTCGAAATGATTGGACATAAAACGTCTTTAGGTAACTTTTTAAGTATGTCTTTAAATCTCAGGGCTGAACACGCTAGGGAAACTATGAAGCGGGATTTATATATATTCATTCGTTAAACATGTGCCCTCATAGCGTTTATTTAGCTCATGTTTGGTACCCATTCTCTATTTCATTCTCATTTTTTTCTCTTACTTCATTTCAACCACACATTCTTTCAATAAAATAATATTATATACAAATCTAAAACTTTTCATAACTTTTCCACAACACATTCTCATCAATCACTATTCTAAAAAAATTTATCTTTAAAAAATGGGTGTCAAACAATTTCAACGAGCCTGAAATGTATACATCTTATAATAAATTCGTCACAACGAAATTTCAAATCACGAAATTGTTAATTTGCGTGAATAGAAACGAGTAACTGATGAAATTGTACCATATCATTTTCTTTTTTCCTGCTTTTTGGTGATATGACTTGATTTGCACTGCAACTAACTCTTTCTTTTCTTTTTCCCCTTAAAGCATAAAGTTGGATCTTCTGATGAAAATATATAGTAATATACTTTAACCTATCTTTTTTTTTTTTTTTTTTTTTGAGCATTACTACTTGTACATAATAATATGTACATCAAGGTGTCCATCCCCTCACATAGGGGTGGGGCCCACTTGAATAAAAAATATTATCTTCAAGTGGGTCCCACCCCCATGTGAGAGGGTGGACACCTTGATGTACATATTATTATGTACAAGTAGACAATTTCTTTTTTTTTTCCCTGCTTTTTGGTGATATGACTTGACTTGCACTGCAAATAGATTTAGCCAACCCTTTCCTTTTCCCTTTCCCCTTAAAAGCATAGAAATAAGTTCATACTTTGATATCCACATGCGGGCCGGGCCAGTGTCATTTGAGTTTGATTAAAACAATTTACATGAACAATAATAATAAAATCACTTAAGCCTGAAGGCATTGAAATTATGGGTTGGTCACTATAAAATTCCACTTTGTATATAATAAATTGAGATTTACTTGTTGGGTCAATTGATTTGCAAGCAAATTAAGGACATGTTTGTTTTTTATTCTCAAATTCTACAGTAAATCAATTCTCAACCACACATTCTTCAATAAAATAATATTTTCCATTACATCAATAATTTTTTCTTCATTTTCAACCACACATTTCCCATCATATCATTATTCAAAAATCAATTCTTCCCCCACAAATTCCTACCAAACAAGCACCGACTCCCAAAAATCATACAATTATGAAACTTATTAGACACTTCACACCTACATAAATTCAAATAAAAATACATCCTACTTCAATTATAAATTCACTCTAACGAAGACACATAATAAATAAAAATTAATAAGATTTCACTGCTAGAGTACTCTCAAAATATGATACATGTACACAAAATATTTACAGATAGGTTGACAGAATTGGATTTTGCACAAAAAAATATAGTTATGACAACCAATGAGGTGTTGCCAACACATCACCTGTAAAGTAGCATATCATTTTCCCTTGTACAAGTAGTGTAATTGTTGCTTCCCATTGATTAGCAAATTAATCTAGCACTAATCTAAAAATATTGAATAATGATATTGTCGACACACTAAAAGTGCAGCCCAAATTAAATGGCCCAAAGAGCGAAGCCCAATTGAGAATCCAAGATGAAAACTCAAGCAAAGGGTAAAAAACCCACAAACAAAGGAACGCGTCGCTCAAGCTTGTAGAACACCCAGATGTTAAGCGAATAAAATACACTATGGATGCCCAGAGCGAATGAGTCGTCGCCCAAATTGTTGGATCGCCCAGAATCCTAGCGATGACTAAACCCCGTTGTTATCTAAAAGTCACGATTTGAGGCGGTTTGAGCACATCACGATTACATCCCACGATTTGAGAAAATTAGTGACAAGCGGTTATGAAGAAAATGTGGTGGTAGGAGTTACAAATGGTAGTTATTGGCCAGTCAGCCACTATGAAAGAAATGGGTAGTTACAAGTAGAGTCCAAACGGTTGAGAACCGCCCAAGGAGTATAAAAGGAAGAGGAAAGCAATGAAGAGAGCCCAACAAAATTCACTCTCAAACAGAGAATATGTAATTTACTTTTTCTTAGATTAACTTTAATTACTTCAATCTCCTTGTACTTGTGTGCTTGCGCCCATTGGAGGCATCTTGTTTGTATCTAAACTGTAATCTTTATATTCGATAAACACCCATTTTTGAGACTTTATTCTAAAAGGTTTGTTCCTTACACAATCGTCTGATCCTCTTTTAATTGTTAGCGAGTAACCACGCGAAACGGATATTTGGCACCACTTATGTTTAATATTAATTTAGATGACAGTATTAATGACATTAAAATAAATAAATTAAATGTTCAATTAAATAAATCATATAATTTCCTTTTAATTGACTATTACATAATGTTAACATTATTCAAAAATATTACACTATTCTATTTCTGGATCAACAGAAAAGTAAATCCCTCTTTCTGTGCGTCAAGAAAATTAGCTCTCGTTTGGTCGTCATTAAAATTATAATTCATTTTTCTCTCTTCTTATTAACCACATATTCTTCAATAAAACAACATTATAAGTAAATTCAATTTTTTTATATTTTTTAACTTCAAAAAAATTTTGTTTATGGTCTCAAATAATGACAAATAATGGTGGCCAGGGCTTAAAATATTCAAAAATGTCCTCTGACATTTATAATTTAGCTATTATTGTTCCCTGACGGCCAATTAAAATAGTGAACTTGTTAGGTACGTATCACATGATGACTGATGGCTAGCTCACAAACAGACATAATGTACGCTACTATTACACCGTAAGAGCATTTTCAATTATGGTGTAAAATTGAATGTAAATTGATATTTTTAAAATTATTTTTTTATATTTTCGTTTACATTTCGATGAATTTAAATTTAAATTTAAATTTTGCTCTAATGAGAAGATTTAAAAAATTGGATGCAATTGGGTTGGCAGCATTTTGTCTTCTTGTGATCCCACTGGTAAAAGAATTTACATCTTTTTTTTTTTTTTTTTTTCTATTTTTTGTCAAAAAATGCACTTTACATTTTTTTTTTTTTTTTTTTGCATCTCTTCATTGAAGAAGTTTTTGATCACTTTAAAAATCTAAAATACATTTCTATTTTAGAGCATCATTCGATATGCTTTAAGGAGAGCTTCATAATTAAATATATTTCTTCTAATAGTATTTTATTTATTTATTTTTTTGAGAAGACCCTCTAATAAATTTCGTGTCCCTTTCTGGTAAAGATATCTTGAGAACGAATTTTGTGTGAGTGATTTTTTTTTTTTTTTGAGAAAATTATTTTTTTATGAAAATATGTATTTGAAAATGAGTTTTAAAAATTGAGATTTAAAAAACGAATGTCAAACATGAACGGAATGAGTTGTTGAAATCCACTCCACCCTATCTTTATCCCTTGCTTCCATCTATAAATCAACCTTTATTCGCTTTTATATTTTTTTCAATATTACTTTATCATGGTTTTCTTATCTTTTATCATTCATTAACTAGCGTGTCTTATTCAATTTTATCCAAAAATAAATTTAGAAAAATGAATGTCA
Organism: Fraxinus americana; assembly: GCA_035079005.1. Classification (NCBI taxonomy): domain Eukaryota; kingdom Viridiplantae; phylum Streptophyta; class Magnoliopsida; order Lamiales; family Oleaceae; genus Fraxinus; species Fraxinus americana. Next base: position 33,784,166 of record CM068712.1, read on the forward strand.
AATAGGGACCTAGTCGTTCACAAAGTTGGTGGAATCCGAATAAAACACTCCAACGGCTATTTTAGCAAGACAAAAAATGAAAACGGCTAAATAAATTGTTGGGCCCATGTTTTAATGGGCCACCAAAGTTCCCCGCATAATTACGCACCACAATTATCGGCTTTAATCACACGTGTATTGGTCTGGTTGGTGTTATTTCTAGAGGAAATTACACCCACCCCTACTTTTAAATTACCATTTTCAAAAATCATGAATCAAGTTTTATACTACAAAAATCAGGTTTTAATTAATAAAATAAAAACATTTTTTTATTTTTATTTTTATATCTATTTACAATAAATTAATTTATATATACCCTAAAATCAATTAACTTATATACTCTCTCTCTCTCTCTCTCTCAAAATCTCCTCTCCACCGCCTCCTCTCCCCCGCCTCCTCTCTCTCCGTCGCCGGTCCGACGACGTAGCGTAGGCGTCGCGCTCCACCTTTCTCCTCTCCTCCCCTCCCTCCCTTTTCCACACTTCTCCTCCCCTTCTATAGCAGTGTCGACGCTGCTGCCGGCAGGAGCGATGCGGACTAGATGTTGCTGGTGGAGGTGGCAACCGCCAGTTTTCTGAGACATTTTCTCGCGGTGGTGGGAGTCGTTGCAGCGTTGTGGTCGAGATGTTGCTGGTGGAGGGCGACCGCCAGTTTTCTGAGGCATTTTCTCGCAGTGGTGGATCTGACGGGGTTTCGTGGTGTTGAGGCGTGGTGTTGGATCTGGCGGGTGAGTCTGGTTTCATGGTGTTGAGGCGTGGTGTTTGTTGTTGTTGGCGGTGCGGTGTAGGCAATGTTGCTGGTGGAGGGCGACCGCCAGTTTTCTGAGGCATTTTCTCGCAGTGGTGGATCTGACGGGGTTTCGTGGTGTTGAGGCGTGGTTTTTGTCGTCGTTGGAGTGGTAGTGGCGGCCGTGGTACCGTGTTTGGGTGGTGTTGGCGATGGTTGTGTGATTTGTGACTTGGTGGTGGTCACAAACGAGTGGTCACAAATAATTTGATTGTTTGTGACCATTTTGGTGGTTCCGTGTTTGGGTGGGGTTGGCGGTGGTTGTGTGTTCTGCGTGTGATTTGTGACTTGGTGGTGGTCACAAACGATTTTGGTGGTGGTCACAAATAATTTGATTGTTTGTGACCATTAATTATTAATTGTGATCAAAAAATTATTAATTGTGACCTAAAAATTATTAATTGTGACCAATTAATTGATAAATTGTGACCGTAAATAAGTATTGTGACTTACAAATTTTGTGATTTGTGACCGATGAAAAAATTGTGACTTTTAAATTTTTAAGTTGTGACCGATGAACAAATTGTGACCTATGAAATTTTTGAATTGTGACCTAAAAAAATTCGAATTGTGACCAAATTGTATATATATGTGACCGTTATATATTTATTAATAAAACATATAATTAATTAATTAATTCATAAATAAATTTAAATAAAAACCTGATTTTTGAAATTTAAAACATCTAACCTTAATTTTGAAATGTGTATAAGTAAAAGTAGGATTTATGTATTCTTCCCTTATTTCTAGTCGGTCCCACATGCATTTGCCAGCTGTAAGAACTCCTCCAAGTCGAAAAAGACACAATGATCACAACGTATAAAAAACAGTTGTCATGGCCAGCCCAAAGTAGTCACATGCGAAATGGGCCCAATCCAGTCTGTTGAATCGCCACATTGTAGTCTCCTCTTTTGTTCCTTATTAGCATGGGCCCACTCAAATGTCGAACCTTCTTTAACCTCTTACATATTAGGAGCCTAATACTAATATTTTCTCACTTTCTTCGACAATTTATCCTTTAATTTTCTGCAATTTTTTCCTCTCTCTAGAGTTGCCATGGAGTTCAAGGTGGGATTTTTAGTTGCATTGATCTGCATTGTGGTGGCTGGTGTTGGAGGCCAGTCTCCGGCGGCTGCGCCGTCCAAAGCTCCGGCTGCGGCTAAGGTTTCTACTCCGCCTGCTGCTTCACCTACGAAGCATAAATCTCCGGCTCCCGTGGCGGCTCCTGTTGCTTCCGTTCCTGTGAGTTCACCACCGACAGTTTCCACTCCAGCTCCTGTAAGTTCTCCACCGACCGTTTCCACTCCGGCTCCTATAAGTTCTCCGCCGACAGTTTCCACGCCGGCTCCATTGAGCTCGCCTCCAGCTCCCGAGCCAGTCAGCTCACCGCCGCTGGCTGCTCCAGTCCAGTCTCCACCATCTCCGGCTCCCGAGGCGGCCACACCACCAGCTGAATCTTCTCCACCAGCTCCGGCTTCTGCGCCCCCAAGTGAGACTCCGGCTAAGGCTCCGGCTCACAGCAAGAAGAAGAGCAAGAAGCATACTTCACCTTCGCCTGCTCCGGCTCCTGAACTGACGAGCCCACCTGCACCTCCAACCGAAGCACCCGGACCTAGCGCCGATTCCATGTCCCCAAGTCCTACTTCACTCAACGATGAGGTACATTTCTAGTATTGCGTGTCCTTTAGTGTTGGTATTGTGCGTCCAGATCTGGTAATACGTGCTGTTAATTTCTCATTTTCATTTGAGTTTTACCTTGATCCATTAAATTCTTGCAAAAAACAGAGATTCGAAGAAGACAGTATCAAAAATTACGTAATTTGTAGTGAAGAATTTTCTAGATCTGTAAGGTGAACAGGATCATAGTGTTTCGTGCCATGCCATTGATAAGCTTGTAGTTACATAGCTAAATCATCAAAGAATACCAGTGCTTTTTGGAGTTAACGTGTGCACTGGTTGGTACACCATAGCATATGTTGATCTGAATTATTTCCTCTCCTGCATTGGTAGGAAAAGAAAAAATCAATCGTAACGTCCACAACAACAAAACAAACACGGCGGATCCCTTTACTAATTTTTACAAATATATTATTTAATTAAGTACATAACATTTGAGATTTACATTATTAATCAAGAGTTGCATGTGGGGTTATGATTTTGAATTTATTAATTGGTGTATAAATTTCCCATTTTGGTGTTTGCAGAGTGGAGCAGAGAAATTGATGAGGAGCTTGCTGGGAAGTTTGGTGTTGGGAGGGGCCGTGTTTGGCTGGTTCCTCTTCTAGAAGACATGAATTATTTTGATTATCTTTTGCCCCCCACCCAGCCCATCGGATAGTTTTCTGTTTATTATGATATATAGCGGGTTTGATACGGGATTTTGCCACATTGGCTCTCTTTGTATTCTTTGGCATACAGTTTGAGGGGAGAGTTGTACTTTTTGTATCGACTGCTTTGGATTATCATTGTCATCTTCTGTTATTGTATTATAAATTTGATTATTCATTACTTCAAGTGTCAGGTTCCTCTCTCTCTTTCTTTTTTTCACTTTTGACATCCTCTCCGCGCTCACTAGAAAAATATAACTTCAAAAGCTTTATATTGCTGGAAAGTGGAAACAATGAGTATTAAAGGGACAAATGAATTTATGGTACACAATATTGTTAGTAAAATTGCATTCTAATCCTCGAATGTCATCAATGAGTCACATTAAACGAACAGACGCTAATTTCTTAAATCACGAATAATAACAATAAAAACCCATAATACCTATGAACCATTTTAAGAAGAATAATGCTAGATAACCCCACTTTCTCTTAACATCACTCATATTTAGCACAAGTAGTTACCAAATTGATTAGTAATGTTAAGATGCAAGGTTCATAGTCACCTATTGATGCTAATCATGAGCATTGTGTAGCATTACTCTTTTAGTTTGTTTACTACCTAGTTTACACCTATATCCATTCCCACTTGCCTCAATTTCCAACACAATTTCAATAAAAATTCTATGTTTCTTTTGCTTATTTTCAATTTTGATTCTGTTTTTTATTAATTTTGTGAGTAGGGATTAAGTCATTAAAAGTTAATTTCCTAAAACTCCACATTGTAGAATTTGGTTGCTAATGATAGGGGTGTCCAAAAGTCCCGAACCGAGCGGTTTTTCATAAATTAAATACCCGAACGGGTACCCGAATCGAGAACCGATGGGTTTGGGTTGGGTCTCGGGTCTAGACCAAGAACCGAAGAATCGAACAAGAACCGAAACTAAATAATTTTTTTATTTTTTATATTGAATTAATTAAATTATTTTATTTTTTTATATACAAATTAGCAAATTAATTGAATAAATTAGATTATTTCATAATTTTAATTTTTAAGCCCAAATCATTTTAAAATCCATTAGCCCATTTTAATTTGAAGCAAATGAATATACTTTATGTAGTTTTGCTGTAATATTAATATCTACTTTTTGGTATTTGTATGCATTGAATTAATCTTATTGGACGACTAGTTTTGTATATGTTTTTGAGTTGAGCTACATTAATTTGTAAAAGTTACGAATGAAATGTCATTAATTGTATTTATGTAGTGTTGCTGAAAATATTAAAAAATTTAATTATGGTACGGAACCGAACGGAACGAAACCGAACTCGAACGGTTCCATAATTATATTTGGACCCGACGGGTCCATTTATTAAATACCCGAAAGTTTTGGATCGGTTCGGGTCTCTTTAGAACCGAACCGAACCGACCCACGGACAGCCCTAGCTAATGATGCCTAGCAGAAAACTGATCTCGTTTTCATTATTGGAAATGGCAGGTTCTGGTAATGCACTGTAGAATGCAAGGTGTAAGAAAGTAGTACAGAAGCGTTGCTTTAACTTTTGTAGCATATGCAGCAGCAAGTGCTGTTCCTTCAGGAACATTGAGGTAGGGCTGTAAGCAAAAATCGTCAAACCGGAAAATCGAACCGAAACCGCAATTTCGAAATCAGCGGTTTGGTGCCACGTGGACCTGTCAACGAAATGGTTTTGAACCAAACCGTTTCGGTTTGGTTTAGGTTTGAAAATTTTAAATATGGTTTGAAACCAAATCGGACCGGCGAAAAATATATAAAATAAAAAAATAAAAAATGGATTTTTTTTTTTTGAAAATTTATCCAAAATTTCAATTTTGTAAAATTGAATAATTTTGTCATTTTGTAGGTATTTTCGTCAATTTCTAATTTCCTATTAATTATTAAGATTTACGACCTGCCCAAGCCTAATTATATATAAAAAAAGGCCAAAATTTGAAAGAAGTAACACTAAACAGCCCAACCCAAGTCCATATACTCACGAGTCACAACCCTAATCTTCTAATTTTCATTTCTCTCACTTGCAACTCGCTGGTCGCAGTCTCGCTCCTCGCGGCGCCTCCTGGTTTCCCCCAAATCGTCAACACCCTCAAAATATCGAACCTCCCAATCGCCGGTAGTGTACGTTCGCCGGTATTATTAGACTATTTCAGGTTCTTGCATATTTATTTGATCGTGAGTAATGCTTAAAATTGAAATTTTGTTACCTGCTGGTTGAAATATGTTTACATATTTATTGATCGTGAGTAAGACTTAAAGTTGAAATTCGGGCTATCAGGTGCGCAAAAGACATTTGTTTACATATGAGAGAATATGTATAATTCCGTGTTAAATTGCAGAAGATGAAGGTGCATATATATAGTGGAATGGGGGAGAAAAAATATTTGCAACTTGTCTTTTGGAAGCCATTATTAGATGGATCTGTGTCTTAATTTTTTTTTTTTCTAATTTGCTAATTAAATTTTTTTTTGTGTATGAGGATAAATGATCATGAGTTCTGTGTCTTCTTGAGTATGTGAATGTTTCTTCATGTTGCTAGTTCTGTGACAAAATTTGATGTTTCTTAAGTTCTGTAACAAAATTGATTCGTTTATTCCTTTTACTAGTTGAAAAGGGACATTATTACGTTTTTTTGGGACTTGTATTGTATTTTTATCGTAAAGTATTATCCTAAAACGTCAAAAGGGCGAAAAAAAACTATGCTTTATTTTATTGTGATTTTACTTTTATTTTGTTGGTATTTAAATTTATAGTAGATATATTTAATTTGTTTTAGATTTATTGCTAGTAAGATATAAATATATATTGAATTAATGGCATGAAAGTAGACACTAGATAGGAAAAAAATATACGCGAAATCGACGGTTTAAAACCGGACCAAACCGTTAGGTTTGAGTTTTTTTCAAACCGGTTAAAACGGTTTGGTTTGAAAATTTGTGAAAAACCGCAAAAATCGAACCGCTTACACCCCTACATTGAGGAAAACGAGTTGGAGTGCCCTCGTTACAGAGACATTCTCAACTCCAAAGGCAAACTCAAGTGCACGTACAACCTCGTGTGTCCTCCAAATGTTTTTTCGATTAGAAAAGATTCTACTACACGAATTTGTAACTACGTTCAAAAACAACTTGGTTACTTTCAACTGCTTCTCATGTAGTAGCAGTAACATGTTCGTACTTTTGAGCTCTTCTGTGAAACTTCTTCGCGCAGCTAGGCATATATGCAAATTGACAAAATAATTGGGGAGGGAGCTTTAAACAAGGAATGAGGGACAAAAGCATACATAAGATGTCACACAGTACATTAGTGTGTCAAAATAAGCCAAAAACATCGTATTTCTACCATTACATTTTCCAGCCAAGGGTCATTACCAGCTAGGCTGTCTATGATGACACTGTTGGACAATAATATTAGTGACCCGAACACTAAGAAGTATAATGATACATACATGGTTTTGAACCTTCGACGGGAAGAATTTCAAGGAAATAAACCTTGACCATCCTCCTCCCAACATCTGCACGAGGACTTAAAATACACGGTACAGAAATGACTCTCGAAAAGCTTATGTTTTATGCATTGCGTAGCAATCATTTGAAACGTAACACGGTCTGGAACCCCAGATCAAAAAGATTAGTGGACTATTAGACTATTGCACATTTTACAGGCATTTTAAAGTGCTGATCTGTCAGTTTCCCGTAGTTGTCAACCTATTGGTTTTTCCAAGCCATTTGGAAAAGGTAATGCCCCGTGCTATGAGGTATACAATGAAACAGACGTATGCAGCTGTAAAGACGAATACCACAGATGTAAATATAACTCCACTCCCTTCAGAAGAGAAAAAATCGACCAGAAGGTACCCGTTGATCACTATCACCAAAGCAGCCACAAGCCATGATATAATCTACAAGCAGAAATTCATAAAGTTAAAAACCATACGTTGCTTGGGCCAAGTAAGAGCTGAAACAAACAAGTCTAGGCAATAGAACGAGCACGCTTTTGAAATATTATAAATCAATTTCCTTCACTCTTAAGATCAATTGTCATGAGAATGTAGCATTTAGACTTGCAAGGGAAGATGGACAACCTTGATCTTCCACATATATGTGAAACCACAGACGAAAAATGAAAAGTAAAATCAAATGGCAATATTAAAACAGGTCATGATTTTTTTCATTGATTTCACACACTTCAAATGAAACAATGCCGAACGTATGACATTTGCATAGATATGCCCCACCGCCTACAATGTAAAAGTTAGCATGGTAAAATTATCTAATTGTCTGCTAAGAGGAGAACAGTTTAACCAAAATGCTCTTTCTCATGCAAAAAAAAATATCAACCAAAAAATTGGTCAGGTGAAGGGCAAGTATCATTACTAAATTTACCAAGAATTGTTCCCATTTCAGGGTGCAGGACCTATCCTGAGGTCCACTCTTACTCAAACCCCTTTAAAGAACGAAGAATGCAATCAAAATTAACTGTGTGACGGATGTCAGCATGATACAACAAGTTCGGTCATGTAAAATAATACAAATGTACAGATGAATGCACAAATCTAATAATGCTATCAAATTTTATCAAGAAGAAAAACCTGGAGAACAGTGCCAATTTTGAAAATGCCCATGACTTCCTCCTTTGCCACCAGGCAAAGAAGCGGAATAAGAGCAAATGGGATCTGAATTGACTGAAGCACATTAAGCCATTCATTTAAAACATCCAACGAGTCCTCAGATGTATCAAAAACAAGGGCAACTATTAGAGTCGGGATGATAGCACAGCTTCTTGTTATCAGTGCTCTCATCCACTTTTTCAACCGCAAGTTTAGAAATCCCCCCATTATAAATTGCCCCGCGTAGGTGCCAGTTATAGTGCTACTCTGTCCGGCAGCCAGTAATCCAATAGCCCAAATGTATAAGATTGGGAACAATCCTCCACCATACTTTTCTTGAAGATACTGCCCTGCATTTCCAAGGCCAATGTTATTGGCTTGTTCCGTACCATAAAACGCCTTTGCAAATACTGTTGTCACAAACAGATTTATAATGAAAGAGATAGCGAGGGCAGCGCCAGACTCTATCGAGTAATATTTTAGAGCTTCTCGAACTCTGCCTATCTTGCGGTTGTCAACTTCACGAGATTGTACAAGAGCAGAGTGCAGAAATACGTTGTGAGGCATTATAATGCATCCCACAACTCCAACTGCTTGCTTTATTGTCTTGGAGCTGAGTTTTGGAACCACGACGCCTACAATGACAGTTAACATTTAGTAGAGAAGCTCACGGTTTAGTATTAAGTATATTGAATTTTGTTTCAAAATTTGCTTCAAAATTTGCACTCTCACCAATTAAAAGTTCGACACCACTGGGTTTAGTTTCACCAAACAACCACGCAAATGAGAGCGCCATAATTGCTATAAGGACAGCAAAAAGGGCTTCTAATTTCCGCACTCCATAGTTCTCCAGAAACAGAAAGATGAAGCTGCATCAAGAAGATAGAACTCACAATTAGACAATGACTATAGTTCTGGATTAGTCTTTATAAGATTCCCCAATATAACTTGAAAACAAAAATTCCTACTCGATTACTGTATAAGTTCAATGCTATGAACTTCAACATTTCAAACATGGAAAAATAAGCCAGTAAAAAAGATAAAGTCAAAACTGAAAGCATATTTTTTAGCAAAATTGAAACATGATTTACTCTTTCTTACTATTTTTAAATAATCAAAAGTTTTATATGAAACAAAACAATAAAGAATCCCAATTACTTGCATCCAGAAGTTAAAAGGGGTTGACTAGTGATTTAAGTAAACAAGATACTTCATAGCAAGAAAAGCATCCAATTCCAACTCAATACATGCAGTTAACACTCCAAGATGTATTTTTTAATATTGAACGTAAAATTTTAAATTAATAAAACAAGAATGAGTAAAGTTAAAAAATAATATACTGTTCAAAATTTTACCAGTCCAGAGCAGTGATGATGACGCCAGCCCAAAGAGGCAAGACACCATGGCTCAAAATCTTGATAGCAATAGCACTACCAATCACCTCCTGAATGTCAGCCCCAATCAGGGCCAACTCCGCCATGACCCAAAGCAGTAGCCTGGCCCAATTAGGATACTCCTCCCTGCACAACTCGGCAAGGTGCCGTCCAGTAGCCACGCCAAGCCGGGCCGACAGCAACTGGACCAAGAGGCCTATGACTGTGGCCCACAGTAGCAGCCAAAGTAAAGAGTAACCCGCAATAGCGCCCGACTGGAGGTCCCCCTCCAGGTTGCCCGGATCCAGGAAGGCTATACTCATCAAGAACCCCGGCCCGGTGAACAGCCAAAGCTTCCGCCACGAAAACGGCGGCGCTTTAGTGGAATACTCGTCGGCTTCGTTTTCTTCATCGAGTCCAATTATGTGTACTTTCTCTGTGGGATCATAGGCCCTCTCTTCTTCATCTTCCTCGTACAAATCAACCGATCGCTCAGCAAGTAATCTCTGTTGCTGTTCTTCCTCGTTTAGAGGCATATTTTCCTTAAAGAAAAAGGAAAATCAAGAAGTGAATAAGGAAAAAGAGTGGAATATTGTGGGTTTGGTTCGGGAAAGTGATGTGAGGATGGGGGAATGAAAATGGGGTTGCTGCTTTATAGGTCTTAATCGATAAATTCCAAGAACGAAGCAAACTCGTTCACAGCGGTCCCCTTTTTTCCTTCAATTATTTTCTTGTTTTTGATTTTGTGATTTTTTATTTTTCTCACATTATTTTGGATATGAATAATGTGATTCGGGGATTTTGCAGAATATAAACTCCACGTGAGCAAATGAATTTTTTTTTTTTTTTTAAAAACTGAGGTTCCAATGTTTTGTAATTAATTTTCTTCGACAATAATTCATGTTAAAATGTCATTATTTATTTATTTTTTGCGGAGTTTCCCTTTGTTACTATGTTATTAATTATTATTGTCCAAACACGGGATGTGACTTGTGAATTAGTAAGAACATTTTGTTATCATGATATATAGAAAAATGCTATCTAATCCCATTGAGGTTACAATTTCAATTTATGTGGCGTTAATGTGATCGTCTAACTCTACCTAAACTTGAATTGTAATCCCAGTAGAACTACGTATCATTGCTATTGTATATAAGTCAACTATTACTTATCACTAACTCTATTATTTAAGAGAATTTATTCATACATATGCCCGTGAATAGGATTAGGATAAGATAATTATTGACAGCGGACTTCATTTGCCCACAATTTGAATTTTGAACACAATACTATTATCAACAGTGTTAGATATACATTAAAAGTTTGACATCATTCTAACACTCCATTGTTTTCTAAAAGTGTTGGCGGGAAAGTGTGTTGTCCAATGTGATGCCGTCATGCGGCACACTGTAAGGGCCTGTTTGATAGCCTTTTATTTTCCATGGAAGTTGGAATTGAAATTCCGTTTCTTACTTTTGTCGTGTTTGATTGCACTTTTTTTCCCTGGAATTGGTTTTCCACCTTTTTCTAGGTACAAACATTTGATGCACAAAAACTTGATTTTGTTTTCTCACCTATTTGGTGGGAAAACATTTTCCACCATTTTTTTTTTTTTGCTTTTTTTTTTTGTTGCAATGTGAACAAATTCTAGATACAATGGTAAAAAAAATTTTCACTTTTATTGACAACTTCCATGCAAAACAAAGTCAAACGAATGATATTCGGTATGATAAATTTTTTTTTTTTTTCAATTTTTTTTTTCAAATTTTTTTTTACAATTGGAACAAGTTTTAGACCCAATGGTAGAAAAAATTATCACTTTAATGGACAAATGCCATAAAAAATGAAGTCAAATGGACACAAAACTTTCTACATTTTTCATAAAAAATTTTACCAATCAAACACAATTAATTACCATTCCCAGTAAAACATTTTCTAGGAAAATCAATTCCTTGTAAAACATTTTCTTTCCACCCATTTTCCAACTTTGCAATCAAACGGACCCTAAATGATGATATAAAATTTAGTATACATGTAGCATAATTCATACTGTTATTCGCATATTCCTTGTGTTCAAACTTCATTTAACAATATCATGGTATTAAACAAAGCAATTATACTTTCTTTCGAAAAGAAATTCCAAGTAGACATTAAACAATTTAGTGAAAAAGATTATTATTTGAATTGTGGACAATGCAAATGTTAAGATTCCATTGTACCATTTTATGCTAATGCGATTATCGATAAGAATGGCGATTAAACTAATCTAAACCAACAAAACTATGACCGTGGGCCCACAAAAGCATGATACATGGAACTCTTGAGAGAATGTCGTGTCATCTTAGAATTGGCAAATTAAATCCGATGTATGAAAATTAAATCGACACCAATGGTGACTGGACAGTGGAGAAATGAGTGTAAATTGTGGGCTCAACAAGCAAGCGTGTGTCACTGTCGCGCTAGGCCCGTGGTTGCACACGCGGCCCGAAGTCCACTTTCACGACAAAGTTGGGTACACAAACGTTAAATTCCTTCCTAATATGCCTTTTCCGTGCGTGCATTCACGCTCTTACCTCGGACACCGGATATATTCCAATTATTATGAGACGATTGAAAACAGATTCTAAAAATGCACGAACTATTTGGACAATAATCAAGAGAACTGATCACAATATAAATATGTTTTCATTTTTTAACGAGTGTGTTGTGTTAAATTGTTTCAAATTATGATTATTTAATCGATATTTTTGTTGATCCCAAAAAATGTTGCCAACAGATGCCGGGCCCACTCGTGCACACTTAAGCTTAATCCAACACGCTAATGCCGATCGACGGTCATGAGGACTCCAGAAAACGAGCGTGGGAGTGGCTAAAAGGCACGAGACGTCTCCGTTCAGGCCACCAGCATAAAAGAAATACGATTGTATAAGAAACCAATCGATAAATGACAAGATTTGTTGTAAAAAAATGTTGTAAAAGGGGTGTTGAAATGAGAGAAATATAGCTCCAAAATATTCAGTTTGTTCTCTAATTTTTGCATTAGTCCTTTCCTTGTTACATGGTTGGGGTATTTATAGTATTACAACTCAAATTGTGACCTTTGGATCAATTTACACGTGGCCTCATCTCCTCGGTCAAGGCATCAAATCCTAGCAATCAAGTTGACTCTCCTAGCTGTACTAACATTAAATGCTCTGACATTGACGAGACAAGACATAAATAAACTTTACATAAAAGTCACATCAATCATTTGTTAGAGATTTTCATCATGGCCGAATCCTCGCAAGTGGGCCTTTGATGGGCCTCGGACGTTAGAAGGAGGGGCCTCAGAGTAATAGCGAGGGCCTCGGAATAGTAGCAAGGGCCTCGGAACCCACAACTGAAGCTAGAGAATTATAACCTGATCGAATTAAGCTGGTCCCACCGTCGTGATGTGACGCCATGTGTCCATTCTGTCCTTTAACCCGTAACAATAGTCCCTCAAGTCCATGTGTGGTCATTTATGCCAGGCGTGGACTTTCAAAGTCTGAATTTTCTGTGCTTTACGCCATTTCTAAGAAAGTCGCCTGTAAAACTGAAGTTCCTTTGGAGCTACATCAAGATGAGGCGAGTTCGTATTCGAAATGGCCGAAGCTGATTTAAATTTGATGAGGCGAGTTCATATTTGAACTGGCCGAAGCTGATTTACCTTTGATGAGGCGAGTTCATATTCGAACTGGCCGAAGCTGATTTCCATTTGATGAGGCGAGTTCGTATTCGAACTGGCCGAGGCTGATTTCCTTTTGATGAGGCGAGTTCGTATTCGAACTGGCCGAGGCTGATTTCCTTTTGATGAGGCGAGTTCGTATTCGAACTGGTCGAGGCTGATTTCCTTTTGATGAGGCGAGTTCGTATTCGAACTGGCCGAAACTGATTTCCTTTTGATGAGGCGAGGCAACGTTCATAGAAATTGATGCCTGTGATGTGACGGTTTCTTATGTTTCCAAGGCCAATTAACTGCATCGAGACGAATTTCAATAGCCGTACAGCTGTTTTTATTTAATGCACAATGATGGCTAATTATTAGGATGTGTAGTTTCGAGGACAAGTCCACGCGCGAGCCAGTGTTGGTTCATGCACGCACAGATCTGAAGCGTTGATGTAGAGAAAACGTTTGATTTCGAGGGTCAGGATTTGTGCACCTTTGAACGTCTCAGATTAACTGAGATCTGATCCAACAGTTGTGTCCTTTACTAGTATAAAAGCCAGATTTTTGCCATTTTCAAACTTTACTTTCGCAAAGCACACTTAAATCTCTGAAACTGTCTTGTTGCTAAACATTTCCCGGCGAACTTCCGGCGACCTCTCTGAGTCTTTCCTTCGCTTTAGGTACTCTCTCCTTACGTAGTTGTCTTCCTATTTCCCTTAAACACCCTTTTCTTGCACTATTCATCTTCCTTAAACAACAATGTCTTCCGAGGCGTCTCTAGCCATGACAGTAGTTAGAAGTGGGGAGGAGTCAGTGTCTGGGGCCTCTGGTGAGTGGTATGGGGGGCAGCCAGGATTCAATCAAATATCACTTCTGCCAAACTAGACGAACTTAGGCAGACCTATAACATCCCCCATTACGTCAAACTCCTAGTCCCTGATGCTCATGAAAGAGCTTGTTTTCCGAGGCCCAACTGTGTGGCCTTCAGTGAACACCTGTTTAAGGCAGGTGTGCGTCTGCCTTTGCACCCCTTCTTTAGGGCAGTGCTGAGGACATTCATGCTATCCCCCACCCAAATCCTTCCTAACGGGTGGAGCCAAGTCGTGGGGACCTACTTCCTGTGGAAGGAAGTGTCTCTGGGCGAGGACCTCCCACTTCACGTCTTCGAGTCCCTCTTCCATGCTAGGGTCGTGGGAAAAGATGACTCAAAGGGGTGGTATTACATCACTCCCTGGGGTTCCCACGCCCCTTTTGTGGTTGGGCTCCCTTCCTTCATAAAGGGGTGGAAGGAGTCGTGGTTCTGGGTGACGGGTAGGTGGCAGATGGTGGAGGGAGATGCTGTCCCAGCTGTTACCGCGCCGACCCAGTACTACGAGGCTTGTGAGTGTCGTCTTAAGTTCTTATAGCTTCACCACGCTCGCTTACGATGCGATAATTGCCCGTTTATTGCATTGTAGCACAAGGTACGAGCTTTCCGAGGCTGAGTGGGCTGTTTTAGAGGATATCTACCAACTGTCTCCGAGGCTCCGAAGTTTTTCTCACTTAATCGAAAGGAGCAGATACTTTATCGATTTCGGACTGATGGCCCCCAAGGGTAAGAGGCGCCTTCACTTTTAACTAACTGCCCCTTTAATGATCTGAACTGACTTCTCTTCGTAATCGCAGATAAATTCACCAAGAAGAATTATGCCTGCCCGATATGGCCGCATAATGAAGGCCACATCCATCACGGCGAAGGCACTGAAACCTGGGTCCCCTGGGGCGAAGCAGGTAAAGTCCAAGTTGGACCGCCTCAGCAAGAGCAAAAATGATAAAGAGGCTGAGGAGGAGGTACAAAAGGAGGCCCCAAAAGGTGGCAAGCCAGCATTGGCGAAAGGCAAGGGGGTGATGAGCCACAAAAGAAGAGAAAACCGGGCCCGGGGGGGTCGTCAAGTTTTTGGACCACTGTGTCCTTTTCTGAAAAGGGGGCTTCGAAGCAGCCGAAGCTCCTCCAATCTTCAATTGATGCTGCCTTGGTGGACCAGTCCAGGAAGATCGTCATGGATGACGTGGCGAAAGCAGAGGGGGCCACCAAGAAGAAGGTTGTGGAGAGGACCACGGGAAAGTCTGGGAATTTCCTGGGGGGCAGGGAGGACAAAATAGCCCCTGCCGTGATAGAAATGCTGCCTCCGGAGGTGAGGGCGGCCACTGAGGGCTTCAATAAGTTCTGGACGGAGAGGTGGCAGAATTATGTGGCCACCTGTGATGCGGTGGACCTCACCACTACTTTGGTGAGCCAAACTGCCAGGGCCTTCGGAGTTGCACTGGAATGCCAAACTGTTTTGGCAGATATTCAATCAAGGAATAGAGCCTCGCGCGATGAACTGGAAAAAGTGAAGGCAGAGCTGGCGGAGAAGAAGGAGGCCAACATCGAACTGAGAATTCAGAGAGATGTTGATGATTCGAAACGCGATGCTCTCCTGGCAGAGATTGAGGCCCTAAAGAAGGAGGTTCATGAGAGCCAGTGTGAGGTGGCTGCCCTCACTAAAAAGGTGGAGATTTCTGACAACCACCAGAAGGTCACTGCCGAAGCACTGGAAAAGGCAAACCTTGAACTAAATGGGGCTAGGGATGCCGGCCAGTTTATGGAGAAGGAGCTGAGGTGGCTGGAGGCTGAGGTGAAAAAATACGAAGCTGACGTGGTCGAGGCGGGTGATATCGCGGTGAGAAACTACTAGCAAACTTCCACCACACTGAAGAATATCGCCGCTTCGTCCTCTACTGGAGCAAAGTGGCCTACGAAGAGGTCTTCGAGAGGTTGGGAGAAGTGCATCCGGAGCTCGATGTTTCTGAACTAAAGGCTGAGTTCTTGGAGGAGGAGGTTCCCCAAACGCCTGCTGAAGAAGGTGAAGTGGTGGAACTTGATCCTGAAGATGTGCCTGCGGAAGAGCCCCAACCTGTGGAGGCGCCACAACCAGCAGATGTTCCAGCTCCCCCACTCTCTGCTCCTTGATGCATTTTGTTTGTAATTAATTCAATGTTTTGTAACTTCTTCAACATATCAATATAACACAGATTTTGCTTCATCTTTGTGCTGCCACTTATCTTTACTACAATGAACTGCACTGAGCCTTACTACATAACCTTTGAGATGATTATTCGAACTTAACTTAATGCAACAGTATCAAGGCCTTGCCATACTTAAACAATTAACTAGAATGGGATAACTGAGCAAACCATTCAGCAAAGCAACAAAGCAAACTTAACAAATCTGAGGTAACTTAACTGAAGCTCCTTTATAAAACTTTTGACAACTGTTTTCCCAGGGTATCATTCTGAAACTACCTTAACTCAATTCTTAATCCCGCGTTCCCAAGTGATGAAATCGTTCTTACCTTCTCGCTTGGTGGATGGTTCATCCAAGCAGAGGCTTCTCCTTTTGGCGTTCAGCTTCACCAAATGGAGGCTTGTGATGTACGCTTTGGAATTCGAACGAGGTGGCCTTCTTTTAAGGTTCCATCCTCTCCTCCGAAGCGCCCACGCTTCCCAGCTTGGTGGATGGTTCATCCAAGCAGAGGCTTCTCCCTTTGGCGTTCAGCTTCACCAAAGGGAGGCTTGTGATGTACGCTTTGGAGTTCGAACGAGGTGGCCTTCTTTTAAGGTTCCATCCTCTCCTCCGAAGCGCCCACGCTTCCCAGCTTGGTGGATGGTTCATCCAAGCAGAGGCTTCTCCCTTTGGAGTTCAGCTTCACCAAAGGGAGGCTTGTGATGTACGCTTTAGAGTTCAAACGAGGTGGCCTTCTTTTAAGGTTCCATCCTCTCCTCCGAAGCGCCCACGCTTCCCAGCTTGGTGGATGGTTCATCCACGCAGAGGCTTCTCCCTTTGGCGTTCAGCTTCACCAAAGGGAGGTTTGTGATGTACGCTTTGGAGTTCGAACGAGGTGTCCTTCTTTTAAGGTTCCATCCTCTCCTCCGAAGCGCCCACGCTTCCTAACTTGGTGGATGGTTCATCCAAGCAGAGGCTTCTCCCTTTGGCGTTCAACTTCACCAAAGGGAGGCTTGTGATGTACGCTTTGGAGTTCAAACGAGGTGGCCTTCTTTTAAGGTTCCATCCTCTCCTCCGAAGCGCCCACGCTTCCCAGCTTGGTGGATGGTTCATCCAAGCAGAGGCTTCTCCCTTTGGCGTTCAGCTTCACCAAAGGGAGGCTTGTGATGTACGCTTTGGAGTTCGAACGAGGTGGCCTTCTTTTAAGGTTCCATCCTCTCCTCCGAAGCGCCCACGCTTCCCAGCTTGGTGGATGGTTCATCCAAGCAGAGGCTTCTCCCTTTGGCGTTCAGCTTCACCAAAGGGAGGCTTGTGATGTACGCTTTGGAGTTCGAACGAGGTGGCCTTCTTTTAAGGTTACATCCTCTCCTCCGAAGCGCCCACGCTTCCTAGCTTGGTGGATGGTTCATCCAAGCAGAGACTTCTCCCTTTGGCGTTCAGCTTCACCAAAGGGAGGCTTGTGATGTACGCTTTGGAGTTCGAACGAGGTGTCCTTCTTTTAAGGTTCCATCCTCTCCTCCGAAGCGCTCACGCTTATTTGATAGTTGACGAAGACTGGAGAAAACTTGTTTATTTATAAAGTCTGGGGAGCAACATCCAGCTACTGATTACATTCATTGATAATACATCCTCAGATGCTCAACATTCCACGGGTGAGGTTGAATTCTGCCATCCATGTCTTTTATCCAGTAAGTGCCAGGCCGAATTTCCTTTTCAATTTGGTAGGGTCCTTCCTAGTTGGGTCCTAGGGTGCCCACCCCCGGCTCCTTTGAGGATAGGAAAACCCTGCGAAGGACCAAGTCGTTTATGCGGAAGGACCTCTTTTTCATCCTTGAGTTGTAGTATCGACTCATCTTCCTCTGGTAGGTTGCAAGCCTCAGCTGGGAATCATCCCTCTTTTCTTCAAGGAAATCAAGCTCACACCTCCGAAGTTCCTCATTGGATATCTCATTGAAGCTTAATCTTCTGGGTGAGGGTAATCTTACCTCCACTGGGCTTATCGCTTCAGCGCCATAAGTCATGGAGAAAGGGGTTTCCCCTGTAGGTGTTCTGCTCGTCGTTCGTATCGCCCATAGCACCTGGGGTAATTCATCTACCCAAGCTCCCTTAGCTGTATCAAGCTTCTTTTTCAGGGTGTGCTTGATGGTCTTGTTGACGGCCTCCACTTGGCCATTGGCCTGGGGGTGATGAGGCGTAGAGAAGTGTTTTCTGATTCCAAGTTCTTCACAGAGGTCCCGGACCTTCCGGTTGTCAAATTGTTTGCCATTATCGGAGACAATCGAATGAGGGATGCCGAAGTGACAAATGATATTCTTCCACAGAAATTTGGAAGTATTGGCCTCAGTGATCTTTGCCAGAGGCTCAGCTTCTACCCATTTCGTGAAATAATCGATAGCTACTATGGCGAAACTGGCGCCTCCTCTGCCCTTAGGCAATGGGCCAATGAGATCCACACCCCACTTGCTGAAGGGCCATGGGCTGGATACTGTAGTAAGCTCTTGGGAAGGTCGTCTCTGCACGTTGGCAAAACGTTGGCACTTGTCACATTTGCGAACAAACTGGAAAGCATCTTTTTTCATTGTAGGCCAGTAATATCCCTGCCTCAGTGCTTTATTGGCCAAGGCTAATCCTCCGGAGTGATTGCCACAAATGCCCTCATGAATTTCCCTAAGTACATAATTAGCTTCTTCTTCTCCTACGCACCGAAGGAGAGGTGCAGAGAATCCGCGTTTATATAGGACATCGTCCACTAACAGGAAATGGGCAGACCTTCTACGTATTTTATACGCATCTTCCTTATTATCAGGCAAGGAATGATCTTTGAGGTAAGATATGAGAGGTTGCATCCAAGTTGGGGTACCTTCTACCCACATCACCACTTCTGCGGAGGTGGACGGCCTGAGGAGGTGTTCAATTGGGACCACTGCCAGTAATTCAGAATCTTTGCTGCTAGCAAGCTTAGATAAGGCATCAGCGTGCGTGTTTTCAAGGCGTGGTATCTGACTTAATTCAAATTTCTCAAATGAAGGGAGTAGGCTCATTACCAATTTGAGATATGAGGCCATGGCTTTATCCCTTGCCACGAAGTTGCCGTTCACTTGTCCCACTATAAGCTGGGAATCGCTACTGATGTGAAGCCTCTTTACTTGCATTTCCTTGGCTAGCCTGAGGCCAGCGAGGAGGGCCTTATATTCTGCAGCATTGTTGGTGGCCTTGAAGCCGAACCGTACTGCACTATTCAACGTATGACCTTCAGGACTTATAAGAACTACGCCAGCGCCTGAGCCTGTTTCCCCTGCCGAACCGTCTATGAACAAATTCCATGTTGGGGGCTCGGAAGGCTCCGCCTCCTGGCCAATTTCAGGAGCGTTGGTAAATTCTGCCACAAAATCTGCTAAAACTTGCCCTTTGACAGCAGTTCTGGCTTTGAAGAGGATTTCAAATTCGCTCAACTCCACTGCCCACTTCAGTAGCCTACCCGAGGCATCTGGTTTTTGTAGAACTTGTCTGAGTGGAAAGTTTGTCAGTACATGAATGGTGTGAGCCTGAAAATAAGGCCTCAATTTACGAGAAGCGATGATCAATGCCAAGGCTAATTTTTCCATGTCTGGGTATCGCGTCTCAGGGGGTATCAAAGCCTTGCTGATATAATAAACAGGCAGCTGAGTTGAATTCTCCTCTCTCACCAGTACCGCACTTATAGCCTCGAGGGAAACTGCTAAGTAAAGTTGTAGCACCTCGCCAAGCTTGGGTTTTGATAGGAGGGGGGGGCCTGCCCTAGGTGCCTTTTGAACCCCTGGAAAGCCTCTTCACACTCCTCAGTCCACTGAAACTTCTGTCCCCCCTTTAATATTCTGAAGAATGGGAGGCACTTATTAGTGGATTTCGATATGAAGCGGCTCAAAGCAGCCACACGACCCGTCAAACTTTGCACTTCTTTTGGTTTCTGGGGGGATTTCATCTCAATTAACGCTTGGATCTTTTCTGGATTTGCTTCGATGCCACGTTGATTGACCATGTACCCTAAGAACTTGCCTGACGCTACCCCCAAATGCACATTTTAGGGGATTCAACTTCATGCGGTACTTTCGCAGAACTTCAAAGGCTTCATGGAGGTGGGATATGTGATCATCCACTTTCAGACTCTTAACAAGCATATCATCTACATAGACCTCCATAGTTTTCCCAAGCAAATTAGCAAACATCTTGTTTACTAACCTCTGGTAAGTTGCTCCAGCATTCTTTAATCCAAAAGGCATCATTCTGTAGCAATAAAGGCCTCGGTCCGTTATGAACGAGGTGTGCTCCTCATCGCCTGAGTACATGGGAATTTGATTGTAACCAGAGTAGGCATCCATGAAACTCAGGGACTCGTGTCCAGCAGTGGAGTCCACCAACTGATCAATTCTGGGAAGTGGGAAGCTGTCTTTTGGACATGCCTTATTGAGATCAGAAAAATCAATGCATACCCTCCACTTCCCATTGTGCTTTTTCACCAGTACCGGATTGGATATCCATTTTGGGTAGAGGGCCTCCCTTATAAAGCCATTGTTAATAAGCTTCTGCACTTCCTCTTTCAAGGCCTCATACCTCTCTGGGTTAAGGGCTCGCCTCTTCTGTCTGTGCGGGGCAACTTTAGGATCAATTTGTAGGTGGTGGCAACTGACTCCAGGGTCAATGCCTACCATATCCTCATGCCTCCAAGCAAAGACATCGTGGTTCTTGCACAAAAATTCTTTAAGCTCCCCTTTGAATCTTGGGGCTAAACTTCTTCCAACCTGCAGCAGCTTGGTTGGTTCCTTTGAATCGATAGGAAAGCTTTCTAACTCTTCCATGGGGGCTGCCTGGGAATCAGCCTCGGTTATTCGTGGATCGAGTTCATCAAGTGCTGGTAATTCGAGGCTACTGGTGCCTGCCACCATGTGCATATCCCTAGGCTCAGCCTTCCTCACAGAGTTAAGGTAGTATTCCCTTGCCCCTCTTTGGTCTTCTTTGACCGTTGCCACCCCCCTATCAGTTTGGAACTTCATGCATAGGTGATGAATGGAGGTGATAGCTCCCAAATCCTTCAATGCGGGCCTCCCCAATACCCCATGATAGGCTGACCTGCTGTCCACTATCAAAAATTCCATAAAACATGTGGTTGCTAGGGGTGGAGCTCCCATTTCTACGGCTAGGGTAATTTTGCCCCTTGGGATGATACTGTCCCCCGTGAAACCATATAAGGGAGTGTTGGTGGGGGTTAACTCATGGTCCAGGATCATTTTGTCAAAAGTAGATCCGAATAGGATGTTCACAGAACTGCCATTGTCTACCAACATTCGCCTCAGTCCGTTCCTGGCTACCACAACTCTTACTACCAAAGCATCACGGTGAGGGTAATGAATACCTTCGGAATCTTCATGTGTAAACACAATCGGAGGCGATTGGCTCCTTCGCGAACTGCTGCCCACAATGTAGCTAGTCAATGGAGGAGCCCTTGCCTCTCGCACATAGTTCCTTTGAGAGTTTCTGGTGCTTCCACCAACATAAGGGCCCCCAAAGATAGTGTCAATCTCGTGAACAGGAACATCATCAGGTCTACCTCGATGGTCCCTTCGTTGCTGTTCATTTGGGTTTCTATTCCTTTCTTTTTCTCTTCCACGAGGAGATGCTTCCCTGTGATGGGAAGGGGCCTCGCCTCGCCTAGATCGTGAATCTTGCCTCGGCGGGGGCCTGCTCCTCGGTCTTGAGGTGTTCTGATTGTTACTTCTGGAATCCGAATTTCTGGGATGCAAGGCTATGTCTCTACATTCAGCAGTGGCGTGGCTGTAGGAATGGTGATAAGTGCAATATCCTTGGGAGTTGCCTCTGCCTTGATTCGAATTCCTTCCCCGGCCTCGTCCTCTATGGGGGGCCTGTTGTGTTCGTGGGTTTTCAGGGGTACCCGTAGTCGGTACGTCCTCGTAGGCCAAAGTTGGCACAACATTCAATGTGGCTGCGGCAAGTGCCTGCCCTGAGCCTTGGGCAACTTCCACATTGGGTTGACCCCACTGCTGATCCATCAGGTGGGAGGTTGGACCTCTACCACGTTGCCTTTGTTGGGGTTGTAGACCCCTACTTGCCCTGTTTCGATGTTCTATCAGTTCCTCGTTGATGATTTCACGTCGCATCATCTCCAACAAAGCATCATAAGTTGGGGGATCTTGATTCTGCACATCTCTCCAAAACAGGGTGTTCATGTTGAGGCCTCCCCTAAGGGCTGATAGAGCCTCGCGATCAGTGACTTGAACATAGCAAGTCATTTCGTCCGTGAAACGGGACAGAAAGCTTTTCAAAGTTTCTTCTGGCTGTTGTCTCATGTCTTGGAGGCGTTGGATTGGGGCCTCGCCTTCTTTACTTACTGCAAATCTTTTCAAAAAAGTAGTTTTGAATTCTGGCCAACTTCGAATGCTCCCAGGAGGTAACCTACTATATTAAATTTCAGCAGCTCCGCTTAGAGTCAAATGGAAGGCTCTGCATTTAACAGCTGGAGTGGCGCCTCTCAGGCTCATGTGTGTTTTGTAGCTGTTCAAGTGCTTCGCTGGGTCGCCTCTCCCATCATACTTGGGTATTTTGGGCATAGTATAATGATTTGGGACCTGGGCATTCCTTAACTCCCTTGAGAATGGCAGATTGTCATCGTCATCATCTAAGTCACAGGATCTCTGGGGACCATCCGAATCATAATTAGCCTCAGCTTCATACCTGGACTGTTGCGTGGAGGGTCCTGCCTGGTTGCGAGCCTCCTCATCCCTCCTAAGGCGTTCATGACGGGGTGGCATAGCACGGGGGGCACGTTCTTGCCTTTCCTCCGGCTGCCGAACCTCAGGAGGTGGGGGCTGTGGCCTATTCCTAGAAGCGTGGGCTGCATTCCTTTGTCTTCGCCTCTGACCTATCGGGCTAAGCCTATCAAACACACTGGCAGACCTCTGGGGCCTCGGTGCTGGCTCATATTCGGGAGGGAAATTATCCTCCATGTTGAACGGGGCCTCGGAAGGTCGGCCGAAGCATAATTGGAGGAAATATCGACTCCAACTTCCCTTTCTACTGGGCTTCCTCCCCTATACTGCCTGGAGGAATAAGCTCTTTGACTCTGAACTTCGTCAGGTTGATATGGCCCTTGTGGAACAAAAGAGGGAGGTGGGGGACCTCCCTGGCCTTGCATTTGCCTCAACAGCTCTTGCATCGCCAAGTTTTGATTAGTAATGCTCCTCATATCGTCGCCATGGTTGCCATTTCCCTAGTAAGCTGGGCCGCCAACCTCCTACCACCTCGCCTGTGATGGTGGTGGGGTCGGCGTCGGACCGCAGGGGCCTCATTGTCAGCTTCTCTAGTTCGTCTGGGGGGAGCCTCTTCTTCTGAACTCATGTCTCTTGAAACTTGAATAAACTTGAACTTCGGGGGCTTCCTCTTATTCTTCTTTGAAGAATAAATCATTTTTCAAGGGGGATGCCCAAAAATGCTTCAGAAAGCTTTTTCCACGGGGTTGCTCGTGGTTATAGTGTGGTTTCCCACAGACTGCGCCAATCTGTTGACCCCAAAAAATGTTGCCAACAGATGCCGGGCCCACTCGTGCATACTTAAGCTTAATCCAACACGCTAATGCCGATCGACGGTCATGAGGACTCCAGAAAACGAGCGTGGGAGTGGCTAAAAGGCACGAGACGTCTCCGTTCAGGCCACCGGCATAAAAGAAATACGATTGTATAAGAAACCAATCGATAAATGACAAGATTTGTTGTAGAAAAATGTTGTAAAAGGGGTGTTGAAATGAGAGAAATATAACTCCAAAATATTCAGTTTGTTCTCTAATTTTTTCATTAGTCCTTTCCTTGTTACATGGTTGAGGTATTTATAGTGTTACAACTCAAATTGTGACCTTTGGATCAATTTACACGTGGCCTCATCTCCTCGGCCAAGGCATCAAATCCTAGCAATCAAGTTGACTCTCCTAACTGTACTAACATTAAATGCTCTGACATTGACGAGATAAAACATAAGTAAACTTTACATAAAAGTCACATCAATCATTTGTTAGAGATTTTCATCATGGCCGAATCCTCGCAAGTGAGCCTTTGATGGGCCTCGGACGTTAGAAGGAGGGGCCTCGGAGTAATAGCGAGGGCCTCGGAATAGTAGCGAGGGCCTCGGAACCCACAACTGAAGCTAGAGAATTATAACCTGATCGAATTAAGCTGGTCCCACCGTCGTGATGTGACGCCACGTGTCCATTCTGTCCTTTAACCCGTAACAATTTTGATTACGAATTCTTCAGTATAAAAAAAGAGCCAAACAACTCCCAAACATACTTCGTGATCATATTTGTTTTCTAAAATGCGATTTTTATATTTAAATAAAGAAAATATGTCATCTGATTTTAATAAATAATAATGAACAACGTAATAATTACTCTCAATTATACAATGCAATTGTATATTACTCACAAAAAATGTCACATAAGTAAAATAAATGAATTAAAAAAAAAAAATCTCTTCAATGCAAGCGACAAGGACTCGTCAAGCTGATGTGGCAAAAAAAAAAATGCATATATAGGTCTAGATGTAGATGTTGTGTTAGACATGCAGGTTTAGCAATTTAATTGACCGTCTATTCATTAAATGTAAATGCCACTTTAACTGAAAATTCACTTATTAAATGCCACAAAATCACGATTCACGTAATGAATTGAGGAAGTTCTTATGTTACAGTTAACACATGAGTAATGCTATTCATTATTCAAGGCACTGCATATCAAAAATAGTCTAGGTGAACGGGCACATTCTATATATATATATATATTAAAAATGAGTAATTGTAAATAGGACTTGAATTGTCACATGATCGTGCCTATGAATAATATTACACTTATCACGTCTATATTTAACAAAATGAGTAATAATCTCAGCCTATTGTGTGAGTTTTTCCTAATGCTTCCCAAGAATGAAGTAAATTTCTAATAATTCTTTTCAACGATAGCCAGTATTTCTTCTGTGATAATTTCATTTAAAATGATAAAACTAGAGAAATTAAAAAGAAAAACAGTAAACTCAAATTGGACCACATTAAAGATCCGAACCGTTCTCAGTTCTCTCATTTTGGTGGAAAGTGGGTTGCACGTTGTCTCAAGTGATGGTTCTTTAGGATTGACAATAGGGCTCAATTTGCTTGCGTTAAAGAATGGCAGTTGTTTCAGAGAATCAAATTTGAATACTGAAACGTTTGATATTTTTTTCTAAGCCATGTCGACATGATTACACATGGAAAAAAGAAGCAAATGACTGGCAACAGATTTGTGACTAATATTTTAAAGGGTAACACCACGTGTCCACCGCTTTTATTGTTATCGTGGAAAACGTTCATATCTTTTATTTTTTATCATTTTCACCCTTATTTACACATTTTACTGAACAAAAATGTCATTTTCATCTATTTCTCAATTAAAAATTGTGAAATGACGAATATACCCTTATATTTAAATAAAACATATAGAAATATAAAAAACTAATTGCAATCATAATCCCAATTTTTTTTTGAAAAGCGCAAATGAGTCTCAAATAAATTATTAAAAGGGTAACTAATACATAATGTATTAATAGAGAAAATGAATGAAAACGATCTTTTGAGCAATGAAATGTGAAAATAAGAGTGAAAATGTTAAAAAATGAAATGTTGTAACGTTTTTCACAATAATAGTGAAAGGTGGGGATGTTATATGCTAATTACCCTATTTCAAATGTCGTTTTCTAATGTTAAAATTAAAAAAAAAATAAAAAAATCTTTGATTTTAAATAGTTTAAAACAGTTTTTGTATAATAATTGATACATTTTCCTTTTCTTTTAACTATTTTCCGATATCAACCAACGAGCTATGTTTAATTTGAAATTACAAAGTTTTGCAATCGATACGTCTATACACATCGAGTAACAACAAGAAGAAATAACTTTGAAACGAATTATAAGTTGGCAACAAATTTGACAAAAATACATTAAATCCTTGTTTGGTGAGAATTAAAGTTTGATTTTTAGTATATTTTGATAAAAACTGATGAAATGTATGATTAAAAAGTTGTGGGTCTCATGCAAAATTAATTTTTGATTTTAATTTTAATTAAAATTTTGATTTTACTCCCCACCAAACATAGACTAAATTCGGAGATAAATATTAAAATTTAAGCAAATTTCGTGGAGAAAAAGTTGTGCAACTAAGTATTAAAAGCCAAAAATATTAATAATAAAATAATGATAATCGTTGTCCTTGTCAAGAAATTAAAGAAGGCATGTCATTGCATCAATTTATTACATAAAAAACAATTGCATCGCTGTCTAATAATACATTTGGAAACCATGGCATCATAATATAAAATTATGTTTAATTTTACTCGAGAAAAAGACAAAAAAATTGTGTATATCCTCACATAAGGTTGTCGCTCTCAATGAGTACCGTTCTTTGCTACGTGATGTTAGTTGTTGTTAATGTCACTGCTTATCAGCGACTTTTGTAGAGATGTCGGAAGTTCATAAATAAAATTATGTTTAATTTTACTCGAGATTGATTGTAAACAGTTTAAGAACAATGATTATCAATGTGAATGAATATGGTCAGTTACTAGATTGAATAAATTTAAAAGGATTAGTATCGGTGAAATTGAATCCTATCACTTTTAATCAATTTGTGTTTTCTCCTCAAGTTCTGTGTAGCTATAATTAATTTTTAGTTGCTTTTGAGTATTAAAAATCAATAATCTAACAAATTGTACAAATTTGATTTTCTTCACTTAAGAGGTAGAAATGAGTAATTTTGAATATAGATACACAATCCTCATTAATCGGAGAAGGACTCGAAATTGCTTTATTTTTTTTTTATTTTTAACGACGTGTATACGGTTTTCAGTTAGGATTTTGATGGTTGTACAGGGACATTGTACTGTGGCACCCCCTTATAGGAGCTGCTCCTCCCTCTATCCCACCCTGGTAGGAATGAAAAATGTTAGAGGTACATTACCAATGACATAATTGTTCACATAATGTAGATGTGACAGTCATCCACTTATTGATGTTTAAGTATGAAATTTGAATTAAAGGTTGGATCAGCTGCCACGTGTTATTATGTGAACCTTTGTGTGAATGGTGATATACCCCTAGCATTACTCGGTAGGAATTATTCTTATTCTTATACAGCAAAAATGGTGAGAGAACATTAATTTTAAAATTTGTATGCTTGCCTTTGGTTTTAGTCGGTTCGAATTTATCATTTAAACAGGGACGGATTTAGGGGGGGCTAGGGGGAGGGGGCTACAGCCCCCCCTCCCCCCCAAAAAATTTTTTTTTTTACTTGGGAAAAAAAATTCGTCCGGTCTTGGATCCGTCCCTGCATTTAAACTTATTCTCATACCATATTACGATTTGGGTTCCATCATAAAAATTCAACTTTGTTAGAAAGATTAGTCCAAATTCTTACACCATGATTATTTATTTTATCTACTATCGTTGTAAGATTTATTCGCTTACAAAAATAATGATCGAGCAGTTAAGGAATCATTCACCGATGATAATCCATGGGCAAATAGACGTTATGATTTGCTCTAAAATCATAAAATTATATACAGATATGTAATTTTCTCAGCTCAAAAAGGGTCAAAGTTTCAAATTAGAGAGTGGAACCGAGACGAACACTAAACTTTCTAAAGCTTAACAATCTACATTCTAGAGTGAATAAAAAATAGGGATAATTGCAGCTGCGGTCCCAAACCTTTCAAATTTTTACGCACTTTACCCTAACATTTGATTTGTGCCAGCGGAGGTCCCAAACCTTTAATAAATATGCGGTGGAGGTCCAAATGGATGGTTTCCATCCATTTGACCGTTAGTCAACCTAAAAAGTCAAAATTGACCAAATTCATTAAGGGCAAAATGGGAATTTTGCAATTAATACATTTAAAATAATTACAAAGAAAAAGAAAAACACCTCTCTCTCTCTCTCTCTCTCTTTCCCCAACAACACTGTATTTTCAGCCTGGATTTACTTGTTTCAATTAGCATAGATCCATTTTCAGCCTGGATTTACTTGGAAAATAGCATAGATCCATTTTTCATCATGGTTGACTTTTAGCTTATTTTTGGATCTGTGAAGAGTTGAAGAAAGTGGAAACAAAGATGACTAAATCTTGTTTCAGAATAACTGATCCTCCATAAATAATCCCAGGTCATCTTATAATTAGGCAGAAGGAAATATGTACAGTGCAATATTTTGGTGAAGAACATATTTTATGTGAAAGGAATAGATTTCTAGGAAATTTTCTACAAAGAAAAGGTCACCCACTCTCCCTTTTTGGGAGACAGATACTTTTTCTTTGTTGTTTTTGTCTCATGGAAGAAGGGGCTGAGGTAGATTTTAGTGTTGTTGCGTGCAATTTCAGTGGTCTCCATTTTTGGGCATTTCCATTTCATCGATTCGTGCAAAAACATTTCAGTAGTCTCCATTAGAGTGGAGCGAGAAATTTTCTCTCTAAAAATCAGAGGAGAAAACCAGTTGAATCTATGCGTGCTATTTTTGGGGATGATTATCATATTTGCAGAGATGAAATGGAAATCAAGATTACAAACATTGAGCATTTCCTATTGTGAAAAAATCGATTTTGGGATCGATTTTTGGGCATTTTCTATTGTGCAAAAATCGATTTTGGATTTATGGTTTGGCTTACGTTAGAAGAAAAGGAGGATGTTGGATTGGATTTTTTGGGGTAGGAGGTAGAGCAACAACTGGGTTGAAGGTGGCGGTTTCCGACAGGTCTTGTCGGAGAAGAGATACTGTTGTTGGTTGGAGAAGAGAAACTGGGATAGGGTGGGTGGGGTGTGGGGGCTTTTTTATTTCTTTTTCTTTTTCTTTTTCTTTGTGATTATTTTAAATGTATTAATTGCAAAGTTCCCATTTTGCCCTTAATGAATTTGGTCAATTTTGACTTTTTAGGTTGACTAACGGTCAAATGGATGGAAACCATCCATTTGGACCTCCGCCGCATATTTATTAAAGGTTTGGGACCTCCGCTGGCACAAATCAAAGTTTAGGGTAAAGTGCGCAAAAATCTGAAAGGTTTGGGACAGCAGCTGCAATTATCCCTAAAAAATATCTAGAGACATATTGTTCAACTTGGCCAGTCCACCATCAACTGCGGCGTTCAGGGGTCCACTGGGGCGCTGTCGGGCTAAAGTGGACAGAGACTACCCGGGCATCGAGTAGCTCCAGCATCGATGTCGAATTGACACACCTTGGAACCTTGTATTGATTAATGGAAGCAGCCCTTGAAATTGCTAAGTCCATGAGATCCTCGAATGTGCCATTTTTCACTACCCTAATTTCAAGCGGTCCAATTGAATTGTCTGCCACTCGTCCTTGTCTGTATACTGAATTCATCGACTCTTCCATAACCAAGCAACACTTGTCTAGGACTTGATGACTGGGCGATTTTTCTTGGTCTTTTATAAGCAATTCCCAGTATATAACATAATGTCCAGGGATTGTTTTGGTATCCGCGTAGCTGGTGTACTCGACTACAGTAGTATTGAATTCATGAAGGAGCGTTAAAGCAATGTCATTGGCATTTTGCAATTCAGATTCATCGGTTTTGTCAGAATCAATACTTAGTAACGCATTCTGTCTCCTTATAAACTTGAATTGGGGTGCTGAGTTGTGGAACCCAGTGACTCGGAGAATGTCACCAACTCTGTAGCGGCATAACCCTGCATAAGTGGTGACCACGAGCTCGTACTCCTTACCCACCTCCACGTCCGCCAGGTCCACCAGGCGGGGTGGTGAGTCACAGGACAGTTGCACCGGATTGATTAGGTCATGTAGGAGGAACTCAAAGTATCCCATGTTAGGCAAAATGGTACAAGAGACTTCGGAAGGCTTGCTCATTGGCTTCAAATTGATTCCAAAATAACACTCGGATGATGCATACATTGTACATGGAATTGGCAGGCCACCACTATAGTAATCAAGGGTTGGGATATATTGAGCCATTGCACCGGTAACAATGACCTCTAGGTACTTTGTGTTGGGCCAAATTCTTGTGATTATCCTCTCCCAATTTTCTCCTTCACATTCTTGGACGATGAATTGCGCAAGTTCTGGATTAGGTTTGAGAATTTCGGACATGCATTCAATAAGAGAAGGGTCAGTAATTTTATGGTTTAAACTTCCAGACAAGATGTCATCAGAAAGTTGTTGCCAATTGACCTGGAGGAATCGAATGGCACGGAGTAGGGCGGATGCGAAAATCGCCCCAATACGGAACACCTCTTCCCTCATGAGGAGGCCACAGAGCATTTGTGCATACATGCTTTGGTAGGAATCAGAACAAAGAATTGCTTCATTAGGGCTTGTATAAACATTGTAGGGTTCACATGGCCTATACTTGAATTGGTCACTATTGTAGTAGCTAGTAAGGACTGGACGTGCAAGTAGCCCACCTGGAGTCTTGGTTTCTGCCTTGACAAATAAAAAGTAGAGGGCTTTTCCTTTATCTAGTCCTGGCACGTAACTATTAATCACAGATAATATTTAATTAATAATTAATAAATGTTTTATTATAAACTTAAAAGGGGTTTAATTTTAAATACTCACAGATGCATCACTGGTAAGAGAAGGGAGAACAAAAGTTGTCTGCGTTTCATTTCTTCAGGTATTGTCGGCATGAGCTTTCTTTCACCGGCCGATGTCCCTGAGCTGCAAATACAAATAACAGGAACCTTGGAAATGGACATACACAACCATGCAAAAATGCAAAATCTAAATATGTATGACTAATTACATTTATACCTAGTGAGGAATTCAGAAATGGGATGAAAGCAAAGGATAGGGGACCGGTCGCCATTGGCAATACGTTGGATGTCCGGAAGAAGATCCTCGTACGTGACAACCGGAACCTTGGACTTAAACGAATCCTTGTCTGTAGCACCATTAAGATTAAATCTCTGTAAATATTCAGTTTCGGCATTCTGGCCAAGTATTTCACCCAAAACCTTCCCTTGCATCTTATCTGCATTTGTAGTTATGTCTTCAATAAATCGAAGAGCCTTCGCGAATCTCTCACAAGACGCCTGGCCGAGTGGCGTTGACAGAGACGAATTATTGGCCATAATCAGAAATGAAGAAACCGAATGCAAAAAAGGGAGGAATTTCCAATGGTTTGGTGAAATGTTTGCCGTATGTTGGATATATTGTATTGCGTGGATAATATTCTCTCTTCAGTTTATAACTTTTTTTTTTATGGCCGGCGACAACGAAGGCTGCTGTCGAACTTGGCAGAAATTACAATATTTACGTTAGTACTTAACGTTTCTTCTTAGTAATTAACAATTAATCATGTAATTGTCCAATTCTGCCATGAAGTTTTTGTATGCATATGTGACATAACTCTTCCTTAGGGAATCTAAGTGGCAGCTGCGTTAATATCAAAAGAATAATGCTACTTGGCCAGGAAAATCCTGACCGAATGCAGTGACAGAAGACAACGTGGAGAAAGGTGAGTGGGTGAAAAGGCTAAATCAATCTAATGATGAGATGTTACTTGACATTAATGAATATTCTATAATATTAAGTCCCTGTTTGATTTTGATAAAAATTAATAAAATATATGATTAAAAAGTTGATAAATGATGAATACCATAAAATGTAGAGTAATGTTATTCATCTCTAGTAGGGATGAAAATACAGTTTATGGGACTTTAAATGATACGTTAAATGAAATGTGAAATTAAATGACTTATTTAAATTCACCTATCATTTAATGACACATCGACTCCACGTAGACTGTGTTTTCATCTCCAGTGGGGATGAATAGCATTACTCTAAAATGTATATTTAGCCCTTGTTTGATAATAATTATTCGAAATATTTTTTCTAAATACTCATTTTCAATTACATTCACACAATAAAATATTTTATATTTAAATTCAAATTTTTTTTTCCTACTTTTTAACCACACATTCTCCTAAAAGTCACGATCCAAAACGTTGTTTTTTCTAAATAATGATCGTCACACGGCGACTTAAATTAATTATTAATTTTGATGTAAATTTTTATCAACCTTCTAAATAAACCAAACAGGAACATATAGTTTCTTCTTTGTAATCACGAGTCATGATTAGTCTTCCAGGGACCAACTGATTTTAAGAAACTTGATATTTAAACTTGCTTTGTACAGAGTTTTTAATATTCATTTTTCTCATAAATTTGTTTTTAACATTACAATCTTTCAATATATGCCTATAAATTTTCTTACTTTTTAATCACATATTCTACAAACGTCTTAATTTGGACCAATTTAGTCTCCAACATTCTACTTAATTTGTTACACCTACAAATTCCACTAGACAAGTTTAACCGTCAATAAGTCTCACAAACGGTCACGAAATCAATTTCTTAAGACCAGCTTCCCCCACCCCCATGTAGCTAATTTGCATTCTGAGCCTTTTAGTTCTTACAGAACTTAGGGTCCGTTGGATTGCAATGGTGGAAATGGGTGGAAAGAAAATGAATTTTAGAAAAAGTAATTATCTAGAAATTGTTTTCCAAAAAATTGTTAATTAAATGTGTTTGATTTGTATAATTTTCCACCACGAAAATTTTTAAATTTTGTGTTCGTTTGACTTTGTTTTACATGAAAATTGTCCATTAAAGTGATAAATTTTTCCACAATTAGTTATAAAATTTGTTTTTATTGCCAAAAAGTTAAAAAAAAAAAAACGAAATTTTTTTGGTCAAAGTTTAGTGTTCGTTTGACTTTGTTTTATATGAAAATTGTACATTAAAGTGAAATTTTTTTTTTTACAATTGATTATAAAATTTGTTTCCATTGCAAAAAAAAAAAAAAAAAAAAAAAAAAAACCTGGAATTCAGTTTTCCCATAAAAAATGTGGGAAAATGAATTCCTTAATTTCAAGGCATTGGTGCACGTGCGAACACCAAGAAGAAAAGTAATTGCCAAGAAAAACTTGTCTATCAAACAAGCCATTTGGTAGGAAATGGAAAATAAATTCCTAGTTGCATGGAAAAACTTGTCTATCAAACACAACCTTAATGGTTTCCCCAGTTTGATTTGTGTTTAGAATTCATTTCAAACCAAAACCATGGAAATAAGCAATATAAAGCTGATTGATATTCTAAACTTCTGCAAATAAGCACTTATATTTATGACACACATAAAATGAATAAAACTGATTAAAATAGCATGGAAACTTGCAACTCGACCGTGTACAATAAAATTATAGAACAATCTAATACACGTAAAAGAAATAAAACAAGTCCATGTCTGCATGTTCATTTCCATCAAACGAATGATGGCAATCGATTTTTCTTTTCAAATTTTAAACCGAAAGTAAAACCTTGCTTTTGATGCAAAGAGTTACTTTGTGGGTTAAATTCACCAATGGCCACCCACTTTTACAATTGGTGTCTTCATGACTATCCAAATTGATTTTGTTTCATCGTGGTCATCCAACTTTATATTTAACATCACCATGGCCACCAAATTTGATTTTATTTCATCATAACCATCCAATTTCATATATGTTGTGTTTGACGCCCATTTTGGAGAAAGGATAAACTCTGGAATAGTGATTGATGGAAGAATGTGTAGTTAAAAAGTAAGGAAAATTTTTGGATTTATGTGTAATATTATTTTATTGATAGAATGTGTAGTTGAAATGAGGAAAGAGAAAAAAATGAAAAAGAGAATGAGAAGAAAATGAGTGCCAAGCATGGGCACAATGTTTCATCATGACCACTCAATTTCATATCACGTTTCACCATGATTACCTAGTTTATTTTCATAATTTTTATTCATTTTAAAAGTGGTAAAACGATAATTTTGCATTATATATATAATTTTTTTTAAAAATAAATTAAAATAAAAAATTACTTTTAAAAAATAAAATAAAATAAAATAAAAAACTTATTTAAAAAAACGTTACTTAAAAAAATAAAAGAAGAACTTATTTTTTTTAAAAAAATGTTACTTAAAAATATAAAATAAAATAAAATCTTATTTTAAAAAAAGTTACTTAGACAAATAAAATAAAATAAAAAGTTATTCAAAAAAAAAAAAAAAACGTCCCTTGATAAAATAAAGAAAATAAAAACTTATTTAAATAATTTTTTCAAAAATAAAATAAAAAATTATTTGAAAATAAATATTTTAAAAAAAAATTTTAAAATTTATTTTATATATAAGACAAAGTTACTGTTTTTCCTCTTTTAACAATAGTGAAAATGGTGAAAAGAAATTGTGTGACCATGGTGAAATGTTATATGAAATTCGATGACCATTGTGAAACGTTATATGAAGTTGAGTGGATATGATGAAATAAAATCAAATTGAATGGCTATGATGATAGTAAATATAAAGTTGGAGAGTTATAGTAAAACAAAAATCAAAGTGAATGGCCACAACAACACTAAGTAAAAAGTTGGGTGGCCATTTGTGGATTTAACCCTTACTTTGGGCATAATTTTCACTTTTATTTCCCTGTATTATAAGACGATTTTGTGATCTATAATTAACGGAGAGTGTACCTTCTTTTCATCTCAAACAAAGACTCATCATTCATTGATTAAGGCGCTTTTTGCCCACCAAGAATGAATATCTTATTAATGGTTTTGCTGGGTGCCCCTTCACAAGAGGGAGCTAATGAAATATATAGTTGAAAAGTTTATAAAAAAAGTGGATCTTATGAAATTTAGAGTTGAAAATGATTTTTAAGAAAAAGAGAATTACCCTAATCCTCTTGTTTGAGTCTGATTTTATCAAAAGCTCATTTTTTTTTAAAACTCATTTTTAACCACATTCTTCAATAAAATAATTTTACACGTAAATCGATTTTTTCCTTATTTTATAACGACACATTTTCTAAGAAATACTATTCCAAAATATACGTTTCCCCAAAATGGGGCTCAAACAAGGGTTAATTTTCAATTTCAAAAACCAAGTTTCAAATGCAAAAATCGGATATAATTATTTTTCTTTCATTAATCAGGTAATAATTATTATATAAAAAAAATATATATTATTTCTATATTTGCTCTCTCTCTCTCTCTCTCTCTCTCTCTCTCTCTCTCTCTCTCTCTCTCTCTCTCTCTCTCTCTCTATATATATATATATATATATAACATATTTGTACATCACTTTCACCGTCGCCACAAATTCTAGCATGTGGTTGCATCTAGGGGTGGTATGCGGCTCATCAAAATTCAGCTCGTGGGTTACTCGGGCTCGTACTTGGATGAGCCCAAGCACGAGTTGAGCGAGATGGCTTGTGGCTCGCAAAGTGATCATTTTGGTCACTGATCTTACAAAGTGGCCGTTTTGCCACTTTTTTTACTCTATAAATACATCAATTCATTTTTATAAAATTCGTACACCAACAACATTTCTTACTTTCTTCCACATTTTGCATTCTACTACATTGTACCTTCAATTTCAATTATTCAATATCAATTATGACACTACAAATTTACAATCTTATACTTTCTTTTTATACTCTTTATTTGCTTACTCTAATATACAAATTACAATACATGTTCTATTCATAATATTTTATAAACCAATTCATTATGATTTACGTTCGTACAATTATCAAATTTCTTCATAATCATTCGTCATTTCACGTTCATTCAAGGAATCAAGTTATTATATTATCAATTCATCACAAATGGACCCATAAACATTTGTTGAGGGCTTGTTCGGTATCGGAGGTGAATCACATATGACGTCTCAAAGTCAATTTCACAATGAATTTGCTGGTTTCAATGAAGTATCTATTCCCAAAAATATTCAGAATTTGGATACTTACGGAAGTAGTAATTTAATTGATTTGAATGATGTTGATATTCCCAAAGTGGAACGGAGGAATTAGATATTCCTGATATAAAAGGAAAGCGAAAGGGGAAAAAATAGGCCAA
This sequence comes from Fraxinus americana, assembly GCA_035079005.1. Taxonomy (NCBI): domain Eukaryota; kingdom Viridiplantae; phylum Streptophyta; class Magnoliopsida; order Lamiales; family Oleaceae; genus Fraxinus; species Fraxinus americana. The sequence goes on from CM068712.1 coordinate 33,820,026, forward strand.
ATGTTGGATCATTTTAAAATGAATCCAACGGGTCATATGATCGAGCAGAATCATAAAATCTAAAGCAGTGTGTAAACAATGTCAAACACGATTAGTATGGCAAAAGGGCATTTGTACTAGTCACCTTAACCATTGCTACAAAGCATGCACAGCAAAACATGGACTTGTTGTTTCCTCTAAAACGCAACTTCAATTTGGTAGCCCAACCGTCGGTTCTACTTTTACGACACTTTGCATGTAGATATATTTGGAGGAGAAAGCTCAAAAGAGAACGGTGAATTTCGTTGCCAGTGTTGAGTTGCCTCTAACAATAGCGAAAAATCAACATTTTATCTTCTACGTGAAATAATATCTTTAATTGAGGTACGTTGAGGGTAAGTAGAAACACTATTTGTTCCAATAATATATAATATTTCCTTAATACAAAGAAACAATTGATTACCGATTTGCAAAAATATAGTTGTATAATTTTAATTTCGAATTTACGGGAAGTGATTAATAAAAAATGTTATATATATGCAACTGCAGAGTACATAGACCCACTTTGATGTTTGCATAAAAAACTATTATTTTTAAAATAATTGAGTTCCCTCACAATGCTAACAACATATTTAATGCTATTATGAGCATTATTAGAAAATATCATTATTAGAGTAAAATTTGTCTTTTTACATTTGACAACGTTAGTTTTAATAAGACAGTTATCGATAAATTGTGTAGGATATTGCAGACTCTATTTCGATGGTTATTTATTTCATATTCGTTGTGTGTGTCATATTTTTAATTTAATTGTGGAAGATGGTTTGAAACATATTAAGATCGAAATTCAAAAACTTAAAAACATACTAATATATATCACGATTTCACCTAGTAGAAAACAAGTTTTCAAGGAATTTTGTGTCGAATTTGGGGTGACAAATACGAAAACATTTGTTAATGATGTAAGATATAGATGAAACTCTGTTTACTTATTATTAAAATCATGTGGCTGATTAATAATTGAATTTTATAATAATATGAATATTAGAAACAATGATGATACTATTTTGAATTAATCTGATTGGTTTTTAGCTTTTAAAATTAAATTTTTTTTGACAAGTTTTATGACTCTACAAATATTTTATCTGGAATGTATTATCTCACTAGTTGTATGGTATTTGAACATTTTTATATCATTGCAAGAACTTTTCTTAAATACAAAAATGACCTTAATTTTAGTGAAATTATATATTATATGGAATTAAAATTTATGAAATATTAGGAAGAATTACCTATATTATTTATGGACCCCCGATACAATTAATAAAGTACTAAATATGTATTGATCAGATTTCAAAAGTTTTAATTTTTAATACACTTATGAAATTAGAACAAACTTTATGTGAAATGTATCAATTATATGCAAAATGAATGGGTGCAAATATTAGTTGAGCACCCTCTACACCTGCTCCTCCCGCTAATATTGAAGAAGACAAAACTTAAATATTAAAATTATTTGAATGCATTAATACGTATAAATATAATGCAATATATTCTTCTACTAGTAGTATGTCTACGTATGTAATCAAACATCGGAAGCAAGTACAAATACATTACCTGCTGAATTGCTCGATTACTTTAATGATAATATGCCTAGTAATGTATCAATTAAAAAGAGTTCATAAGAAATAATTTATTTCTGGCAAAAGTACGAACGACGATGACTAATGATTTCTGCAATTGTAAAAGACATACCAACACATCCGGTTAGCACTGTAGTTTCGGAGCCCGCTTTTAGTGCAGGTAAGAGAGTTTTGTCCGAGGTCAGAAGCTGACTGAAAGAAGATATTTTAGAAGTATTAATGTTCTTGAAGAATTTGCAAAACGCTCATTTTCGACTGCAAGATAAATATGGCGAAATTGCATGTCGTCGGGTGAGTGATATTTAATTTAACCATATCAATAAAATTTATTATTTTATAATACTGTTTTTCATTTTTTTAAAAAAATTGTCATGTAATAAGTTGTTCGTGTACAATTTTTAATTATACCTACTCGAAGTTTAAGTAGTCAATCTCAAACTCAGATAAAAGAGAATTGTTATATATATATATATATATATATATATATATATATATATATATATATATATATATATATATATATATATAAACTCTGCTCAACCCACGAGCCACAAGCTCGAGGGTCGAGCTCGGTCCTCGAGGAACGAGCTGAGCATAAAATGAGCCACTAGCCAACTCATAGGAAATAGGTCCTAAGGACTCTCAGTCATCTAAGTTTCTAATATCAATCATGTTCCATGTACATTATTTCTGACATCATAGTTGACATTATTTCAGGTGGCTTAATCTATACCATTGATTTTGAATTTGAAAATTCCATCATTACACTGCACTACCCTGCCTCTCTCCACATCGGATGTCACTTTGGATGTGTACTTTGGTGTACATAATGCAGTCGAGATATTCTAACCCCTTTACCGTTTGTCGATGAATCTTTCTCTCTAGGATTTTTCGTCCACGTGAATCTGGCCATTTATTGCATCATAAAGAAAGTGGGCGAGTGCCGTGTATGGTTTGGCTGCACCGGTCCTACTATTACATCAAAGGTTGAAATCACTACTTGCGTCTAATGATAATAAGTTTGTACCTTTGATCAATATGTGATGATCAAATCTTGAATGAGAAATGAAAATGATTAACATAAAAGACAATTGGTCTATCTCCTTTTCAAGCTTCAACCATCTTGGACTTGAGGTGAAGGTGGTGAAGGGGAGTGAGATAAGGTAGATGTGGAGGTGGTGGTTGTAGATTTTGGTGGTGGGGCGGGTAAGATATGGTGTGGTGAATAGTGTCTTGTGACTAGTTAATTGGATAGTTTGTGACATATTAAATGCAAACTAAATAAGTGATTATGATCAGTTAATTTGACAATTTGTGATTATAAATTATTTGTGACATGAATGTGTAAAATATGTGATTGTGAACCACAAATTATTTCATGCAAATGTGACCTATTATGATTTGTGACTAGTATACAACTGTGTCATAAATTGTGTTATTGTGATCGTAACATGTTTAATTATATTATACGTCGCAATACCTTATCAGATACCACAAAATATAATCATATGAATTTTTTTTAAAAACTCACAAGTTTGTTATTTTTGAGAATACATTTTGAGATCTTTTAGTTATATTTTTTTTCTTACGAAATGCGAGCCAAATAAGGCTACATTTCGTCTTTTGCTGAAACTTGGGCCTTTGTTGGATATCTCCCCCTTTGTTTCTTGGGCTTTTAAGTCTTGCCTCAATTAGGGGACACAATTTGTATCGTTGGTTTGGACGGTTGGTGACGCGACTTGGAAAAAGCCCGAGCCAGCTTGCTTTGGCTCGGTAGAATCGAGCTAAGGCGGGCGTTGACTCGAGCCCAAGCCAGCGAGTCATACGGGCCAGCCCATGACGAGTTGAGCCACAAAAAAAAAACATTGAATATATATATATATAGACACGCGCGCGCGTACACACACAACTTGCCTTAACAAGGCAGCTGTACAGCTACCTGCAACAAGGTAGGCTGTAGCTACAATTGCCTTGTAGCTGTCAATGTTGTGTTTATGCTGTCACGTCGATTTTCAAATTTCAAATTGAAATTCAAATTTGGTTGATATATATATATTGGCTATAAATATGAGCTAAAATTTTGAATTTCATATTAATTTACTTCAATTAGTTTAACTTGTAGTGTTCTAGTTTCAACTTCAATCTTCAATTTCTTTTACTGTAATATTCCGTATATTTTGCCTTTAGTTCACATTTAGTCTTTTATCATGGTAGAGGTGTTACGAAAAGCAATACCTTATAGTAACAAAAATTGCATGTGATCTACTAACATGTCTTGAGTCAATGTGCAGAATTACGTATTCAATAACAAGTTGACAGTATAATGATCAAAGAATTGCAGCAGGTCCAATGATAGATATTGTAAATTTTTAAATTGAATAATTTAAAAGAAATACGCAATTTTTAAATTTATTTGTTTCAAAAAAATAATTGTATACAAAATATTTTATTCATGTACAATTTTAACTCTGTCTACATTGATTGTAACAGGTCCTAAACCCGAAAAAAGGAGTAGTGTTGTAACTGTTATTTAATTTATAATTCAAATAAATTATACAAATTTTTAAATTCATTAAAAAAATTTAAATTTGTCACGAATTTTAAAAAAATAGCGAGCATGCTCGGCTCGGCTCTGCTCGCTAGTTGAGCTTAGATTTTTTGGCTAAGTAAAAGTTCTACTCAGCTCGGGGAAAAAGTCAAAACTATTTTTACTTGAGCCGAGCCCGAGCTTTAAGTTTCAGCTCGACTCGTCGACATTCTTTGCCTCAATGCCCTTTGCATCATACTTTTTCTCGTTTTCCTCTATAAAAATGTACTTTATCTTCTACATTAAAAAAAGGTAAAATTCAAGTGCTCATATACAACAAAGTTAGGTATCAGTCATAAATTAATGTGGAATCAATATTTTTTATATTATTTAATTGAGATTTTCGTTCACATTCCCATTTTGAGATAAAAATATCGTATTCTGGTATCAACAGTTTGAACGTCGTTGTAATTTAAATATAATCCCATGTAATTAAGTTGAATTGAAAATCATGCTTGTTTCCACTATGTTGGAATCATATTGTTCAAAATTCATGGATGAATGAAAAAAGAAAATGATGCCATGAAAATGGCCTATGTGACCGCATAAGCCTTTTATGCATGCGGTCGCAAAGGCGGGATCATGAAATTAAGAGGCAGCCAATGTTATAACTATGCGACCGCATAATTATAGCTTATGTGGTCGTATAGTTATAATCTGTGATCGTTGACTGGGTTTTTTCGAATTTTCTGGTGATTGATTAACGAAACATTGCGCCTCTTGATTTGAGCTTGGAACCACTTAGTGTGGGATGATTGGAATCTGTAAATATTTGTTGTGCACATCAAATTTTACATTGAGTATTCATCAAATTTTTGAGAGAAAAATTTGTTTATTCACATAATCGTTTTTTTACTTGTTCATTTGAAGACTCACTTTACTTTTGGAGATTTTCATAAGGCGTGTTTAATCCTACAAATTATTTGCCATTAAATCATTAAAAGCATTGTAGAAGAGACAAATATCGTTTGAGAACAACGATATAATCTTCGTATTCAAATCTTTATCGGATTTATATTCATCATTTTCTTCTCCTTTGTTTTTTTATCCATTGCTGTATTTATTTTTTCATAACACACTATGCCTTCAAGTTTTGTTCTAAACATTGTATTCTTATGTTTGAACGTAGTAATTTAAAGATGGTCCCTTTTGATGATGTTGAAGTGAAAATTAACCTACACCGTGCTTTCTTCCATTACGTCTCCATGTTTTATTCTAAATATTGTATTTTTGTAGCAATAGTTGTTGAACGTCATTTTAATTTAAAGATGGTCCCTTGTAATGAAGTTGAAGTGACAATTAACCTAGACCATGCTTGCTTTCACTATGTCTCCATGCTTTGTTCTATTTCTTATATATAGACAAATTGTATAAAATCCAAACATAATACTTTAACCTTTGTTCACTACAACAAAAATGATTTTTTGCAACATGAAAAATGCAATATTCATTGCTTGAATGTTGCTAAAGAGGTCTATAGCAACATTCTCATAAATGAATGTTGCAATTGGTTAGCAAAAAATGTCATTTGCAACAGTTTTTAAATGCATGTTTCTATTGCCCTTTTTTGCAACGTTCAGGGACCGTAGCAAATGACTGAGACTCTACGACAACATCGCAGTCCACAACAGACGAGCGAACGTTACAAAAGGTAATAGGCAACATTTTTTGCCCGTTGCGAAAGGTAATTTTTGGTGTAGTGGTTATGGTTGTGCTAATAAATAAATTATAAGCTTTAAAAGTTTAAAGACTTTTATTTTCTTTAATAATTTAAATTTTTAAATAAGATGATACAACTCTATAGTTGTAAAATTCTCAACAAGGTGCGATTCTAACGTATCCACCTATAAATAACCCATAGGTTGCTATTTTGCTTTCTAAACCCTTCTTGTAAAACCCATGCTATGGCTTTTGTCCTTATTTTTTAAGTATAGTTGCAATTTTCTCATTTCTATCCTTCTCTCCCGCCGGCTATAGAATTAGATGCATATTTTTAAAATTGCTCATTATTGACTTTTATATTTGACAACATGTGTTTAGAAACTTGCTAAATTTTGTACTCCCTACTTTCATTTGAAATATACAATTTTATTTTTATTTTTTTATCTACTTACAAATCAAGTTGGTGTAAAAACAATTTTTTTTTTTTTTTATCATTTAACAAGTTGGTAAGTTCAACAAAAGACGTTGATTTATAAATTTGTGATATCGACGCCATAAAAGGTCAATTGGTTGAAGTTGCCGTCGCCACCTGTTGTTTGATTCCCTCCTTGAGATTCCAAATTCCCTTTTAGTATGCATTGACACGATTAAGTCTCCCTCTATAACTTGCACGAGCAAAGTGATTTAGTACAATTTAGATCCAAATTTGTAGGACGCACGTGTTTAGTTAAGGAAATAAGGGAGGAAATATAATTAACATGGTACTTGCAAAAATTAATCGATGAAAAATGTTTTTAATCACCTTAATAGTTTCAATGGTTGCTTATTACCATTAAATCAAACAAATCTCTCCCTAAAATTCCAATAGAAAATGAAGAAAATAATAATTGAAAAATAAAATGAAATATTGCTATTATTTACAATGGTGATTCTTTTGGGTTATGGAGAGAGATAATAATTTCATACCACCAGCGTCTTATAAAAATAGGTCTAGTTTCTTTTTTCATGTCCCAAATTATATATCACTTTTCTTATTAAAAGTATATATATATTTTAGTTTTCTAATATGTCTTTATTTAATGTACTTTATTATCAACAAATAAAAAGTAATCATATATAAAATAATAATTATTGTAGGGGTATATTAGGAAAAATATATATTTTCAATTATATTAATTACATTTTCTTCATCCGTGTGAAAATAGAAACAAACTCATGTTTATGAAACTGAGATAGTATATCAACACTGTGTAGGATGGTGACCTTGATAATATTTTGTGAATAATACTCATTCAAATTTTAGCAAAGTTACTCATTAATTTTTTTTTTTAAATAATCGTGGATGTTCCGGCCAACTTGCGCGCGCCTCAACTAATTCCACAGGGCCATGAAGTTACAGTCGGGTACTTACCTCAGTGGTCCTGAGAGGATTCGAAAGTTACTCATTAATTTCATTAAAGTTGGACCGCAATTTGGTCTCTACAACTTGTACAAGTGCCAAATGAGAATCTAGCCAATAGTGACACTAAAACCAGCACCATAAATGAGTAATATTATTTTTCAGATTTGTTTGAGCTGGGAATTAAAGAAGTAAAACAGAGAGGAAGGCTGCAGACGTGCTGCTAAGCATTGATTAAATTGTTTGCCTTGCATTTACAATGTGTGAAGATCCATATTTATAGGAATTTACATGTATGAAATAAAATCTGATTCTCTAACAAATTGAACAGAAAATCTCTAACAGAAATCCAGCTCACACATTCTAAAATTATCCAATTTCTTGCTGGCACTTTGCTGAGCTGGAATGGTGTGGTGGCAGCTGGTGTGGTATTTCTAACATCCCCCCGCAAGATGGAGAGTGTATGTCGGTGACTCCCATCTTGAGCAAGAAGGAATAAAGCAGAGGAGAATGAAGTGCTTTGGTGAAGATGTCAGCTAGCTGGGAATGTGAAGGCGTGTATGCAGTGACGATCAGACCTTCCTGAATTTTGTCCCGAATTAGATGACAATCCAATTCAATGTGTTTCGTTCGTTCATGGAAAACCGGATTGGAGGCAATATGTAGAGCGGATTTGCTATCACAATGAAGGACAGCTGGTTGAGGATGTAAAACTGTGAGATCATTAAGCAAATATTTCAACCAAAGAAGTTCACATGAGGCAGCAGCCATGGATCTATATTTGGCCTCAGCAGAGCTCCGTGAAACCGTGGACTGCTTCTTGCATTTCCATAAGACAAGGGAGTTACCAATGAATATGTAATAACCGCTAGTTGATCTTCGTGTGTCAGGGCAAGAAGCCCAATCAGAATCACAGTAGGAAGTAAGTTGGTAGGTTGAGGATGAGGGAAAAAATATTCCTTGGCCAGGGGATCGTTTGATGTAATGCAGAATTTTGTAAGCTGCCTGAAGATGAGGAACACGCGGTTGGGACATGTATTGGCTGAGTAGATTGACTGAGAAAGATAGATCATGCCTTGTGATAGTCAAGTAAAGGAGTCTACCAATGAGGCGCCTGAATTCAGAAGGATCAAGAAGCAGCTCGCCTTCATTTTTACTAAGCTTTAGATTCGGATCCATAGGAACCAAACTGGGCTTGCAGCCAAGTAAATCAGCATCGTGCAAAATGTCCAGAGCATATTTTCTTTGGCAAAGTTGGATACCACTGGAGTTGCGAGCTATCTCCAAACCAAGAAAATATTTAAGGGAACCAAGATCTTTTATCTTGAATTGTGAAGACAGGAAGGATTTGAGAGCAGAAACGCCATGATGATCATTTGATGCTACAATGATATCATCGACATAAACAAGAAAAGCTATGAAGGAATGATCAGATTGTTTCGTAAAGAGACTATAATCAGCTCGGGACTGAGTAAAACCAAACTGAAGTAAAGAAGAGGAGAATTTTGCATACCATTGGCGAGAGGCCTGTTTAAGGCCGTAAAGGCTTTTTCTTAACCTGCAGATTTTATTTTGCCCATGAACAACGTAACCCGGAGGCAATTTCATAAACAGAGAGGAAGGCTGCAGACGTGCTGCTAAGCATTGATTAAATTGTTTGCCTTGCATTTACAATGTGTGAAGATCCATATTTATAGGAATTTACATGTATGAAATAAAATCTGATTCTCTAACAAATTGAACAGAAAATCTCTAACAGAAATCCAGCTCACACATTCTAGAATTATCCAATTTCTTGTTGGCACTTTGCTGAGCTGGAATGGTGTGGTGGCAGCTGGTGTGGTATTTCTAACATTATTTAGTACTATTAGTATCAAAATACTAATTTATCTATCATTTAATGCCACGGAGACTGGGTTTACAACTCCACCAAGAATGAATAGCATTATTCTATAACTTAGTGTCACATAGACAGATGTTGTAACATCAATGATATTAAATAATATTATTTCACTATAAAATTGGTGAAATAATGCCACTTGTCATCTCTCTCTAGCACATGCACTTTACTCTAGTTTCTAAGCATCTTTTAGGCGTTAATTAATGAAATGGAGGCTTCGAAATCTCAATATGCTGGCTGGCTCTATGTACTCTGTCCGATCACTGCGGAAATGATTTAGAAATTGTCCTAAAGTCAACCATATCAATTTAACTTAATCCTTGGTCAATTTGTAAAACTGGCTGATCGAAGGTCATCGTCAAGATCTCTTTATTCTGATAAATTTTGGATTAAAAAATTTAGAAACTCCAAAATTCTGATTTTTATTTTTGGCACCGCCGACCAGTAAACCTGTATGTGATGATGGCTGCATATGCCTTTCCTCCTATATATAGCTGATTGCTCCGGGCGGCTACAAAACTTTTTTCTCTCCATCTCTTAAACTCTCTCATATTTTCACACACATAAACAGACATTAAATTTGATCCTTTCAAGTTCAAATGATGGAACACTCGTTATTTCAATCCCCCAAAAAATCCAAGAATATTTTGCCAAAAAACACATTAAATTCAGTTAAGGTTTCCTTGTACCGCTGTCTATATCTCTCAATTATTCTTCTCTTCCAGATTCTCATCCTAAACTTTGTTCTTGGTACTCCATCAAAATCTATATCCATTCATAATCAGATTCTACAGCAAAAACCCAAGCCATTACCTTTGACTTTGCCATCTCTTCAAAACAAAGAATGCCAGTCAGGAATGGTATTTGTATATGATCTTCCAGTTATGTTTAACAAAGAACTAATAGACAATTGCCAGGATTTAGACCCGTGGCATTCGCGTTGCAATGCAGTTTCCAATGATGGACTTGGCCCGATTACATCAGGGATCTCTGCCGGCATGCCAGAGAATCTAGCTCCGGCGTGGTACTGGACAGACATGTTTGCTGGCGAGATCATTTATCATGCAAGAATGTTGAAGCACAAGTGTAGAACTACAGAGCCCGACTTGGCTACAGCCTTCTATATACCATTTTATGCTGGACTTGCAGTTGCAAAATATTTGTTCAGAAATTATACTGCAAAAGAACGGGATTGGCACGGTAAGATGTTACTCGAGTGGCTCCAGGATCAACCCTATTGGAAAAGATCCAACGGTTCAGATCACTTCATCATGCTTGGTAGGATGACATGGGATTTTCGACGGTCAAAGAATGAAGATTGGGGGTCCAGTTTCATTAACATGTCTGTGATGAAACAAATCTTACGGCTCTGCGTTGAAAGAAATCCCTGGGATCATCTTGAGATCAGTGTTCCTTACCCCACTGGATTCCACCCAAAGTCGAAATCAGACCTCGATTTATGGCTGAATTTTGTACAAACTCGAAACAGGACGAATTTATTCACATTTGTTGGTGGGAAACGCAAAGTGAAGAGTGATTTCAGACGTCTGTTATCTAGTCACTGTTACAATGAGTCCGACTCGTGTCGGGTCGTGGATTGTTCGGGAACTCGGTGCTATGACGGGACATGGGAGGTTCTTGAAGCTTTTTTGGACTCGGATTTCTGTCTGCAGCCTAGGGGCGATGCACATACAAGAAAATCCACGTTTGATTGCATGCTGGCTGGTTCGATCCCGGTATTTTTCTGGAAAAGAAGCATATACGATCAATATCAGTGGTTCTTGACGGCACAACCGGAAAACTTCTCGGTGTTTATAGACCGAAAAGATGTGAGAAATGGAGCGTCTATAAAGAAAGTGCTGGAAGGGTATAGTAGGGAACAAATAAGAAGAATGAGAGAGAAGGTGATTGAATTTATACCAAGATTTGTGTATAATTATATAGGCAGTGATGATACACCAGATGCTTTTGATCTTGCTATTGATGGAGTATTGAAGAGGTTAAAGGAGCAAAAAGAACCCAACAATGCACAATTAAAAGAGGAATGAAATGAGGGGATCCCATTCTTGCTTGGATGTGGTAAAAGGTGGGTATGTATATACCTTTTTCTCATGTTTCAACGCGTAACAAATATGTATCAACCCGTAACATTGTTAAGTTTATTTTTTCATTTATGGAGAAAGAAGAATAAAGAAATTTAGGGTATGTTTTTCCATATTGTAAGTTGTAAGGCAATAAAGCAACGGAAGCAGTAAATTGAGATTACAGAACAATATTGCACAAAACAAGAAACGGATTCTTATTGCAATTTTTGGGCTCAGAATTCTCACAAAGACATTGTACCATTCTGTATAAAGCAACAGCCACAAAACACACCAAATCCTTAACCTAAACCACACCGGTTACTTCAATGGCTCTGGACAAACAAGCAACCAAAAAACCGGACAACATCTCTCTCGCACAAAGCAACCACACAGGCCAATAATCACACAGATTATTGATTTAAAACCAGAAGCTAAAATCTCACTCAAAGATTCACAAAGAAATAGGGAAGAGAGAAAACACGAAGAACTCTCTAAAAGAAAATCGCCAGAAGCCTCACTGAGAAAACGAGACAGAGAGAATGAAAATCACGCCTAAGGAATGAAGGCTCCAATTGGTATATAGTGGTCCAGATTATGGGCCCAACAACCTGCCCTCTAGTCAGCCCACTTGTAATTAGCCAGAGCAGCTCAAATGGGTCTAGGTTTGGGCCGGGGTTTATGGGCCAGTTGCTTTGCATTATCGGGCAATGGTTATTTATCTGTTCCAACAATATTTGGGCTAAAGCCCATTTCATCATTGCCCATTGTGTTAGGAAACTAAATGTCACAAATGGCATCAAATCCTAACATAAGTTAAATCGAAAAAAGAGCAATATTTGTCTGGGCTTGTTTGGTTGTTCTGAAAATTAATTTGCATTCAGAGGTAGAATTATTTAAATCAATTGCAAATATTGAAAAGTGATGAAATTGGTAAAAGTCGTGTTGGATCAAATGCCAAATAAAATTGGACCCATATTTCATCTTTTTATTGGGCCTTAGGTCTAGGGTTAGATAGGAGGAATGCCACCACCTCTTGATGGGCCAAAAAGTAGCGCAATCTTCATATAATTCTAATTCCAATAGTTTAAAGAAATGGAAAAATTCATTTATCCTACTTTATCTTCACCCTATTTCAAAAATAACAAAACAAGTTTCACATTTCAAAAATCAGATTTTTTAACCTATACATACACATATACATAAATATAAATATTTATTTATATATATATAAATATATAAAAAGATATAAATAAATATAATTAACCCACCCCCACCCCCACCCTACCACTCCGACGACCGCTCCGGCTCCGATTCCGACGATTGCTCCGATTCCGACGACTCAGGTCACAAGTCACAGCCCAGGTCACAACTCAGGTCACAAGTCACAGTCCAGGTCACAACTCAAGTCACAGGTCACAGTTTAGGTCACAAATCAGAATTTTGTTCATAATCACGAGTTATTTTTTTTTTTTTATAAGGATCACAGATTATTTTCAAATGATCACATGTAAATTTTTGGGGGACAACTTAATTAATTTTGAATCACAATTCGAATTTTAAAGGTCACAGTTAACTAATTGGTCACATGACAACTACTGGATCATGTACCACCATCACCTCCAATGGGTTTCCCATTCAGAACCTATGGTCCAAACTCATCCCTCTGCCCCGATGTGAAGCGGGCCCCATGGGTCAACTTCCTGGACATTCCAGGCCTTCATTTCGAAATCGGAGTTAAAGTTTCTTGTAAGTCCAAGGAGGATTTGATGAAGCACTTAGTGGAAGAATGGGAACATATGAATTTAAAAGTTGTAGCCCCAGAAATTTATTGGAATATATGATATTAAGGCCTCAGATTCCGGTATTTCCCAAACCCAGCGTCGAGCCCTCGAACTCCTAGCAATTGCGCGGTTTACTTCAGTTTCTATTTCTTTCCCCAGTAACACCACTACAAAACCCTATCCTCCATCACCTGAACTGAAACCCTAGACGGGTGGCGCGGAGTGGCGGCGTAGATTCATCAATGGAAGACGTCTGTGAAGGAAAGGATTTCTCATTCCCGCTGCAGGAGGAGAAAACCCTCTCGTGGTGGGATGAAATCAAGGCATTCGAGACCCAGGGCGACGCTACTACCACCGCCACAGACATCCGCTGCTCCACCGAGTAGCGACACAAGTCATGGGGGGAAGAAATTGGTCAAATCGACGGTTTTGACCGGTGGGCGGAGAGACATGGGGATAAAGTGAGAAGGTAGAGAGAGAGAGAGAGAGAGAGAGAATGAGAATATAAATGAATTAGGGTTTAATTATTTTTTGTAATTATAATGTATCTAATTAAAAATATCTGATTTTTGAAAATTAAAATTTCAGATCTGATTTTAGAATATAGATCTTGAAAAGTAGGGGATGGTGTAATTTCCACTTAAAGAAAAATTGCACCAATTACTCCATGAAAAGCTTGTTTACGTTTTTAAAAAATGGTGAAGAAAACATTCATGATTATTCCTTCTCATATGTTGGTCCCAGATAAACAGATCGAATGATTATTCGAGTTTATTTTGTGAGAACCCGTAAAGAAACAAGTTTAAAAACAACAAGAACACAAGATTTTTCAACCAAAGGTCCCGAAGGTTCAACGACCACTTCTAACTCTTATCCCCCGTTGAGCATCCGTAAAGATATTGCTCGAATCCACTATAAAGCCCCAAAAGGGGCAAGAACAAGTTTGGTACAAATCTGCAGTAAGGGATTCAAACTAACCCTGTATCTTACTATCTCGAATACACCTCTCTTTTTAGCAATCACTCACACAGAACATGAATTGATTTACCTAACTCTCTAAACAATAATCTCACAAAGAAATCGTACAAAGATCATCCAGTTGATGACCCAAAAATATAGAGAGAATTTCACGAAGACGGAGAAAGATAAACAACTGTATCCGTCCCACCCTAGAAGAACAATTGCTTCCTTTTATATGAGATAAAGCAATATCACACATCCAACGGTATGAAATATTCCAAGTGTCAAGCATTCGATGAAGGTGTGTTTATATATATCAAACATGTTTTCATCCAATTTCTAGAAGAATCCGTTTATTGGGTCAAGACATAGTTGGACTGGGTAAGTGGGCTTATCTCATTTGGGCCATAAAAATGTAGCAACCCATCTCCACAATTTCCACCTTTGCTACATTTTTATGACTTTATGTAATGGATTCGAACTCTTATCTCAGATCACTAGCTCTTATTAACCTATTACAAAACAATACTAGTCAGTTTCAAGAATTTAGTAATTTTAGAAAATTCTGAAATTTATTCAAAGGTATTACCTTTGTGCCTACATTAGCTGGATTAACCTTAGTAAGTATTTTACCAAGTTTTATATCACCTTTTTCAGTTTTATCCCTGATAAAATGAAACTTAGAGTGTGTTCGAGACACATTCTTTTGAAAAAATGTATTATTGAATAATAGATTGATGGAGAATGTGTGATTAAAAATGAAGGAAAAGTTATTGATGTGATGGAAAATATTATTTTATTGAAAAATGTGTGGTTGAAAATGAGTAGAAAAATGAGAATGAAAAAAATAATGTGTATCAAACGGGACCTTAATTTCTATGTATTTAGTTCTACCATGAAACATATGATTTTTACTCAAGAAAATAGCACTTTGATTATCTGAACAAAGCTCCGCCTTATTTTTTACAAATCCTAATTCATTTAATAATCATTTCAACTAAATACCTTCTTTTACAAGCAATATATGCAGCTTCGATAGAAGATAGAGAAACTAATTTTTGAAGCTAAAATTTCCAACTAATGCATGTATTATTTATCACATAAAAATATGCAGAATTAGATTTTTTATTATCAGGATTTCCGGCAAAATCAGAATCGACATATCCTTTCTAATTAAGACCATTTTTATCAGTTTTAAACATAAGTTCTAATTTCTGAGTACCATTTAGATATCTGATTAAATGTTTCATAGCTTCCCAATAAAGCTCACTTGGATTACTCATAAATCTTCTCAGAACACTTACAACAAATGTAATATCAGGTCTAGAGAATACCATAACATACATGACATAACATATTGCGTTAGCATAAGGCACTTAAAACAAATGTAATATCAGGTCTAGAGCATACCATAACATACATAACATAACCTATTGCATTAGCATAGGCACATTAGCCATTCTATTAAACTCATCTTTTAGTTTTTGGTGAATGATTAGTAGATAACTTCACACAGGCAGATAAAGGCAAACTAACAGGTTTAGATTCATGAAGTGAAAATCTTTTAATAGCCATTTCAATGTAAGTTTCTTGTGTTAAAACTAATTTTCCATTTGTTCTATCTTTTTTTATTTTCATTCCTAGTATCCTTCTAGCAAGCCCTTGATTCTTCATTTCAAATTTAGATTTAAGTTTTTCTTTCAGAGCATTAACAACAACTTTATCACGACCAATTAGAAGCATATCATCAACTTATAGAAGCAAATAGAAAAATTCAGATTTTTCAGCACAATTAAAGTAGAAACAGGGATCGTAATCTGATTTTTAAAACCAATACTTTGTATAAAAGAGTCAAACCTCCTATACCATTGCCTAGGAGTCTGTTTCAGACCATACAAAGATTTCTTCAAAAGACACAATAAGTTTTTTCTCTTGTTTTCAAAACCTTTTGATTGGGTCATGTATATAGTTTTATCTAGAGTACTATAAAGAAAGGTTGTTTTCACATCAAGTTGTTTTAATTCTAAATCAAATTGTGCTACTAATAGAAGTGTATTTCACAAGTGAAAATATGTTAGTATAGTCTATTCATTCTCTTTGTGTAAAACCATTAGCTACTAGTCTTGCCATATATCTTTTATCACAGATTTCATATCACATTCCTTAATTTTGTAAATCCATTTACCATCAACCAATTTGCAATAATTAGGTTTTTCTACAAGATTCCAAGTCTGGTTCTTATATAAAGAATCCATTTCCTCTTGCATTGCAACAAACCATCTAGCAAAATCTTTACAAGATATTGCCTCTTCGTAAGAGGTTGGTTAAAAAATTTAAAGTCTCAGATTCATATTCTTCAGACACATTATCTGCATACAAAAGCCTAGAGGGAGGCCGTATTTGTCTTCTCTCTCCATCCCTAGCAAGTTTGTAATCTTGCATATTAGAACCAGTATAAAAAACTTGACCTTCTCTCAAATTCTGATCAGTTATAGTTTGTGATTCTTCTTGAGGTTTATCTACCTCAACCTGAACTTGATTTTCATTATTCTGAACATCAATATCAACCTTAGCAGACACAAAGTCCTTTTCAGCCAGTTCTTCTCTATTATCATTATTAAGACAAGGAAAGCGTTCTTTATTAAAAATAATCGACCTACTTGTTATAACTCTGAATCTTCCAATTTCTTTTATACATAACCTATAGTCTTTAACTCCTTCCCCATAACCAAAAAAGACACATTTCAGAGATCTGGGTTCGAGCTTAAACGTAGTTTGGTGTGCATAAATTGGACAACCAAAGGTTCTAAGGTAAGAGTAATTAGGCATAGTTCCAGTCCATATCTTCTCAGGTATATGATAATCTATAGAATTTGAAGAACTTCTATATATAAGATAACCAGCAGTCTTAACAGCTTCTCCCCAAAATATTTTTGGTAAACCAGAGATTATCAACATACATCTGGTTCTTTCAAGGATAGTTCTATTCATCTTTTTAACAATTCCATTTTGCTGTGGATTATAAACTACAGTTTTGTGCCTCTGTATCCCATGGTTATTATAGAACTCGTCAAATTTAACATTATAGAATTCAACGTTATTATCTGTTCTTAATGCCTTTATCTTTTTATCAGTTTGATTCTCAATTAATATCATCCAGTTTTTGAAGGTTATAAATGAATCAGATTTATTCTTCAATAAAAGGATCAAGGCTTTCCTAGAGAAATCATCTTTAATAAGAAGATAATATCTATAGCCAGAGGCTGTAGATATAGGTGCAGGGCCCCATAGATCACTATGTATATAATCAAGGATATTTAGTGGTTTATGAACCAGTCTTAAATGGCAACCTGTTTTGTTTCCCAATGATATAATGCTCACAAAATTTTAACTTATGAACATTGTCCTTCACAAATACTCCTTTTGAAATAAGTTTTAGGCCTTTTTCACCAAGATAACCTAATCTCCTATGCCATAATTCTGATATATGTCAGATTGAGACACTAAGCTCACAGTATTATTAGGGAATACACATTCAGCATTTATCACATAGATACCATTATATTTTGGTGCACTAATAATGAGATTCAGATCTTTGATTATATTTGTAAAGTCATTTCTAATTTCAATTTGACAATTTTCATCATCTAGAACACCTAAAATAAGATTTCTTTTCATGGCAAGAACATATCTAGTATGTTTTAGAAGTATTAAATGATTATTTTTAAGTTTTAAAGCAATATTCCCAATGCCTTTAACTTCAAAAGGTTCATTATTTCCTAGCTTTACAAAACCTTCACTTAGGTTAGAAAAATCAGAGAACCATTTGAGATTGAGGCTCATATGAAAATAACATCCTGAATAAAAAACCCAATCTTGATTTGTTCTTTCATAAGAGGACACATAAGCTACACCAATGTTAGCTCCTGCTTCTTTGTAAGAAGCAACAATGGCTGAAGAGTTATTGCCTTGATTGAACTCATTCCTTTGATCATTAGCCATTTTAAAACAGTCTTTTATAAGGTGACCTGTTTTTCCACAATAATAGCATTTTCTATTCTTATCATTAGCTTCATAAGTTTTTTTTTTGACATTTCCTTTATTATTTCCCCATTTCTTTTTAGCAAAATTCTTGTTTTATTATGATTGGCCTGCCTGAAATTGCTAAGACCTTTAGATTGAGGTTTAGGATGGGATTGAGATTTCTCAATATCAAGAACTTCTCTATGCTCTGATTTTAATTCCAGTTCTCTATTCTTTAGAGATGTATGAATTATATCAACAGTTAGGTCATCCCTACCATACTCTAAGGCATTATTAATATCCTTATATCTATCACCTAAAGTATTAATTAGACCAACTACTTTCTGATCACTTGAAATTTTCTCACCACAGTTTATAAGATCTTGAGTGATCTTATTAAACTTGTCCATATTCTCCTCTAAGTTAGCATCAAGATCAAACTTATGACTAAAAAAATTGTTTCCACAAAAAAATATTTGCTTGGTAGAGTTTAGATACAGTTTTTCTAAGGCAATCCAGAACTCAGCAGCAGTTTTAGTATCTCTTACTTTTCTGATTACAGAGTCAGATAGATGAAGGAACAGTGTGCTCCAAGCTAATTCATGTTGTTCAATTTTCCTTTCAGGTGGAGTATTTTTTTTTAACCCAAGATTCATCTATAACTTTAGCACATTTTAGTTGCAACATAAGTGCTCTTATTTTCTGGCGCCAGAAACTAAAGTCTCATTTGCCCATCCCACATCTGAACATCAATCTTAGTGGTTATAGTGTACAAAAGTGCAATAACAATACTCAAGAATTAAGAAGACATGAAATGAAAAATATCAGATAAATTAGGTAGATATACCCAAAAACTTATGACAAAGGAAGGACAAAAAATAATACAACTAATGTATGCACTTAAATGTGTTTATACTCAATAAACAGTATGTATTAAAAAAATGCAGATTACAATTAATATGCATACAGAAAATTCGTACTATACAGATTGAAGCAGACTAAAACAACACACAGTTCAAGAATCAAAGTTTTGTAGTTTATACAAAGATGAATCTAATCCAAAAAATTCAATCAATAACAGTAGTCACACGAACAAAAATATTTCACAAGAAACAATAAGCGATGTATCGCTTATGAAGGTTCTTGACCAAACCCTAATTCTCTCAAATTCTAGGGGATCTCTTAGGAATCCCTAGACAAAGGTAAATATAGGAGGTTTTCAAGAATCTAAATAAGGCAGTACATGTTTTGAAAGAATGAAGAGGATAGTAAATATTTGTAACAAGAACTGCAAGATCGTAGATATATCCACAAAAATATTCGAATTGAATGATTTCTTGACCAAAAACAATTATAGATCTTTGCAGATCTAAAAGCCCCCTTTTTATTTTAAAAGAAAATGTTCAAGAGTAAAAAAATCGTTTGAAAAAGAAAAATTTAACAAGCTATGATGGTACTGTTGGTCCCAGATAAATAGATCGAATGATTGTTTGAGTTTATTTTGTGAAACATCGTAAAGAAGCAAATTTAAAAATAATAAGAACACAAGATTTTTCGATCGAAGGCCACGGAGGTTTAGCGACCACTTCTAACTCTTATCCTCTGTTAAGCATCCATAAGGATATTTGCTCGAATCCACTATAAAGCCCCAAAAGGGGCAAGAACAAGTTTAGTACAAATCTGCAGTAAGGGATTTAAACGAACACTGTATCTCGAATGCACATCTCATTTCAACCATCACTCACACAGAACATGAACTGCTTTACAAAACTCTCTAAACAACAATCTCACAAAGAAATCGCACAAAGATCATCCAGTTGATGACCCAAAAATATAGAGAGAATTTCACTAACACAAAGAAAGACGAACAACCGTATTCGTACCACCCTAGAAGCACGGTTGCTTCCTTGTATATGAGTTAACTTCTCATAGGTCTCTACTATGGATTTTATTGCAAATAACGTATATGGGTATTATAATATGTAATACACCATTGAAAATTGATTTCACTCCTTTGATTTTCACACGGTCTTTGTTCGCAGATAGAAAGATATAAAAAGACAAAAAAAAAATTATGGATAGTCAAGATTTTTCACTATATAAAAAACATATTATAATCATATAGAACATTCTACTGCCGAAACCCCCTGAGGAAAAATAATCCTAAGCTTTATCACGCAAACTCAAGGATGCTCGGCTCTTTATTTGTTTCTCTAAAGAAACTCCCAATCACGTACGTAAAAGAGAATAAAATAAGAATTACACGCTCAATATTTAAACCAATTTTTCCTATGTAATTCGGCCCTAGAAAATGAGTCCCGACACAAATTGTCTGCCAGTTTTCTACTTCGGAGCACCTCTAACATACTTTTATTGAAGAATGTGTGTTTGAAAATGAGTAGAAGAATGAGAATGAAAATTTTTAATATAGCTCAAACGAAGACTTATTATATTTTATAGTTGAGAATAGAAAAAATTTAAATAACTATTTATTATGATTCTATATAAGTTTTCATATACAATCTAATTATATGCGCCAAACATAACCATTTTGGTTAGGTACATAAATCCTCTCTATTAACTTACCAAATATGATATTTTCATACTTCAAACTTGGCGTGGCTTATTTAAATGAACAAATCAATTATTTTCATAAATAAGTTTGAATTTATAAATTAGAAAACAATGTGTCAAGTTTAGATAAGTGAAATTTGATTACTTAAAAAATTTAAGACGCACAAACCGTAAAATTATCAGTCATTTTATACCATCAAATAATCTAAGAGTAAAAGATATGTCAATAAAATTTAAAGAAAAAGTGATGTGGTAGGAAATTTTGCCTATGTTCGGGTTTCAACTTTTACGAAACAGTTACTTTTTAAGAACTGGAGATGAATAAATAAAAAATAATTATGAATTCCATGAAAATATATGATTAAAATTAAAGGTTGACTTTAAAAGTGATTTTTTAGTAAAAAATAAAATCCAAACAAAGTATTTGAAATTAAGGCCATGTTTGAGCCACCTTATTGTAGAATGAGAATAAAAAATATAGTCGTTATTAGGGCCCACACAATAAATAGAAAATTTAAATTTAAATGTTAATGTGATAGATAACGGTCATATTTTTATTTTAATAAGATAAAAAGGTGGCCCAAACGGGGGCTAACATAAACCGTGAATTTTTATATTCAATGCATCGACAAATCCATCACAATTACATATATTATTATTAGGGGGTGGCAAGGAACCAAGTCTAGTAGACTTGATCCTTAGACACTTTAGATTAATTCGTGTCTACAAACTAGACTCGTGGACCTAATGAATCGTACAAGCCGTGGCAAATTCACGAGTCGACTTTTTATTTTAAAGAAATTCATAAAACAAACCCAAATACAAGCCAAAAAGGCCGATTCATGGAAAAAAAAATACGTTCAAAACGATTCATGACTCGTCTCGAAATGAGTTCAAATCGTCCATGGACTAGGCGACCAACTGCTTGCCAGCCCTAATTATTACAAGGATTAAATTGGTTACAGAGGGTCAATGACATGGCCTATTTGCTGAAATGATAATTTTTTATTGATAGTTTTTTTTTTTTTTATAACTGTGAATGAAATTTTGAGAATTGTGTATAGAGGTGTCAATCCGCCAACATATGAGCCCGGTAACGGCCCGCGTGAAAAAAAAGTCTGCCCACTACGGGTTTCGGGTCGGCCCACAAATTTTGGACTACAACCCAGGTCCGCCGCTGACCCATGCGGGTCACGGGTCGCGCAGGTCGCGGTTTGTTCCAATTGGGCTCGTATTATTTTATAAATAAAATTATAAAAATATATAATTTTCATATTTATAGCCAAAAAATATGGCCCTGTCTGGGCGTGATTTTCCTTGGACAAAATTGATTTCCCTGCCGTTATGGTCTGACACACTACACACAAAAGTCAGCAGCTTTGTCCATTTTATGACCGTTGCCTTGTTCAACGGACAAAAAATCAATTCTTTTGCAAAAGAAAAGCACAACCAGACAGCCTCTATATCTTTTTTGTTAAATGTAAACTAAGAATTGAACAAAATGATAAATTCATATTTATACCAATATTACATGAATTGTTTATAACTTTGTAAAGTTAAATTTAACTTAACAAATAACAACTAAATGTATTTCTAATTGCTATTATCAAATATTTATAGTATAAGTACATCCCAACTAGGTTGGCACTTCCCCCATTTTTCTCAAATTTTTAATTTTTTTTTTTACGGACCAGCGGGTTAACCGCGACCCTTGAAGGTGCGACCCGCGAAGTTCGCGGGTCACACCTCCTTGACCCGTGAACCGCTCGCTCGAGTCACGGGTCGTCCCGGGTCAATCCGGGCCGATTTTTACGGGTCTGATCGACCCGTCCGTCTTGACACCTCTAATTTTGTGTATCCGTATGAGACCCTATCATTACATCCAATCCAACATTTTTGGTCCCACCCCGCAAAACCGAAAAGAAATCAACCTCTCTCATTACAATGTCTTAGCCTGCAAGAAGTTGAGTCCCTTCACAAATTTTGATCACTACTTGCGTCATCACGCCTATGTTTCTAGATAGATAACACGTGTCTCCCTATACAACACGAATTTTCTTTAGTCAAAAAAGTTCTGCGCCATTTTCCAGCAAATCCTTGGTATAAAAGAATGCATTGAGATTTTTCTCAACAAAAACTACTAATTGATGAAGTCGACTCACAAGTATTCAACAATCAAGATGGAGGAATCAATTTGGTTATGCCTATACACAGCTTTCTCTCTCTTTCTTGTACTTCTGGTTTCCAAGTTTCTGTCAGCCAAAAAAAGCAAACTTCCGCCAAGCCCTGTACCGGCCCTTCCTTTCATAGGTCATTTGCACCTCTTGAAACAACCTTTGCACCAAACCTTCCACCATCTCTCTGAAAAATTAGGTCCAATATTTTCCCTCCGCTTTGGCAACCGGCTATTGGTGGTGGTGTCATCTTCAACGGCGGCAGAAGAATGCTTCACCAAGAATGATATTTTGTTAGCCAACCGCCCTCGTTTTCTCATAGGCAAATACATTGGCTATAACTACACAACTCTCGTCGGCTCCTCATATGGCGAGCACTGGAGAAACCTTAGACGCTTCAGTGCAGTTGAAATATTTTCTTCCAGTCGCCTCAACGTTTTCCTGTCCATGCGACAAGATGAAATCAGACGTCAGTTGCAAAAGCTATACAAGAAGTCACATAATCACTATGCAAAAGTTGAACTCAAATCTATGCTCTCTGAACTGTCCTTCAACATTATCATGAGAATGGTGGCTGGGAAGCGATATTTTGGAGAAGATGACGACAACGACGAGGGTAAGCATTTCCGGGAACTTATTGATGAAGCTTTTGCACTTGGCGGGGCATCAAATCCAGGAGATTTTCTTCCACTTTTGAAATGGATAGACTACAAAGGATTTCAGAAGAATTTGGCTAGGGTAGGTGGGAAAATGAATTCATTCTTGCAAGGTCTCATTGATGAGCGACGCCGTAAACAGAGTGAAAATACCATGATCGATCATTTGCTTTCTTTACAAGATTCCCAACCAGAATATTACACAGATACAATCATCAAAGGGCTAATAAATGTAAGTCGCGATTGTTTTCCTCTGTCCTTCTGAACATGAATTAAGCGATAGTATAATCAAGGAATATCTTATCGTGGTTTATGAATTTGCAAAATGGCAGGTTATGCTAAATGCCGGAACAGACACATCTTCCGTGACCATAGAATGGGCTTTGTCGGCTTTGCTCAACCATCCGGAGAAGCTGGAAAGGGTTAAAGCTGAGATTGACAGGCTTGTGGGCAATGATCGTCTGATTGAGGAATCGGATCTGTCCAATCTTCATTACTTACAAGCAATTATTTCTGAGACTTTCAGATTGCTCCCAGCAGCACCATTACTCGTGCCACATGAAGCATCAGATAACTGTAAAATTGGGGGCTATGATATACCTCGTGGCACAATCTTGCTCGTCAATGCTTGGGCCATTCACAGGGATCCCACAATTTGGGATGACCCCACAAGCTTCAAGCCAGAGAGATTTGAAGTAGGAGAAGTTGGACCACCAAAATTGATGCCATTTGGAATGGGGAGGAGGTCATGTCCCGGTGCTGGCCTGGCCCAACGAGTGGTGGGTTTGACCTTAGGATCTTTAATTCAGTGTTTTGAATGGCAAAGGATTAATGAAGAGAAGATTGATTTAAAAGAGGGAAAAGGGCTCACTATGCCCAAAGCTGTGCCACTCGAGGCAAATTGCAAAGCACGTAATGTACTTCACAAGGTTCTTTCTGGTGTTGCCTGAATCGTTATTTGGATATTTGTACTTCACGAGGCAAATTGCAAAGCACGTAATGTACTATGCATGCACTTCAGTTTTATAATCAATGTATGAGAGATTTCTTCAATATCTCGTGCAAATTCAATGTTTATTTGCTTTACATATCAGTATATCTGCTGTAGAATAACCATATATAGCACGTACATACTTACGTAGAAGACATTAATTTACTGAAATCAAATGTTTCTGCATTATTGCTCGATTCAATTCAATTCAAATAAGGACATCAAACAGTAAGAGCGAAGCTTTGCTAAATGGAGAGGGTCATGATGACGCGATTCTCAGCATTATTCACCTCATGAAAATCAAGAGCCTGGAAAAAAAAAAAGACGTACCTCAAGTTTGTAAATGAAAAACGGTCATCTTTATATATTTTATTGATAACTGGTGGTGGATCGTGCGTTGCACGATGACTGTTATAATTTTGTAAGAGATTTCTTTGTAACGACAAAATATTTTAAAACAAATAAAGTTTAGTTATATAGCGTCAATAATGTGACCAACTGGATTTATCATTTGGGCCACAGTTCTACTATAGCTTCCACCTCTCCTTTTGCAAATGCTAACAATAGCCTGTTATTTAACAAACTAATTAACTGGATGAAAATTGATCCTCGGACTCTCGAGCCCAACAAGTAACATTAATCCAATTTGTAACTTGAGGTGCCAGTAGAGTATCTTATTTCTAAAATATCAGCTATTTATGCAATATATGACAAAAGTTGATTATAAGTAACTATATGCCTATGATGACTCGTAATCTTATAGCTTCAATTTCCAATCAGCCACAAAATTGTAGAGAAGGCTGATTCTTGTTGCATCAAGGGAACAAATCAGCAGTTTACATACTGGTTGATTTGTAAAATAATGTAAAACACTCAACTGAGCATCTAAGTTCTAAAATTGTTAGCCAGAATATGCAATAGATGACAGTCAAGTAGTATTCTAGTAAGTAAATTCCGACCTAACGACCCATTGAGATCGTACAAATTTTAATTTCCAACTAGGCAAAACATTGGAAAGGGGAGAAAAAAAGTGACAAACTTCAATTGTTGCACCAAATTCTATCAAGAAAACTGGTTCTTACTGATATCCACTTCTTTCGAGACAAGATACATAATTTATGTTCTTTGCATAAATTGAATTGAACACCTAAAGAAAATTATGAGTACTAACAGATGTGCATATGAGAAAACATTAAAACAGCTTCTAAGTTTTCAAAGTTGTACCTTGGCATGAATTGAATGCAGAGAAAATAATTTCAAACCTTATCAATCGGGTATACTTGTTCTGTATCCATTCCATATTATTCATTTGCATATAGAAACATTTTATCAGCCATCATTTTCAATCGTTTTTGCACATCAGCCGGTTGAAGTGAAAAATAGTGTTGTTGTTTCATGAATATTACACCCTTCCCACCCATCTCTATACCAACAATAATATGCGTGCCAAATTTTTCATTGAACCCGAAAGAAAAATATGAACTTATAACAAAGGAGGAACCTTAGAAAAACAATACATTTTAAAATATAACACAAAGGTAGCAAATGGTATCATGGATCCATCCAATTATATTTAATAGTATAACTCAACCACCTTTAGCTCAAAATTTATAAGGCTTCTTTGTAAATAATATATTCTTATATAGAATTTTAGATGATTAACAACGTAAAGAGTAGAAGGAAACAGTTTTTCATGTCCACATAATTTTTGAAAATGTAGTAGCAATCAGAATTATATGTAGCATATTTGAAGGATGTATGACAACAACAAGAGGCTTGAATTTAGTTAGCGAACCTCGTACTCCTTAGCTCAGAAGATATATTTTCAATGAAAGGTACATAGATTGGGCAAGCCATTACAAAGGTGTTCAAGCGTTCTTAGTATTCAATCACCATCCCTTTTCTTCACATATAAGTGCACAATTGCCCAACCATACTACCAACTCCATAAAAATTTGAAAAAGCAAGATTAGCAGAAACATCACACTGCCACTGACAATTAGTAGGAGCTCCAAACATAAGGGTGCGCAAAGTACTTTCAACCACACACAAAAATAATCTACCCCTTCTGTAAACAAGGAATAAAAAGAAAAATAGGATTCAACTTTTCGAAACACCAATAGAATAGAAGCTCAAAAATATCTTGCAATCAGAATAATAGTAGCGTCTCCATTATGCTTAGTCGCTTATACCTTGCCAATGCAGCGAGCTCCCATGATGATGGGATTTCTTTTTTTTACGCGATCAGTCAGCACGATCTAAGATTTTTCAAGTGCAAATGTGGAGTGTTATGAACATTCCATTAAAAGCAAAGGTTTTTGTGTATGCTGCATCTTTTTGCCAACAACCAGAAAACTTAAACATAGCATTGAAGGGCCCAGAAGGAATTTCTCTTGTCATGACAGCTCCTAGTTAAATTGCTCTTTGTCTCCAGAGGGTAATTTGCGCAAAAAAAAAAAAAATCATGAAATTCGAGATAAAAATATGTACAAGCAAAGAATATGTATGCATTTATTTATTCTTCCAATCTTCTTCTACTTTTTGTTCCATTTGATTGTTTTATTTTGTGTTTATGTTTGGTGAATGAAGAAAAAGAGAAAAAAAATTGTTTCAAAAGTTGTCAAAGCTTTACATGAAACCAAATTTTATATGTAACTATTTCACAACATTGTTGCTCTAGATTATAAGAATACACAATAATATTAACAAATAATTGCAGTATAGTAACTTCATCAAGGAGTTTACACCATTGAACATGACAAAGGGAGAAAGAGACATAACTATATATTTTAAACAAGATTATCAAAACCACATTGATGCAATCACAAATAAACGGCTACAACCATGTAAAATAAGACTCTCTGGAAGTCAATAACCACAAATGTGCTTGATAAAAAAAAAATGAAAGAACACAAATTCTTAGCAAAAGTGGGTGCACACAATATACCAACCAGTCATAAGAAAAATGACATACAAGTCAAATAAATTTGCGAGCTTCCCAAGTTCTGGTGGAATATTCCCAACAATCAGTTTATCATTCAGTTCCCTGTTAAGCAAAAAAACGCTTTAGTACGATGATGCGTCATAATTTGTGATCCGTAAAAACAGAAAGTCCATACAAGGCTTTGGAAGCAGAAGCTAAGTGCTCATTATCATTCTACAGATGTCTCGCATAAATGTCCACTGAGGAAACAACTGTGCAAGTTTATGCAGAAATGAATTGAAAAGAAGACTAATAGTAACATACAAGACTTTGTCCATTGGGTTAATGTAAGTTTCAAAAAGTAAAAATTGTACAATTATTAAATTAAAACAATTGAAATATATCATAAAAATCAACTCCCCCACTACAAAATTCTTAATTTATTTTCCCCCAATCATTTTAGCTTTGAATTGAACCATATAATACGATTCAAATTTACCAATTAAGTAAAACTATAATTTAGCTACGGAAGACAATCATTTAAGCAGAAAAGGGCAAATTATGACATCCAAATTAGGAGAAACGCAATATATATAAATACACAAACCATTCGGCTATGTAAGTATGAATTTTATGTATATATTATCTACTTACAAGAGTTGAGAGTAGTCAAGGGGGTGGATGGAGCAGAGTTGGAGCTGCTCGTCATTGCATGTGTAGTCATAGAATGGAGAAAGGGCAAAGTAATCGAACGCAAAATTCTGATCTAGTGGGTAAGTGTTAATCATCATCGTGGAACAAAAATCATAGGATGAGAATGAAGTATCTCTATAATATAACAATGCTTAATATTGTGAACGTTAATGTTGACATCACCAAAATAATACTAATACACGAATTCAAACATCTAGAGGCCAAAAATTATTCCTGGTGAAAATATCTTTACCAAGAAAATAATGTTTTCTTCCGAAAATTCCTAATTTTAATAACACAAAGAAGCATTAATATATATCTTTAGCTTGAATTTGGCAAATTTATAAATGATTTATTTATCAAAGAATTTCTCAAACTGATTATTTTCTACTAAAGCTAGATATATTGATCATGGATACACAATCAGATCAATTTAGAACCATAAGAAAGTTCACCAAATTAAAAAATATATATATTTTTAACCCTCCAAAATACGCAATTAAACACACAAGAATAAGAAATTATTTCATGCCTGATCCAAGAAAGTTCAATTTTTTCACCAAATCGACAAAAATCCAGAATCTTTTATTTTATTTTTTTTAAAAACACAACATCAGATTTGAAAATACCTTGGGAGGTTCCGAGGTAAAACATCCCAACCCAAACCCGGCCTCTTCCTCGATCTTTGATCCATTGTCAACTCTGTCACGTTCCATCTCCATTACATCTCCATTACAGATCAATAAAAACTCTGCGATATAAAATTATCCAGAGAGAGCTTGAATCACTCAATTATCACACTGTCGGGAAGGAATATATATATAAATCTAAAGTTCACAAAGATGTATGCTACAAAACGAAAGAAGAAATTCGTTGTCACAACAACCATGAACCATTAATTAAAAAAACTTGAAACGAAACCTTCAATCGACCGAAGAAAGAAATGCACATATTCAAAACCCTACCGAAGATATCTTCTTCCTTCCATATTGAAGTAATAAATGAGATCCTAACACAAGACCTTGCACTTCATATAGTTTTCAGAGAATCGTGAGAAGAAATATAAAAAAGAAAAAAGTTGAAATTTTGCAATGGTTTTGGGGAGGAAGTGGAGTAGGTGAAAATAGAATACATGGCAATGAAAATGACTGGAGAGAGAAAATGTTTCTGTGAGAGAAGAGAAATGAATGAGTTGATGGTTGCGTGTAAAAACTGAATTAGCAGTAAGGTGGCATTTTAGTGGTTTGAAATGGCGTCATTTTAAGGTCCTTTTTTTTTTTTGGAAAAATGACATCATCATAGCATCATAATGACGCGTTATGAATAGTAAAAAAGTTTGCTCTTTTATACATTGTAGTGATATATAGTTCTTGGTGAAGAAAAAACTCCATTAATACATTATCTATTTACAACCTGAAAGGGAATGAATGGAAAAAACAGCATATTTAAAAGGGTAATATACATTAGCACCACTATTTGATACACCACATTTTAGTTACAATTAAGCTCATCAATCTTTGTAAATTTTAGCAATTATTTTCTTTACTTTTATTTGTTGAATTCTTATTTTCAACATTTCATTAATTAGTATGTCGCGTCCTTGATGATGATTTATAATTATATATCAGTATATTTTGTTTTAGTGCTTTGAAATGAGGGAAACATATTTTTCGTACTTTCTATTTGCTTATTTCTTAAAAATATGATTAAAAAATAAGTTGTTTTATGTCATTTCAAAGGACTTTTGCACATAAAATTGTTATTAAATATAAAATGTGTTAAATAATGAAAAAGTTTGAAGATAAGAATTACATGAAAAATCGATAGGAATATAAGTGTTATAATGAGGAAAGATTAAAAACCTAAAGTGAAAGAAAAAAAATTGTGGTATGAATATAATTATCCTATTTAAAAAGGAAAAATTAAGGAGAAACTTTTAAATATCAATTTGACCATTATATATTTAGCTATAGGTCAAAAATACCCTTAATATCTATTATATTTTATTTAATACTTATGACAATTTTTCAAGCATTCATTTATTATTTGACTTTAATTATGCACATTTTTCTTTGGTTAACTAATTTGTTTTAATTGCTTTGTTGATCCATTTAATGGTTTTTACCATTTGATTTAAAAGCTAGAGAAATTCAAGGAACTTGTATGTTTCAATTTCTTAAATGGTCAAGGGAATATAATTTAGAATTAACTTTTGGTTTTAAATTCTTACCAATTATTTTTATGTTTTTTTATCATTCTCCTTTTGACGTTCACATTATTATTAGAAGAGACGTGCATGTCTCCAATGATACAGAATCTAATCAGATCGAATCGAATCGAAATAAATCAAATATGTTTACTTAAATTTTAAGCAAACCAAAGCAAGAAACTAAAGATGTCACTATTTTCGACAAATTAAATGATGTATAACCCTTCATATTTTGTGATTTGGATATATTCAATGAATATAAATTATGCATCGAACATGCTTACATACTTTACTTTTTAAATTTAATTTGGCATTTATATTCAAACAGATCAAATAAGACTTTTGTTATGTGGAAATTAATTTTTCTTTTTATATTTAAATTTTTTGAATTACCATGCCTCAAAATTATTACGGTTCTCCAAACTTTACATTTATGTCCATATTATGTGTTTTTCGCGGTAAGTTCTTTCAGTTATATAAGAATTAGTGTTTGCATCTTTCGGTAATTGGCGCAAAACGTCCCTACATTCGACGATTTTTGCCACGAAAACATCTCTACGTTTCATTTTTTTGGTGCAGAACGTCCCTACATTTACCATTTCTTGCGCAAAACATCATTTTCGTCTATTTTTTACCATTTTACCCTTCTATTAAAATAGAACAAAAAGAAAAGAAAAGAAAAGAAAAGAAAAATACATAATAAATTGCAATTATGGGTCCAAACTTTTAAAAATGTGCAAATCAATCACAAACACTAAAAAATCAATCATCCCCTGAGCCACTTTTCCTCCACAAAACGGTCAGCCCCTTCCACCACGAATTTCGACCTCGGCGATGCCACTCAAGGTTGCGGACCACCGTGCCTAGCGTCTCCCCACCATGGTGCACCCACCGAACATATGGGTCTTGACCAATTACAAATGAACGAGGATGAATTTAAACCAAAACCAGATTCGACGGACTAAGCGAGTCGCGATCTGCCATGTGAAATTTGTACACATTTTGCCTAAATTGGTGATGACCTATAGGTGGAATAGCTGCACCATGAAGAGATGATGCTAGCCCAGGAGGTCCGCGATCATGGAGACCACCACCGTAGCCAGAATTTGGATTTTTCGGCCGCGAACACGCTGTTTTCGAAAAACAGTTTCAATTTTTATTTTTTGTGTTATTTGCTATAATTTGAACATAAATGGATGCGTTTAGGTGAGATTGAGGGACCTGTGGAGTGTAATTAACAAGGGCATCCATGGATTGGGTCGAAATTGGAAGAAAATCGTGCGTGAACACGCTGTTTTTGAAAAACAACTGCATATTTTGATGTTGTGTTATTTTCTGTAATTTGAACATGAATGGATGCATCTAGGTGAGATTAAGGGACCTGTGGAGTGTAATTAACATGGGCATCCATGGATTGGGTCGAAATTGGAAGAAAACCGTGCATGAAGGCTTTTTTGGCCAACCAGTTTTGGTGCATGTTCATCTGATTTTGGTTCAAATTTTCGGTCAAATTTGCCGGAGTTGGGGCTGGTGGTTGGGTGGGTTGTGAAGAGGGCAATGAGGACTTCAAGATGGTATGTTTGTCCGGCGGTCAAGGTGATCGAAGGTTGGGGATTTTGCCTTCAAAGGTGGTGACTCGGGGGTGATTTTTTTTCATGTTTGTGATTGATTTGCACATTTTTGAAAGTTTGAACTCATAATTGCAATTTATTATGTATTTTTCTTTTCTTTTTTTTTTTTAGTTTTTGTTCTATTTTAATAGAAGGGTAAAATGGTAAAAAATAGACGAAAATGTTGTTTTGCGCAAGAAAGGGTAATTGGCGCAAAACGTCCCTACATTTGCCAGTTCTTGTGGAAAACGTCCACACCTTTTGTTTTTTGGCGCAGAACGTTCCTACCTTTTACTTTTTTTGCGCAAAACGTCATTTTCCCTAATTTTTAACATAAAATGATCGATATACCCTCCCATTTAAATAAAACAAAAAGGAAAAGAAAAGAAAAATAAAAAATAAATTACAATTTGCTCCTAAACTTTTTAAAAATGCAAATCAGTCCAAAACTTATGAAAATATTAAAAAAAAAAAAAAAAGAAAAAAAAACTCACCCCCCTTCTCCTCTCTCCTTGAGCTTCCTCCTCCTCCACCTCCACCTTCCGTCCTAGCACTCCATTTTTTCCGTCCTATCCATAGCCTCCGCCTTCACGACCCACAGTGGGTCCTGGTGGGTCACGTGACCCACCAACTTTCAAAATTGATTTTTTTTAAAGCCTGAATTTCCCTTAACTCTGCAGAACCAGAAGAAAACCCAGCATCCAAATTGGATAA
Organism: Fraxinus americana; assembly: GCA_035079005.1. Taxonomy (NCBI): domain Eukaryota; kingdom Viridiplantae; phylum Streptophyta; class Magnoliopsida; order Lamiales; family Oleaceae; genus Fraxinus; species Fraxinus americana. The sequence continues at coordinate 33,852,588 of CM068712.1, forward strand.
TCAAAGCCCTTCCCTTCCGTTGGAAAATCAAAACCCATTCTCAGTGTGATGAGGTACGCATACTAGGTAATGAATATCCATATCTCCTGTTGAGTCCATTGTTATAGATTTTCTCCTGTTCCTGTGTCTTGTTTCTATGAAAAAGTGGTGGTCGTGCCACCAAACTCCACCACAAATGGTGGTGGCTAGACCCATCAAACGGGGAGGACCCGCCGTTATAGGCGTCACTCTCGATTTTTGTTAGCTCACGTTCCGTCCCACAAGATTTCTTTGGACTATTAAAAAAAGGGAAAGGTAAAAAAATTGAAGCCAACCTACAGGTCTCACTTTCATTTGGTATTAATTACAGGTCTCACATTTGCACGAATTGAGCCAAGCGAAGCCCAGTCAGACTTCTGCATATGACTGAAAATTGTTAAGAGTAAATTATGTGGAAAAATCCCATATACCTGTATCACTAGTTAAAGAAATTGGAAATGACAATAAATTGGCAATGTTTGACGAAGACCAACTGCATTTGGTTGAGATCTGAAGCTTATAAATCTACTTAAATCACCAATGGTGGCCGGAAGGTGGAGATGGTTGTTTAGATAGTTCGGGCGCCGATGCAAGCAACAATGGTGGCCGGAAGGTGGAGGTGGTGGAGGAGGCTCAGGGAGGGAGAGGAGGAGAAGGAGGGAGTTTTTTTTTTTTCCTTTTTTTTTGTTATTTTTAATATTTCCATAAGTTTTGGACTGATTTGCATTTTAAAAAAAATTAAGAGCAAATTACAATTTATTCTTTATTTTTCTTTTCTTTTCCTTTTTGTTTTATTTAAATTGGAGGGTATGTCGGTCATTTCATGTTAAAAATTAGGGAAAATGACGTTTTGAGCCAAAAAAATCAAAGGTGGGGACGTTCTGCGCAAAAAATGAAAGGTAAGGACGTTTTCCACAAGAATAGGCAAAGGTATGGACGTTTTGCGCCAATTACCCTGCAAGAAATGGTAAAGGTAGGGACGTTCTGCGCCAAAAACTAAAACGTAGGGATGTTTTCCACAAAAACTGTCAAACGTAGGGGCGGACGTTTTGTGCCAATTACCCTTGTGTTTTTGTAATTTATATTATTGCAAAAAGATGTATATAAAGTCGGTTTATTATGATGGAGTCGTTTTTACATTTTTCTTGCATCCCATCAGCTCCAGCAACGGATAAAAGGATATCCATTCAGGTTCGAGAGAAAATAATTTTTAATATGTCTATGCTTTGCAATGATCATTAACAAGGCTCAAGGATAAACAAGTGTCCAGCTTTAACTATTGTAATGTAAATTCCTGAATGTATATTCTCTCATGGACAACTATATGCTGCACTTTCTCATAGAGTTTCAATACAAATAACAAAGTTTTGGTAAAAACAAAAAATAAAAAGAAGAATCGTAGAACGTTGACCAAAAAATATTATATACAAAGAAATGTTATTATAATCAAAACTTTATATTTCAATTTATTCAACATTTTCACATTACATACATAAAAAGTTTATTTCATATGTATTTTTTTTAACAATTTTAATTTTTCTTCAACAATATTAATTACTGGAAATACTTTCAAACATAGTATTAGTATTTCAAAAACATTACGCATATCATTCATTTGATACATAAGACGCACAATGCAAGTGATTACTGATAGTATATCGTAAAAGAAATCTCAACTTTGCCTCTATTTGACAAATTTATAAATGACTATTAAAAATGAATAATAATGAATATGAAGAAAAAGTGTAAACAATAGTGATTGAAATTATTAAATCGCTGTGGAAAAAAGAATGGATGCAAATGGGAAGAGGAAGATGATTGCCAAATGACCAAACGTTTCTGCTATTATAATTATTACTCTTAATAAACTTATCATTTGGTGAAACCCTTTTTCATGCAATACTCTAATGGTTTTCACCATTTGGAACCTTCTTTATTGTACATAATAACTGTTAGGTTTTAGATTATTTGTAATTGGTGATTCTGTGAATAAAAGGACTGAAATTGACATATTGTAAAAATTCAAAAAGTAATGTGCAAATACGTTGAAAATAGGGTTATTAAGTCTAGGGCTCGAGAATGGCAAAAAGTGGAAAATTGTGTGAAATTTCGCTAGACTGTCGCTAAGATTTGACTCGAGCTACAAAAACAAAAATTCCATCGCTTGACTGTCCCTGAGCCCTTGATCGCGCGATAACTTTATTTTGGAAAGTTTTGTTTCGCGTTTTAAAGGCTTTTTCCCTGACCCATTCGTTTTTCTAACCTACCTATAAATACCAAAACATTTTTGTACGAAAATTCTAAAGTTGAACAATGAGAGAGCTACATTTGTGAGAGATTGATTCGATTCCTTCTTTCAACCTTCATCTTGTGAGTTTGTTTTGGAGAGAAAAACATCAATTCCATAATCCAACTACCAAACTGCTGTTCCTCTACATTTTATCAGAGTTCTGAAAATCGAGTCTGTGAAGAACGTGGTATTCTTCTTGGATCTACTGGAGATAAACGATTTCACAAAGTTAGAAATTACTGCAGGAGAGCAGAATCCATGAGAGCTTTGGAAACTTCAGCTGAGAGTGGTGCAAGAGCACAGAATCCAGGAAAACTGTTGGAATTGCAGTCAGGAGATCAGATAGTACGTGTCGTCATCTAGGCTGGTGCACTGAAAGTTACATATCGTTTATAGTGGATTGTTGACTGGCAACGTGCCCGAAGTTTTTCCTAGTTGGATTTCTCCGTGATCATTCCCGGTTTGATTTACTGCTTTACTATTCATTGTTTATTATACAACTGCAGTAATTCAACCTAGGATAAATTGACTTGAATGTTGAATCATTTAGAAAAGAATTAAAAAGTGAATTGTTACTATTTAATTCATAAAAATATTTTTAATTCTGCATTATATACCTATTCACCCTCCTCTAGGTATTGTTAGGGTCGAACTGCTTAACTTTCAATTGGTATCAGAGTCTTAATTCGATTCCTGACCTTTTATATCATCTAGATGAGTCAGTCATTATCTGTGCTTCCGTTTTTCGACGAAGCAACTACGCCTACAGGAAAGTTCGAATAAGAGTTTTCCTTAAATTTTTGGATAAACGTATTTGAATTAGCGTTCAAAATGGGTGGGCTCTACCTTCAACAATTGTTGCTGGTGTAGTCACACCCACTGACATATCTCTGTGGACTAAAACTAATCACGATGAATGCAACTGGAACAGTAAAGTATACATGCTCTGTTCATGGTTGTATCTGCTGAAGAGTTTAGGCGAGTGTCGATGTGTGAAATTGTTAAAGAAGTTTGGGATATTCTAGAAACCACACACGATGGTACCAAAACTGTTAAGAATTCTAAACTGCAGCTATTAACCACTAATTTGAAGATATTAGGATGAAGGACGATGAATCGTTCGATGAATTCTATGTGAAGTTGAACGATATAGTTAACTCTAGCTTTAATTTAGGTGAAAGTATCTCAGTAACCAAAATCGTTCGAAAAGTTTTTAGATCCCTGCCCAAGAGGTTTAGACCTAAGGTGACGCGATAGAAGAAAGTAAGGACTTAGATGATGTTAAGATTGAAGAGCTCATAGGATCACTTCAAACTTATGAACTCACTGTTTCATAGCCCAAAAAGGTTAAATATATTGCCATGAACACCATTAGAAAAGTGTAGAGCGAGCCTATTGATACTGAGACCCTTAGAGACGACGAAATTGCTTATTTCGTTAAAAAATTCCAGAAGGTGATGAGAAATAGGAGAATGCCCCAGGAGAGAAATAGTGAAGTCCCTAGTAAATTCTCGAGAGGTAGACGTGAGAAAAACACCTCTAGGACTCCCGTTAAGAAATCTCAATATGTCCATTGCCATGAGTGCAAGGGGTATAATCACATTAGGAGTGAATGTCCTAATTTGAAGAGGAGTTCGAGTATAGAACGTCGTAAGGCTTTAGCTATGGCCATGAGTGATGAGGAGTCAGAGACTAGTTCTCAGAACAAGACATCTAGTGGTGGGGACGATAAGAAATTCTGGCCTTCACCTCGATTGCTACAATCGAATCTGACCGTGAGATTGAGAAGGTGGAAAGAGAGAATGTGAGTGAACAGTCTGAAGAAGAATCTGATGATGAGACTGACATTCACGAGTCTTATCGTGAATTGTTTGAGGAGAGTCTCAAAATTAAGAAGGTCAATAAAGCAGTTTTGAAAAAGGTGAACGTTGAACTTGAACGTGAAAAATTGTTAAGTGACCTTCAGGACTCGACTAGCAAAATGAGTGAGTTAAAGCTGGTTAATGAAAACTTGAAAATTAAAGTTAAATCATTAACTACTAATCTTGATAAATCTAATGCTCAACTTCAATCGTTTGCGAGTGGCTCGTAGAAGCTGGACACTATACTTGGGATGAACAAACCTGCTGAAAATAGGTATGGTCTGGGTTATGTTCATAATGGTAATACTACTGCCAGTACATCTAAGATCACGTTTGTTCCAACCACTAACAAAGCTCAAAACATTTTTTACCCCAAACCAATGGGCAGGAATGACGTAGGATCGAGACCTACTAGACAACGTAGGGTAAATCATCCTACTTATAGGCAACAACCACCAAACAAGGTTGATTCTAGGTTTATTCCCACATGTCACAATTGTGGTGCACTGGGACATACAAGACATAGGTGTCGTAAACTCGTGACTTGGAGTAAAAGTCTGGATGTTTCGAGCACGGTTAACTTCCTCGCTAATCAGGTTAACCACTTAACTGAGATGATGACTCAGTTAACTTAAATGACTTCTATTTCTAAACAAGGTTGGGTTAAGAAAAGTGATCTGAAAGGTCGTGAGTTTGGGCATGCTCTTAAAGGTAAAAGCATTTATGGCTCTTTGTGAATTGGTCCTTAGATGCATGCATATGCAGTCCATTCGTTTGTGCATGCATCTCATTTATTTGCATTTTGCTTTTTTTCTTGTATATTTATCTCTTTTTAATATTGACTTTTTGTTCAAAAAAATTGAACTCTAGACAGTTTCTGATGTTCTTCAACAGTACATATGTAATCGAGTATGTCGTTATCAGATCTACACTATTATTTCCATCACTTGTTTCAGTCTTCTATAGAGTATTGAGAATAGGTTTCACCATGTACCATCTGCACAGCACACATTATGATTTTGTGAGTGAGTCTAGACCGTGTGTGTGAGATTTGGGATGACTGTCACATGTTAGTAGGGTGACCTCAAACGTGAATTGACCTATATAGAGATAACCTAACTCATGATGAGTCTCCCTGCATTGCTTTAACAAAAAAAATATTATACACACATGTTTGATTCATCTTATATTTGTTCAAAGTCTATTTGATTCAAATAATTAAGCTCGATGGGTTTCTCATAACCTGGTGCCTATGGTCATCTGATTTGGGTTAACCAGCCTAAAACTCGTTACAGGGGTCAATTCAATCGCTTAATGGACAAGAGTCTGCACATAAGATGTAATTCACGAGAATAGCGATATAAAAAATTACATGCTCATCTTCAGGGGGAGAAAATATATGTGTAGTATACTTGAGCTCGCTTTCAAGTCCTAACATTACATTTGGGTTTGATTTTCATCAGTAGGGATCATACGTATTTGTCATTTCTCACAAATTTAAGGTCTGACGTCATTTTCATGAGAAAATAGTGGCACTTCACACGCATGAGTCACATTTACACTTTACTCCATCGTAAACTTCATTGAGTACGTGAAAAAGTCCTTATTGATAATGAATGTCCTGTGAATGTATGCATGGCTGTAATCATCGGTCTGACAAGAGCTTCATTTCTCCAATTTAATTTTTTTTCCCTTCTTGACTCCTTTCTTGTTGGTTGTCAATTGGACTTTCCCTACCTCTTTTTGAAGCACATTCAACAGATCTACAAGTCTCCTAGAGCCCTAGGCTTACCTTATGACATGTTTCTTACAAAAATCTTTCAACATTTCAATGTGCCATTAGACAATGAGCCTTTTTTTAAGCCCAAACACACCGATGTCATTAATCTCAACACCCTTAAACGCATGAAAATTGTTAAAGGCAATAGGCAATGAGTATGTCATACTCAAGGTTTCGACAATAACTCAGGGCCTACTACTTGGCCATTCATTTTAGAAGAGGAGGAAGAAGAAATGGGTGGTCATGGTGGTGATGGTGATGATTCTCCTCGAGCACAACATAGGGGTACTACTCCACAAGTAGCACCGACACCCGGCCGATATATATCTGAAGATCAATTCAACATCCTACAAGGCCGGATTGATTCTCTTACTACTACCGTCAATGCGCTTGATCAACGAATTGAGCAAATGAGTTCGTCTCAAGAAGCCTTCTTTGCACACATGTATTCCATTTAGGGTCATGCTACATGTACCTAATATTTTACCTAATCTTTTACACCCCACTCACATCAGAAAGTGGGGACCACGGGTCGGAATTTTTTAATGCAGGTGGGGTCGGCTTTTTTGTGAGGGGGGTACACAATTCGGTACCCCCCTCCTCGGTACATTCAGATAAACCCTTCCATTTATCCTCGCGGGCGTCCTCCACCGGCGGGCGATTAAAACATTATCTCTAAGTTCTATTTTCGTTTTTGAACTCATGCTTTATTTTTCATGTCATAACCTATGATTACTTTCACTTGTTTTTCCTAACTTGCACTTATGCTTAATTAAGGGGGAATTTGACTAGCTTCATTGTCCCCACTCCTTTTTGATGATGCCAAAAGGGGGAAAAGGAAGGAAAATGTGATTGTAATTGTGACTTGTTATTTCTATTTTGTTATTTGCTATGTATTGTGACTTGCAATTATAATTTATGACTTCAACTATCATTATGAAATTTGTGAGTTCAATTAATTCTATTAAGTATGATGACTTCTAGATGTGATTTACTATGTCAATAAATTATGGAAATGCATGTCTTTAGAATATCATGCTATATATGATACAAATTTGGTTCCCATTGATATGTAAAAAATAGGGGGAATATTTTGTATATTTCTACAAATCACATATTGTTTGTCATAATAAAAAATGGGGAAATTGTTGACCTATGATTTAATATAGCTCCACTTGTTTTGATTATAACAAACAATGCACTTATATTTCTAACAAGTTTTGTCTCTTGAGTTTTTCATAAATATATCATCTTAAACATTCAAAGACTTAAATCGTCATCCGCTGAAGAACAAGCAATCAAATGAGATTCGAAGAGAACAATAACAAGAACTTTGAAGATTGAAACTTAGAAGTAGTTTATTGGAACTTAAATATAAAGGTATTAACTCATCAATTCTTAACAAGTGCATAAATCTCAAATTATTTTCATAATCCATCATTTGCATAAAAATGTTTTTCATTCATAATATGAAATAGATTTTGAAAAGGCAATTTTTTTTTTAAAAAAAATCAACTTTCGGTAAATTGAAAATTCAAATTTCAGTCGACCGAAAATGCAGAATTGGTCAACCGAAATTTCAACAATTTGATTTCTCAACGGCTATAACACTTTCAGTCAACCAAAATTGGTCAACCGAAAGTGACTGGTTGGACCTCCTTTGCTCTATAAATATTCATCTCTTCTTGCATTCAGTTTCAACAACTTACAAGAGATATTTAGAGAGCTTATTTATTGAAGATCATTGAGTTTACTCGATTTTACATTCTACTTCATTTATTACAAAGAGTTTCTTGATCAAACAAACATATTTCTTCTAATTTATCAAGAACACTACTTTGTAAAGAATTTTTCATAATCTCATATATTCTTTATCCTTGGTAAAAGTTTTCTTTGCCAACACATTGATTTAAGTATAAATTTCTCTTCATACTTAACTTGCATTATTTGTTAAGAGAGATTATTGGCTTGAAAACTTTGATACAAAATACAAACTATTTCATTATCAATTATTCATCAAAGTTTTCATCATAAACATTTGAGCTTTATTATTTGCTATCTATTGAAGTGTTATCCTAACTCTCTAAATACTTAACTTGATTATATCATTTGTCAAGAGAATTCTTTCAAATTGTAAAACTATCATTTATACTTTAGTGGTTTCGAGAGCCTTGTGAAAACTCGATTGTTGTTAATGATAAGTGCTCCTTGTTGAAAGTCACTTAAGGATAAGTGCTCCTTGTTGTAAGACACTTAAGGATCGGTACTCCTTGTTTGTAATTGTAAGTTACCATTATAGTGCATTTGACCTTGCTCGTGAAGGAGAGTTTAGTAACGGGGACGTAGAACACATTGTGTATCGAACTCCATTAAATTGATTTGTTATCTTTACATTATTGTATTTACTTTACATTACCATCTATATTGTGATATATCCATACTTGAATTAAGTTATCGAACTCGCATATTTAATGCTAGTATTATACTTTGCATTTATATCTTGTGTATTGTATTGTTTTTTAGACTAAGTGTCGAAAAAGTTTTAAAAACCAATTCATCCCCATATTGGTTAGTTATTCTTGGATTATCAGATTTTAGGTTCAAAGTCGAGGTTGGTCGATTTTTTGGTTGAGTTTGGGATGTTGGACTGGACCATTGTTGGTGTCGGGTTATTGTTTAGGAGTTTGCATTGTGTTGGTTGTGCTTGGGTATGCTTGGATAGGCATCGCATGGTGACGTCACATCACCACGTTATGGCGTCGTATCACTACGTCGTGAATCACGCCCCTGCGTTTAGACATCATGACATGTGTCATGTCTTCACGTCCCTTACGTCTAGGCATCACTGCACATTCTCATGCATTCTTGTTAAGGCACGTTGCATATACACATACTTATCCATTTTGCGTGCATTCTTGCATACCATGCATATTATGGTTTAGTTCATCTTATTTCGAGGTTTTAATGTTGTGTTTCAATTCTTTCATATCCCGCCGAAGAAAACACGCACGACCCCCTTTACCCCTAGTACCTCCACTTCATTTACTAGGTCTAGGTTCATCTCTGCTGTCGCTCAAAGCAGTTTACCTTGCGTCCTGTTTTGGTCGAGCGTGAGGTTATCATGTCTGATTTATCCCCCGACCTCGCTGCCATCTTTACTTCTCGGGGTTGGGAGCCATTACTGGTTGGATTAGTTCCCCCATCGAGCATTCTTGTCCAGGAGTTCTACGCTAACATCTATGATGTTATTGGTTCTTCTTTTTGGGTTTTTCTTTGGGGTAGGGTAGTTAAGATTACTTCGGACATTATTTCGAGTCTTATCCATATTCCTCAAGTAGTCCATCCCATGTTTCCTTATCTTACTCCCGATTCTCTTCCGGCGGACCCCTTGGAGGGAGGTCCCGGTGCTATTCGCACTGGATCTCTTCTGACTGAGCGCCAATTCTATTGCGCATCGTGTGCACGAATCTATGCCTGTTGTTCAACGACTTCTTCATTACCTATGGAGAAGGCCCGGTTCCCATACGTCCTTTTGCATGATGATTCCATTGATCTACCTTCTTTTATATGCCAGCAGATTTTGAGGGCTTTACGTACGACGGGTACGAGAGTAGGGCTGCCATATGCTTACCTTATCTTTAGGTTAGTTATAGTCTTAGGAGCTAGCTTTTCTGAGGGGGTTCCGCGGCGGATTGCTCGGCCTATTAGCCATACTACTATCGCTCAGAGTCTGTCTCATGGTTCTTCTGAGCTGGCACAGCCAGTTGACTGTGCCGGCTGACCCTTGACTCTATTGATGACTTGATCTCCTTTGACCCCTCAAATTTTCCCTCTACTCATCCGCCCTCTGATATTCCATCTACATCTACTTCGGCTCCTCCTCTCTTGATGTTAGTCTCTCCTCCTTCCGAGTCAGTCCCTTCTGCTCCCATTGACCCCTCGGTTGCTCTCTTGGGATAGATAACCGTGTTGATCGAGCAGTAGGCTCGGATGATGGCGGAGATCACATAGATGCGTACTACCGTTGATAGACACACTATCGAGTTCGCTACACTTTGGGGTGCTGTCGGATACCTGTAGCGTGGGATTCGGTGGATTCTTCGCCACTGGGTTGAAGCTTCTAAAGAAAGGATTGACTCTGACGATGCTAATGATACTGCCGATCACTCTTAACTCTAGGCTTCCCCTTGTCATTATGTGACAAAAAGGGGAGTAGATATTGATGTAGCAGTATCAGTTTTTGTTGATATGGGGAGATAGATAATAGATTTTTGTTGATGCTTAGATAGTAATTTTTTTTCTTGATGCTTACATGATGTATCTACTATATGGATGTAATTCTTTTTGACATATATATAAAATGTTTTTTGACTCAAAAGCATTTCAGTTCGCTAAATTCAGTTTTTGATGTTTTTGTAGTGTCAATGTTTCGTTTTCGTATGTTAGGTTCCATTTATACTATGTCTGATTTTAGTTATGAGTTACAAATGTTTAAATGATTCTTACACTTAAACTGTTTGAACTATATTTATTATTGATCATGTTTTTCACACGTTTTACATTGAGTATTTGAGTTGTCTATTTCAAGAAACAGGTATTGAAACTGAAATGAGGATTTTGTTCAAAACATATTTAAGTTTAAGTCATTTTTTGAGTCTGTAATTTTCATTTGATTACTGCCTTGACTTAATTTGTAATTTTGTCACAGAATGCCAAATGGGGAGTTTGTTAGATTTTAGATTATTTGTAATTGGTGATGATGTGAACAAAAGAACTGAAATTGACATATTGTAAAAATTCAAGGAGTAATGTGCAAATACGTTGAAAATAGGGTTATTAGGTTTATGGTTCGAGAATGGCAAAAAGTGGAAAATGGCGTGGATTTTCGCTAGACTGTCTCCAAGGTTTGGCTCGAGCTACAAAAGCAGAAACTCCATCGCTTGGCTGTCGCTCTGTCTTCAGTCGAGCGACACTTTATTCGGGAAAGTTTTGTTTCGTGTTTTAAAGGCTTTTTCCCTGGCCCATTCATTTTTCTAACCTACATTTAAATACCAAAACACTACTGTACGAAAATTCTAAGGTTGAACATTGAGAGAGCTATATCTATGAAAGATTGATTACATTCCTTCTTTTAACCTTTATCTTGTGAGTTTGTTTTGGAGAGAAAAACATCAATTCCATAATCCAAATACCAAACTACTGTTCCTCTGCATCTGATCAGAATTCTGAAGATCGATGAAGTTTGATTGGAGTTCCAGTCTGTGAAGAACGCGGTGTTTTTCGTGGATCCACAGGAGATAAACGATTTCACGAAGTTAGAAGTTGCTGTAGAATAGCAGAATCCAGGAGAGCTTTGAAAACTGCAGTTGGGAGTGGTACAGGAGCACGGAATTCAATAAAGTTGTTGGAATTGCATTCAGGAGATCAAATAGTACGTGCCGTCATCTAGGTTGATAGACTGTAAGTTACATATCGTTTATAGTGGATTGTTTACTAGCAAAGTGCCTGGAGTTTTTCCCATTTGGGTTTCTCCATGATCATTCCGGTGTTTGATTTACTGTTTTACTATTAATTGTTTATTATACAACTGCGGTAATTCAACCTAAGATAAATTGACTTGAATGTTGAATCATTTAGAAAAGAATTAAAAAGTGACTAGTTACAATTTAATTCATAAAAATATTTTTAATTCTGCATTACATATCATCCACCTCCCCCAAGGTATTGTTAGGGTCGAATTGCGTAACTTTTAGTTACAATTGTGTTATAAGTACATCACAACTTACAGATTAGTATACATGTACATGATGTGATGAAATATGAACGAGTCAGAATTTTTTCAACCAAAAAAAAAAACTTATGCACTCTCATCTTGACGCCCCATCAATTTACAAAATTTTCTATAACTCTTTATATGCAAGCAGAATTATTCATATAATAATGCCTATAATTGTGTCTTTGAAAATAAACTAGTATTTGACACTGAATAAATTATTATAACATTATAATGTATCGGAAATATGTTAAGCCCTTATTTGTTTATCACTAAAGTAAGAAAATGAGTTTTGAAATAGTAAATTTTTTGAAAATATTTGGTCAAAAAATAAGAATTTTTTTTGAATTTGCGTACAAAATATTTAATTATAAAAATGTGTGATTGAAAATGAGTTTGAGAAAAAAAATAATTTTGAAATAATTATAGACAAACCAAGGCAAAATGTGTGAGGCATTGTTGATAATAAAACAAAACATGCAAGGACAAAAATAGGAAAGTGGTCACATTTCATACTTTGTAGATAGATGTGAATGTGGATGTGGATGTGGATGTGGATGTGGATGTGGATAATAAATTTGTATTATTATTAATGCAAGAAACAACTTTTCCAATTTATTGATATATTACATAAATATTTTATATTAGTTAAACATCTTCTCATTCTAAAATTATAGTCATAATAGTACGATTTAAAATATTAAGGGCCTGTTTGATAGACCATTTTTTTCATAAAAAATGAAATTTGTTTTAAAGGGCCTGTTTGATAGGTCTCTTTTTTTCCATGAAAAATGGAATTAAAATTCCATATCTCACTTTTGCCATGTTTGATTGCCAAAACTTTTCATGGAAAATATTTTCCTCCCACCCCCACGTGTCCCTTTTTTTCGTGTTTTTGTTGAATTGATTTTCCCACCACTTTGGTGGGAAAATGGTTTCCAGCTTCTTTTTTTTATTATTATTTTTTTAATTTTTTTTTTGCAATGAAAACAAATTTTATGAACAATCTAAAAAAAAAATTCCTTTTCATGGAAAACAAATTCAAATAAACACCAAAAGATCCAAAATTTCAACATTTTCAGGTGGAAAAATTATACCAATCAAATACAATTAATTGACAATTCCCAAAAAATAATTCTAGGCAATTCAATTTTCTGTAATTCATTTTCTTTCCACCCAAATTCCACTCTGCAATCAAACGACCCTAAATATCTTAAATAAGTTTTGAATAATTTTATTTATAATATTAGATTTAAGATTTGAATTGTAATATTACAAATGAGTAAGAGTATGAGTTATTTTATTGGTCATACTCCAAAATAAGAAAATAATTTGTTTTTTTTTATAAGAATCTTTTTCTTAACGTAAAAAAATAAAAAACATAAAAAACATAAAGTTAGATTAATGTACTTTATGAATTTAAAAAAAAAAAATAGACCATCAAATTCTTGTAAAGCTGAAAAAAAAAAACCACCCGCACCCACAAACCCCCACCCTTAGATACTTTGGTCACTGCATGCGTCATCATAAAGATAAGTCCATGGTAAACATATTGAAGATATTTATACACATTTCTTCAAAGAAAAAATGTCGAATTAATTTATTGGATAATTGCAATCACGGTATAAAATCTATCACTTTATTTTAGATTTGACCCAAACCTTTCATTTATGACATTCACCATATCAAATTTTTAAAAAATTCGCACTTGAAGTTCAAGTAGACGGAAATCATCTATTTGACCGTTAATTGACTAGAGTAATTAATTTCGACCAAATATAAGATGGTCAAAATGATAACTTTACAATTTTAACATAAATAATTTAAAAAACTCAATTATCATTTTGCTCCTTTTATATTTGGTCAAAATTAATTACTCTGGTCAACTAACGGTCCATCCACTTGGACTTCAAGTGCGAATTTTGAAAAGTTAGATATGGTGATTGGTATTTTAACAAAAATTTGGAGACAACCAAGCAACTTTGATTTTATTCAAATTAACATATGATTAATATACGAATTTGATCCGTACACGAAACTAAAGCCAGTGCGAGGAAAAGACTGCATTAACACGCTGAGAAGGGTCAAATATTATCCTTAGCCAAAAGGTCCCAGTCCCACCAAAGGCTACATGCAAGAATTGGCCTATATATATATATTTCATCCAAATTGATGTATTAATAAAAAATTATATATTCATGAATCAAGGATTCAGGCATGGAATCAACTTGGCTATACACAGCTTTGTCTCTATTTCTTGTAGTTCTAGTGTTTAAGTTTTGGTCATCACGGAAATACCAACTTCCACCAAGCCCTGTACTGGCCCTTCCTTTCATAGGCCATTTGCACCTCTTGAAACAACCTTTGCACCGAATCTTACACCATCTCTGTGAAAAGTTAGGCCCAATCTTTTCCCTCCGCTTCGGCACCCGTCTTGTGGTGGTGGTTTCATCACCAACGGTGGCTGAAGAATGCTTCACCAAGAATGATATTGTGTTGGCCAACCGCCCTCGTTTTCTCAAAGGCAAATACATTGGCTACAACTTCACAACACTTGTTGGTTCCCCATATGGTGAGCACTGGCGCAACCTCCGGCGCTTCGCTACAGTTGAAATGTTTTCTTCCAGTCGCCTCAACATGTTCCTGTCCATACGACAGGATGAAATCAAGCATCTGCTGCAAAAGCTCTATCAAAATTCATAGAGTGGCTTTGCAAATGTTGAACTCAAATCTTTATTTTTAGAGCTGTCCTTTAATATTATTATGAGAATGGTGGCTGGGAAGCGATATTTTGGAGAAAATGAGGACAGGAAGGAGGCAAAGCATTTCCGTGAACTTATTGATGAAGCGTTTTCACTTGGTGTCGGTTCAAATTTAGGAGATTTTCTTCCACTTCTGAGATGGATAGACTACAAAGGGCATGAGAAGAATTTGGCTAGGCTAAGTGAAAAGATGGATGCATTCTTGCAAGGTCTGATTGAGGAGCATCGTCATAACAAGAATGGAAATACCATGATAGATCATTTGCTTTCTTTGCAAGAATCACAGCCAGAATATTACACAGATACAATCATCAAAGGGATTATGACGGTAAAACTTTCAATTCTTTTTTCTCATGTTCTTCTGGAGCATTAAAAACAATTTGAATTTGAACTTAATTTGATGTGTGAATTTGTAAATGACAAGTTATGTTAAATGCCGGGACAAATACCTCTGCAGTGACCATAGAATGGGCTTTGTCGGCTTTGCTCAACCACCAGGAGAAGCTGGAAAGGGCTAAAGCTGAGATTGACAGTCTTGTGGGCAATGATCGTCTGGTCGTGGAATCAGATTTGTCCAAACTTCATTACTTACAAGCAATTATTTCTGAGACTTTTAGATTGTTCCCAGCAGCTCCATTACTCGTGCCACATGAAGCAACAGATAACTGTAAAATTGGAGGTTATGATATACCCCGTGGCACAATCTTGCTCATCAATGCTTGGACCCTTCACAGGGATCCCACGGTTTGGGATGAGCCCACAAGCTTCAAGCCAGAGCGATTTGAAATTGGGGAAGTCGGACCACCAAAATTGATGACATTTGGAATGGGAAGGAGGTCATGTCCTGGTGCTTGCCTAGCCCAACGGATGGTGGGTTTGACCTTAGGATCTTTAATACAGTGTTTCGAATGGCAAAGGATTAATGAAAAGAAGGTTGATTTAAAAGAGGGAGTAGGGATCTCTACGCCCAAAGCTGTGCCACTGGAGGCAAGGTGTAAAGCCAGCAATGTTCTTCACCAGGTTCTCTCGAACGTAGCTTGAATTGTTTTTGGGAATTTATAACCAGTGTTATATATCCTAGTACTTATAGTTTTATAATAAATGTCAATTAGCCGTTAAATGTCATAAATTTTTACCATTTTGTGTCTGCATTCTGTATCTTGGAAAGTATTCGAGCAAAAGAGATCAAGAGACTTGCATCAAAATCCATATTAGATATCAAATGCGCATCTGCTATTAAAGTCTCTGCCTTGTTTTGGTTGTAATTAATTGCGGCCTTCATAAGTGAGGATCGCCACCACATGAGCGGTTTAGCCTGGCCGCAACGGCTGTTGTAGACAGGAAAAAAGAGAAAGAAAAAAAAGAAGAAGATTAATTGAAGTTGATTCCCACCACCCCAAACCTACTTTCGCTAATGTTTATAACATCTAACTCGCTTTTTCTTGTCCCACATAGTTCAATGATTTATCAATATTATTCATTTATCCACCAATCATTTCTATTTAATTACAATTTACACCTCCTTCTATAATAATGAAGAGAAAGTTAAAAAAATAACTATAACAGACAAAGAACATTCTGAACATTGAAAAATAACTAAAACATTTGGATTTAAATTGTGAAAAAAGTAAAATTTTTGGTATTGAAATTGCAATTATTTCTTTTTAATTTTGACATTTTTTACTATTTTTAACGGAAAATCTGACGAATGTTGACGGCAGAGGTTTTTTTGTACAAAAAGTTTCAAATATGAGGGTTTTGTAATTTTCAATAGATAGAGGGTAAATTAGATATTTAAACGTTTTTGGGGGGAGTTTTCTGCCATTAACTTTTTTTTTTAAACAAAAACAAAAAAAATCCTCAATTATTCTCATTTTGGAATCAAAAATTAAACAAAAAGAAACAAGCAACTACAAGTCAGCGTCAAGTCAACTTCGCCCCACGCCCATGTTCTTGCTTGCACTGTCTTATTATCATTCAATAATTCATTTATTCATCCCTGCACACCCATTATATCATATCAGTAAACAATAATTCTCCATCAGTGAGATTAACCATGGAAAAATTTCTGTTCCACGAGATTTCTATCTATCTTTTTTTTCTGTTTCTCTTTCACTTTTCTTCTATTTTCACTTTGGCCTCGGATTATGTTTTCCCTGAAAAGTACTTCATCAACTGCGGTTCAGCTTCTAGCGTCACGTTCCCTCGTCGGACCTTCATCGGCGATGAGAATCCCAGCACTTTCACCTTGTCCTCCCACAAAATCAGCAGAATTAATAAAGACATAGCCGAGCATCTCTATCAAAGTGCCAGAATTTTCAAGAAACCATCTTGGTATGAGTTAGATGTAGTCCAAATGGGCACCTATATGGTACGTTTCCATTTCTTTCCCTTTTCCTCGCAGGAAAATCTCTTCGACGCTCAATTCAATATTTTGGCTTCTGGGTTTTCTCTTTTATCGAATTTCAGTGTCCAAAACGGCAGTAGTTTACCGGTCATCAAAGAGTTCTTCCTCAATATTAATACCTCTGGAAAGTTAAAGATTCATTTCTTAGCCCAGAATTCTCTTGCTTTTGTCAATGCAATTGAATTTTTTCTTACCCCATTTGAGTTCATTCCTGATTTTGAATCAAATATAACTCCAGAAGGAAACGCGACAGTCCACAAGAGTCCGTTGTCTATCCCTTTACTTGTAATTCATAGGATTAACGTTGGCGGACCAAATATTATGCCAAATAGTGACGACACCTTGTTGAGGAGTTGGATACCTGATGATGCTTATTTGGTCAACAAGAATTCGGCAATAAGCAACTTTTTTACGGATAGCCCTATAGACCGCGTGAATGGACGAGCCACCGTGTTTGACGCCCCTGATTCTGTTTACAGGACTGCCAAGCTAATGAACACAACTGAAAATAGGCCAAACAATAATTTCAGCATTTCATGGAATTTCGATGTGAAGAAAAGAGCTACACACTTTGTTCGGGTTCATTTCTGTGACATTGTTACCCAAACCTCAAACGAACGCCTCGAATTCAATCTCTCCATCTATGGTAATTTCAGTGCTGCAATAAGTCCATTTAACCGTACTGGATCAAATGCTGCTCCTTTCTTCGTTAATATTTTAGTTGATTCGGATGATTCTGGTTTTATGAAAATCAGTATTGGGCCAAGTGATTCACGTCATAATACATCCTTTCTAAATGGAGTTGAAATCATGGAGCTTGTCAAGGACACGGGTTCGGCTCCAGAGGGAGATACAAAAACAAGCTCGTTTACAATCATTGGTTCATGTATAGGAGGTACAATGATAATTTTCATCTTTTTATGCGTGTTATTTATTGTTTTGAAACGGAAAAAAAGGAAGTCTGCTGAGAGTTTTGATTTGCCATTGCAATATCTCTATGGGGGGAATTCACATAGTAATACAACTGATAGAACTGTTAATGGATCCCATCTTGCTGATTTAAACCTCGGTTTGAAGGTGTCCTTGTCTGACATTGTCTATGCCACAAAAAATTTCGACTCCAAATTGATGATTGGCGAGGGGGG
The DNA here is from genome assembly GCA_035079005.1 of Fraxinus americana. Taxonomy (NCBI): domain Eukaryota; kingdom Viridiplantae; phylum Streptophyta; class Magnoliopsida; order Lamiales; family Oleaceae; genus Fraxinus; species Fraxinus americana. Next base: position 33,870,625 of record CM068712.1, read on the forward strand.
TTTTGGTAAAGTCTACAAGGGATTACTTCGGGACGGTAGAAAAGTGGCTATAAAAAGGAGTGAGCCAGGAAGTGGACAGGGCCTTCCCGAGTTTCAAACTGAAATAATGATTTTATCCAAAATTCGCCATCGGCATCTTGTTTCGTTGATTGGATATTGTCAAGAAAGGTCTGAAATGATACTTGTTTACGATTTTATGGAGAAAGGTACTTTAAGAGATCATCTGTACATTTTGAGGGGCGACTCGGGGAAATCCACTTCTCTTTCTCAATTATCTTGGAGTCAAAGGCTTGAAATTTGCATTGGTGCAGCAAAAGGTATACACTACCTTCACACTGGTTCTAATGGGGCAATCATCCATAGGGATATCAAATCGACAAACATCTTGCTCGATGAACAGTATGTGGCTAAAGTTGCTGATTTTGGCCTTTCACGATCAGGTCCTCTTGATCAAACTCATGTAATTACTGATGTCAAAGGCAGCTTTGGATATCTTGATCCCGAGTACTGCAGATGCTTGGAACTTACACAAAAATCCGACGTTTACTCTTTTGGAGTGGTACTTCTTGAAGTGCTTTGTGCAAGACCTGTCATCAACAACTTGCTTCCTCAGGAGCAAATCAGCTTAGCTGAATGGGGGATTTCCAGGCAAAAGCAGGGACAGTTAGAGAAAATCGTGGATCCTTTGCTTGTGGGGAAAATTAATCCTAACTCGCTAAGGAAATTTGGGGATACAGTTGAGAGGTGTTTGCAAGAATGTGGGGTTGATAGGCCTAATATGGTCGACGTGTTATGGGACTTAGAATATGCTTTACAGCTTCAACACACTGCAATGCCTCGAGAACCATATGAAGACAGCACCACGGATGTTACTTGGGAGTTGCCTATGCCTGTTGTTCAACGACTACCTTCTCAAAGCATCCGGTTTAGCGACGATGAACAATCTTTGCTTCTTTAGGTTAGTAGGGTAAGTGCTTATTTCTTATTTTCTGGTACTGTCATCTCTTTTTGCATCTTCAACTATAAAATAAAATGATGTTAATTTGAGTCCATTTAGAACTTCAAATTGATTTTATCAAACACTTGTTACAAAATTGAAATGTTTTGACTACACCGTTACTATCTTACGTTGCGAAAAAACAATTAACTGTCATTATAGTTTTTATTAAAAAAGAAAAATAAATAAAAATTGGTGGCCAAGGAACGGTTCTTGAGTTGGTTCAACTTAATCCTACCAACCAGCAAGTAGGTGGATGAATTTGAAGTCAATAATCAAATTGAAGCAAAAATTATAAAAAATAATAATAATCAACTGGAAACTATACAAAAATGTTCACGGCGAGTAGTATTTCTAAATTTATTATATTTAAGATAAAATAGAGTAGACCGTGGCATAAACATTTGTAAATAGTTCACCCTAGTTGTAGTAACACTGCGATAATTGCTATTGGGTATGACTTCTAGAGGGGTCTGGTCTACGATAATATACAAATCGATTTTCAAGTAAATTGGCCATAATAAATTATTAAGCAAAGATAAGTTTTCTTCTTTGCATTACAAATTATTCTTGACCGTAATTTTCCTCTTGTATTTTTTGATGAATTTAGACTGCTTTACAACAACTCATAGCATCATCCTTGGGGACTTGGACCTTTTGGCAGTCAACTAGAAAATGGAGCAAACTAATTTAAATGACGGACAATACTAGTAGACTAGATTACATGGGAGAAATTTTTAACTTGCTTTGAAGGCACTCAAATTTTTTATACCTAACAGTTGAAATTACATATAATAGTAATCTTAAGATATATATACTTGACTTATAAGACACACCGTGGTAAATGGGTACTTCTACACATTCTACTAATCCATAAGTTGACTACTAAACTCAATTACTTTAGTAAAAAAATTTAATTTTCTTTAAAGTCAATCAAAATTTTCATATGTGAAGTCGAAATTACATATATTAGTAATCTTGAGAGATACTTGACTGATATGTTATATGTAATGATCCAATCATCTTTGCTCATATCGTTATATCATACTAACTACGATAATTGCTGTTGGGTATGATTTCTAGAGAAGTCATGTCCATTGACTTCTATTGCATAGTGTATACCGTGATAAATGGGTACTTCCCACAGATTTTACTAATCTACAAGTTGCCTATTAGACTCAATTACTTTAGTAGAAATTTTTAATTTGCTTAAAAGTCTGTCAAAATTTTCATACGTGACAATCGAAATTACATGTGTCATGTTTGAGCCCTATTTTTTTTTTTTTTTGTGTAAAATGTATTTTGGAATAATAGATTGATAGAGAATTTGTGATTAAAAAATAAGGAAATTTTTTGAATTTGCGTGTAATATTATTTTATTGAACAATGTGTGATTGAAAAGTAGAGAGAAAAATATATTTTGAAAAAAATGGGAATCAAATATGATGTTTTTCAACCAGATAAAAAATAATTATGCACTCTTCTTGACATCTCATCTATCTGTAAAATTTTCTATAACTCTTTATATACAAATAGCATTATTCATATAATAATGCCTATAATTATGTCTTTGAAAATAAAGTAGTCTTTGACACTGAATAAATTATTATAACATTATAATCTGTTGGAATATATTAAGCCCCTATTTGTTTATCACTAAAGTAGGAGAACGAGTATTAAAATAGTGAATTTTGTAAAAATGTGTGGATGAAAATGAATTTGAAAAAAAATTGAAATAATAATAGAAAAACCAAGGCAAAATGTGTGAGGCATTGTTGATCATAAAAAACAAAACATGCAAGGACAAATATAGGAAAGTGGTCACTTTTCATACGTTGTAGATGGATGTGGATGTGGATGTGGATGTGGATGGACGTAGATAATAAATTTGAATTATTATTAATGCAAGAAACAACTTTTCCAAATTATTGATATATTACATAAATATTTTACATTAGTTAAACATCTTCTCATTCTAAAATTACAGCCATAATAGTACGATTTAAAACATTAAATATCTTAAATAAGTTTTGAATAATTTTATTTATAATATTAGATTTAAGATTTGAATTGTAATATTACAAATGAGTAAGAGTATGAGTTATTTTATTGGTCATACTCCAAAATAAGAAAATAATTTTTTTTATAAGAATATTTTTCTTAACGTAAAAAAAAACAAAAAAAATAAACATAAAGTTAGATTAATGTACTTTATGATTAAAAAAAAAAATAGACCGTCAAATTCTTGTAAAGCTGAAAAAAAATAAAAAATAAAAAAACCACCAGCACCCACAAACCCCCTCCCTTAGATACTTTGGTCACTGCAGTCCCCTCGGGGCATAACTCAGTGGTGCAAAGGACAGAAGTGAGGTAGTCTCAGCTGAGCTGACAACCGCAGTGTGAGGGTTCGATTCCTGCCTCTTACAAGGTATGAAATTGGACTCTTTGTGGGTATCAGTATGACAGCTCTTATATCTTGACCTGGTGAGACACATCCCGCGATTTACCTCCTCCATAATGCTCTAGGGGCAGGGCGGGAGGGAGCCCTCAAGGTTGGGGTTCAACCTTTTTTTTTTTTTTTGTCACTGTATGCGTCATCATAAAGATAAGTCCATGGTAAACATATTGAAGATATTTATACACATTTCTTTAAAGAAATTGTAAAATGTCAGATTAATTTATCGGATAATTGCAATCACGATATCAAAACTTTCACTTTATTTCAAACTTGATCCAAACCTTTCATTTATAACATTCACCATACCAAATTTTTCAAAAATCCGCACTTGAAGTTCAAGTAGATGGAAATCATCCATTTGACCGTTAGTTGACTAGATTAATTAATTTCGACCAAATATAAGATGGTCAAAATGATAACTTTACAATTTTAACTTAAATAATTTTAAAAACTCAATTATCATTTTGCTCATTTTATAGTTGGTCAAAATTAATTACTCAGGTCAACTAACGGTTTATCCACTTGGACTTCAAGTGCAAATTTTTGAAAAGTTTGATAGGGTGATTGGTATTTTAACAAAAAATTGGAGACAACCAAGCAACTTTCATTTTATTCAAATTAACATATGATTAATATACGAATTTGATCCGTACACGAAACTAAAGCCAATGCGAGGAAAAGACTGCATTAACATGTTGGGAAGGGTCAAATATTATCCTTAGCCAAAGGGTCCCAGTCCCAGTTGTTGGGAAAAAATCAACTTTCCCACCCAAATCAACCAAACGCAGCGGAAACACAAAACACGAAATAATTGGACAAAAGAGAAAACAAAGAATTTAACGTGGCTCAGCTGACTGCTGACAACCACAGGAGAAGAACACTTTTATTGATAAGAAAAACAAATCACTCGTTACAATATTTTTCTCACCCTCACAACTTCTCCCTACACAAAGAAAGAACAACAAACGTGTTTTCTTCCTTTGTATACTCTCTCTCTCACATGCACACAATATTTCTCTCTATTTCTCCTCACTTTTTCAGGTCTCAGAATTCTTCTCTCTCTCTCTGCTGTTTCTTTTTTCTCTCTTCTTTTCATGTCAACTTCAATTGTATATATAGCCATAAATTATACCAAAAAGTTACCTAATTACAATTGAACTCTCTTAATTATTTTCCTTATATAATAATACCAAAAAATATCCTTTTCCTTTTCTACTTGGTAATATTTCCATAAAGAAAAATACTCCTAATTTAACTTGACCACTTTTTTTTTCCTTTTCTTGTCAAACAAGAATTCTTTATTCCATAATTATTTTGGTCAATCCCAACACCAATCCCACCAAAGGCTGCATGCAAGAATTGGCCTATATATGTCATCCAAATTGATGTATTAATAAAAAATTATATATTCATGAATCAAGGATTCAGGCATGGAATCAACTTGGCTATACATAGCTTTGTCTCTATTTCTTGTAGTTCTAGAGCTTGTTTGGGAGTGATTAAAATCAGATTAAAATTGAAAATATAGCCGTTATTGTTGACTTTTATTAGACGGGTAGGACCCAATAACGGTCATATTTTCAATTTTAATTGGATTTTAAGCCCTCCCGAACGGGGCCCTAGTGTTTTAAGTTTTGGTCATCACGGAAATACCAACTTCCACCAAACCCTGTGCTGGCCCTTCCTTTCATAGGCCATTTGCACCTCTTGAAACAACCTTTGCACCGAACCTTATACCATCTCTATAAAAAATTAGGCCCAATCTTTTCCCTCCGCTTCGGTACCCGTCTTGTGGTGGTGGTTTCATCCCCAACGGTGGCTGAAGAATGCTTCACCAAGAATGATATTGAGTTGGCCAACCTCCCTCGTTTTCTCAAAGGCAAATTCATTGGCTACAACTTCACAACACTTGTTGGTTCCCCATATGGTGAGCACTGGCGCAACCTCCGGCGCTTCACTACAGCTGAAATATTTTCCCTCCGGCGCTTCACTACAGCTGAAATATTTTCTTCCAGTCTCCTCAACATGTTCCTGTCAGTTAAACTTTGCGGAGGAATGTATTGATCGGCTTGATTGTCGCTACAATGAAGGTGGAGTGAAATTTATATAGGCAAAGAATATTCTAGATCTTTAATCTTAGCTGTACAAGTGTGAAAAATGGATCAATGGTGATCCATGAATTAAGGAAGAGCACAGGGTGGTCCATCAACAAGAAGGAGAGAGAGCTGATTGAATTCTGGTGCAACTGATTCTGTGAAACCGTGAGTGTGCCATCTTTGCATTTAGTTGATGCATTCAGCTATAAGTTCTAACATCCTCCCTCAAGTTGGAGGGGGTATTGACACTCCTAGCTTATCCTTCAGATAAGCAAATCTTGAGTGTGAGACACCTTTAGTCATCAAGCCGGCAATTTGATCTGCAGTGGGAACGTATTTCACTTCCAGTTCTCTTGCAAGAATTTTATCCCTTATGAAGTGGACATCTAATTTTATGTGCTTTGTTCTAGCATGGAATACAGGATTGGCTTCCAAGGCTCCAGCATTGAGGTTGTCGCACCAAATAATTGGATTTGAGGTTGATTGTAATTTGAGCTCTTTAAACAGGGACTGTATCCATGCTATTTCAGATGCAGCAGAGGCAAGAGCTCTGTATTCTACTTTCGTACTTGATCTTGCGACAACGTGTTGCTTCTTAGACGACCAAGATACTAGGCTATCTCCTAGGTAAATACAATAGGCTGCCACTGATCTTCTATCATCAGGGCAAGATGCCCAGTCTACATCCGAGTAACCAGTTATCATTAAATTATCGTTTCTTTTGATCCATAGCCCTTGATTGATTGTGCCTTTTAGGTATCTAAAGACTCTTTTCATTGCTTGACAATGTACTGGTGTTGGTTCCTACGAGAATTGGCTGAGTTTATTGACGTCAAAGGTTATATTGGCCTGGTATGTGACAGATATTGAAGACCTCCAACAGCACTCTTGTAGACTGAATGATTTTTAAGGCTTCACCTTCAGTCTTAGATATTGTTTTTCCAACTGCACTAGGAGTAGGACATGGTTTGATGTTCTGAAGATCAAATCTTTTAAGCAATTCTGATATATACTGTGGTTGAGTTAGATGAATCCCTGCATTATTCCTGTGAACTTCTATGCCTAGGAAGTGATGAAGCTCGCCCATATCTTTAAGTGCAAATTTCCTGTGGAGTTTATTTATGAAGTTTTGCAGTAGATCACTATTGTTGCCAGTGATTATTATATCATCCACGTAGACAAGTGTGAAAATGGTATCCTTTTTTGTTGTGAAGTAAAACAGTGAAGAATCTGCTAGGGGTGGGCGCGGGTCGGTGCGGTTCGGTTTTTTTCGGTTCCAGAAATTTTCGGTTCTTTAGTAAATGGAACCGTCGGTTCCAAATATAATTTTGGAACCGTTCGAGTTCGGTTTGGTTCGGTTCTGTTCGGTTCGGTTCGGTTCCGTACTATAATTAAATTTTTTAATATTTAAAATAATACTACATAAATACACCTGAAAGTAGATACTAATATTAGCCCCTATTTGGAGGGCATTTTTTTCCCATTTCTAGAAATTTTCTTACCGTTAGACATGGGGTCAGCCGAAATATTTGACCAACTTGTGAGAGGGAGGGGCCCACTAATTTGAAAAAATGGTCTAATTCTTCATTTTTTTTCACAAGAATGCTAGCAAAATAGGGGCTTAATAACAAGAAGTAGATACAAATACGAAATTCGATCTTAGCAACTAAACCCTAAACCCAACCATGAATGGCTAAAATATCAACTAAAGTCTAGCCCAAGACTGAAATCAAACCCAATCTAAACTAAGTCCAATAGGAAATAAAAACAAAATTACAAACTAGCCCAAAATTAAACCCGTGTTAGGTTAAGGAATATATATATATATATAAAATAGTTAAAACAAAAAATTGTTAATTTGTTTAGAAAAAATAAAATAAATTGATTTATCAAAAAAAATTCGATTTTTATTCGGTTCTTCGGTTCTCGGTTCTTCGGGTTTTTAAGTTAAGAAAACCCGCTCGGTTCGGTTCGGTTCCGGTTCGGTTCAGTTCGGTTCGGACATTTTGCCCAGCCCTAGAATCTGCTCTTGATTGTTCGAACTTCCAGTCAGTTAATGTGTTTTTCAGCTTGTCATACCAAGCCCTTGGTGCTTGCTTGAGTCCATACAAAGCTTTATCAAGTTTGCAGATGTGTTTGGGTTTTGATTTATCAATAAAGCATTCTGGTTGGTGCATATAGATGGTTTCCTCTAATTCACCATTGAGGAATGCATTGTTGATATCCACTTGCCTTATTTTCCAATCCTTTGAGACTGCAAGAGTGAGAATGACTTTCAGCTTAGATGTCTTCAATACTGGACTGAAAGTCTCATAGAAATCAACACCTGGAGTTTGGTGAAAACCCTTTGCAACTAACCTTGCCTTGAATTTTTGGAATGATCCATCAGAATTTTGTTTTAACCTAAAAATCCATTTGTTTCCCACTATGTTGTAAGATGGAAATGAAGGTACTAGCCTCCACGTTTTATTTCTGATAGTGCATCGTATTCCTCAATCATTGCTTTCTTCCAATTTTCATCCTTCTAGGCCTCAGTAGGATTTTCAGGTTCAATTCCAGTTAGTTTACTTACAACTGTCTAACTGGATACGACTTTAGGTTTGAAAATACCAGCCTTTGCTCTTGTTACCATGGACTGTCCAGTTCTTCCTCTTTCATCCCTGTGTTCTGATGGAGCTTCAATTTCACTGATGTTTTGATCTCTTACTCCAACAATTTCATTATCAGTTAATTCATCATTTTGCTCAGATTCAGACTGATCATTGGAGATTTCTCTTTCAGTTGTAATGTTGAACTCATCGTGAGGCAAATCTGCTGATGGTACAGCCTCAGAAGGGGTGGCATCAGCTGAGTTTTTTTCTGTATAGGGAGTGAAGTATGGAAGTGGTAACTGAGAGTAGGATATGACAGTTTGTTCAGGGGATTTTGATTTATCCTTAGCAAGGAAGATTGACTCAATCGGAAATTTAGACTCATTGAAGATTACATGTCTAGATATATATATTTTTCCAGTAGGGCTAAGACACTTGTAGCCTTTGTGAGATGAGCTATAGCCTAGAAAGACACACTTGACTGAGTGGAAGCTGAATTTCTGCCTTTGATAAGGTCTTAGACAGGGATAGCATGAACACCCAAAGATTTTTAGGAATGTGTAGTCAGCCCTTTTATTGTTTAGCACCTGGTAAGGAGATTTTGTTTGAAGAACTTGTGAGGGCATTCTATTAATGAGGAAGGTAGCAGCCTGGAAAGCTTCCCACCAGTATTTTAGTGGCATTTTGGCTTGAGCAAGTAAAGTCAGACCAGTTTCTACAATGTGACGGTGCTTTCTTTCAACCCTTCCGTTCTGAGCTGAAGTGTGTGGGCAAAGGTGTCTAAACTCAATTCCTGATTGTGAGAGATGATTGACAAAAATTCTATACTCTCCCCCCCAATTAGATTGGAGGATTATAGTTCTTTTATTAAACTTATTCTCAACAAGTTTTTGAAATTGAATGAAGATGTTCAGAGAATCTGATTTGTTTTTTTATTGGATATAACCAGGTATATCGGCTAAAATCATCAATGAAAGCTATATAATATTTGAAGCCAGAGGTAGAGGGAATAGGTGATTGTCCCCATACATCTGTGTGGATGAGTTCAAGAGGGAATTTGGCACGTGAATTTGAAGTGTTGAAAGGTAACAGATGTGATTTTCCATATTGACATGCATCATAAAAGGATTTGTGTTCATTCACTTTCAAGTTTTGATTACAATCTTTGAGTACTTGGGATAACACTTGACTAGATGGGTGTCCAACCCTCCTGTGCCAAACATTGATCAGGGAGTTAACTGACCCATGACTCTTGACTCTATTGGACTCAACTAAACACATTGAATTGCAAGGATTATTATGATATAGTGAGTTTGGATTATTTGACTGAGATTTAGGATAGGTATTTGGAGGTTCCAGCTAATACAACCCTTCTTTAAGCCTTCCATGCAGCATTGTTTTCCTCGTTGATTTGTCCTTAACACAATAAAAGTTAGAGTGAAATTCCATAAAAAAACATCATTATCAGAAGTGAGACACTTGTAAGGTTTTTCCTTATTTTAGGAACATGCAGCAACTTATCTAGAAGCAAATGTTTAGCAGTCATGGTTGGCATTTTGGTTGTGCCTATGTGGGAAATATTAAGTTTGCTTCCATTGTCAACCATGATTCTTTCCTTACCAAAGTACTTACTAGCTTGACTGAGATGTTCTGCACTTGAGGTGACGTGGTTACTGGCTCCTGTATCAGCAAACCATGTTGGATCATTCAGTATTTTTGGTGAGGCAACAAAGGCTGATGGAGTGTGGTTTCTGAAATTGCTTTGATGTAGCGCAGTGGATCCATTGTAGCTCTCATCATATCTGTAATTACAGCTATTAGCCTTATGTCCAACCTTTCCACAAACTTGGCATGTAAGTGGATGACTGAAGTTTGATCTGCCTCTATATCTACCTCCTCTTCTACCACCTCTGAAGTTACTGGTATATGATCTACCACCATTGAAGGAGTTGTAGTTTCTGCCAGAGTAGTGATTGTTTGAACCCCTTTGAGTGAAGTTTGCAGATGATTAAGTCAGATTGACACCTGCCATTTCATTCTTAATTGTATTGATGTGATCAAGTCTGCTTTCATAAGTCATGAGAGTGGATTGAAGTTCTTCCTAAGAAATAGAGTCTCTGCTGTTGATTTGAACAACAATGGGTATATATTCTTCATCTAGGCCGGCCAGAATTTGAGTGACCAAATCAGTGAGTGGTATGACTTTCCCAGCAACTTCAAGATTACTGGCAAGGTGTTTTACCTTGCTCAAGTATTGATCAATGCTCAGGTTATCTTTCCTGGTTTTCTGCAATTCACCAATGAGAAAGGTGATTCTCGACTTGTTCTAAATGCCATAGCTATCATTAATTAAAGTCCACAGTTGGTGAGAATTTGTAGATCCCATAACTTTCAGTGCAATATCAGGAGTCATTGTTGCGTATAGAGGTGTCAAGACGGACGGGCCGGCCATGACCCGTGAAAACCGGCCCGTGAAAACCGGGACCACGGGCCGACCCGTGACCCGTGCGGGCGGTTCACGGGCCAAGGAGGTGTAACCCGCGGGCTTCGCGGGTTGCACCCCCACGGGCCGCGGTTAACCCGCGACCCGTAAAAAAAAATTGAAAAAAATAAAATAAAACAAAAATTAAAAAAAAGGGGGTGGGGGGAGAGCCAAACAAAAAAATTTGAAAAAATAAAAAAAAAATTCAAAAAAAGGCGTAGCCTGCTGCATGGTCAAATTTTTTTTTTTTTAAATTTTAACTAATGGTAATATAAATTTTCTAACGGTAATATCATCCCCTTCATCGATAAATTCCAATTTATTCTTACATTTCTCATTAGTTATTATACATTTATACTTCATAGTTCATACTTGTTACTACCTTACTACAATTCCAATTATTCAATTGCAAATATCATCATCATCTTGATTATATTTCTTTCTTCTCAATTCTCACTAGTCACTACTAAATTTTTTAATCCTACTATATTATGGATTCTCGCGATTCTTCTTCTCAAAATCCTATTTTCAATGATAGTTGCTCTCCATATGGGCCAAACCGGAAAAATTCTATATTTTTATAATTTTATTTATACAATCATACAGGCCAAATCGGAACGAACCGCGACCCGCGCGACCCGTGACCCGTATGGGCTCGACCCGGATGGGTCAGCGGGCGGGCCTGGGTTGTAGTCCAAAATTGTGGGCCGACCCGTAACCGGCCCGGAACCCGCAGCGGGCGGGCTTTTTTTCACGCGGGCCGTTACCGGGCTCATATGTTGGCGGGCCGACCCGGCCCGGACCACCCGGATTGACACCTCTAGTTGCGTAAAGCCAATCCATGAGTAGCTGATCAATGGATTTCCACTTATTGAATTCTGGATTAGACGTCATCTCTACACTAATCCCTGATTCTCCTGTGATCTGAGTGCTGATAAATTCAGAGGGGCACACTTTGGTTCCCAGTAAATAATCTTCCAGATTGTGGCCTCTGATGATGGGTAGAATCATGTCCTTCCATAGGAGATAGTTGTCTCTGTCGAGTTTGATGGAGGGAGTTTGAAAGAGGGTCATACCAAACGAAGTGAAGTGGTTATTTCCCAGCATTGGAGATACCACTGTGTTAGCAATTGATTGAGCTTGTTTACTGTTGGTTTCAGTATTGTTGGCGTTTGCCATTGGGTGCTCTGATACCAAGTTAAACTTTGTAGAAGAATGTATTGATCAGCTTGATTGTCGTTACAATGAGGGTGAAGTGAAATTTATACAGGTAAAGAATATTCTAGATCTTTAATCTTAGTTGTCCAAGTGTGAAAAGTGGATCAATGGTGATCCATGAATTAAGGAAGAGCACAGGGTGGTCCAGCAACAAGAAGGAGAGAGAGCTGATTGAATTCTGGTGCAACTGATTTTGTGAATCCGTGAGTGTGCCATCTTTGCATTTAGTTGATGCATTCAGCTGTAAGTTCTAACACTGTCCATAAGACAGAATGAAATCAAGTGTTTGCTGCAAAAGCTCTATCAAAATTCACACAGTGGCTTTGGAAATGTTGAACTCAAACCTTTATTTCAGAGCTGTCCTTTAATATTATTATGAGAATGGTGGCTGGGAAGCGATATTTTGGAGAAAATGAGGACAACAAGGAGGCAAAGCATGTCCACGAACTTATTGATGAAGCGTTTTCACTTGGTGTCGGTTCAAATTTAGGAGATTTTCTTCCAATTCTGAGATGGATAGACTACAAAGGGCATGAAAAGAATTTGGCTAGGCTAAGTGAGAAGATGGATGCATTCTTACAAGGTCTGATTGAGGAGCATCGCCATAACAAGAATGGAAATACCATGATCGATCATTTGCTTTCTTTGCAAGAATCACAGCCAGAATATTACACAGATACAATCATCAAATGGATTATGACGGTAAAATTTTCAGTTCTTTTTTCTCATGTCCTTCTGGAGCATTAAAAACAATTTGAATTTTAACTTAATTTGGTGTGTGAATTTGTAAATGACAGGTTATGTTAAATGCCGGGACATATACCTCTGCAGCGACCATAGAATGGGCTTTATCGGTTTTGCTCAACCACCAGGCGAAGCTGGAAAGGGCTAAAGCTGAGATTGACAGTCTTGTGGGCAATGATCGTCTGGTCGAGGAATCAGATTTGTCCAAACTTCATTACTTACAAGCAATTATTTCTGAGACTTTTAGATTGTTCCCAGCAATTATCAATAAGCTCAAGTTGATGAAGCACATCTTCCGTTTTGTTGATGATAATTCTTATTTTTTTCTTTCAAATTCTCAGCGAGTTCCAAGTATTCTTTTCCCTGCAGGTTTAACATGACAGTATCAGAGACGCACAATGAAAATGAAAGGGTGGTTATCTTTATCTTACCAAATATGGAGAAAATATTGACTGCACAAAATCGTCATTCCAAACACTTGGTTCATAGTTTGCAGATCTCCTTGCCTCCATGAATTCTGAAACTTACTGTAGCTTGTGTGGATTCAAGTCTCCAGGTGCATGAACTTGTAGAACTTGTAGAACTTGCAGTTAAGAAGATTAGACAGTAGTTAATAATGTTAACAAGAAAAAGAAACTAATTCTTCTTCAAGCCATTATCTAATTTATTAAGAAAGTGTATTCAGTTTTCAAATTTATCTACGAAGACAGAAAAATAAAATATAGCGAAAATATTTATATCAGGATTTATGTGAAAACTTTAAGAACAAAAGAAAAATTATTGTCTTCCAAGATTTTTAAAAGCTACGAAGAAAACTAGTTGAATGCTAAGTTAAGGAATTCCTCTCAAAATCTTGGTGTATATTTTGCAACTGACAAGCACGTGTATTTGTGAATTTGAATGCACATAGCAGTGAGTGGCGTGGGGGGTTTTTGCCAATATTTTAATTACATGGGGCCCACCCCCATGTGAGTGAAATTCAAAATTTTGTATCAATTATGTGCATTAGTCCTTGTACTCACAGCATTATTTATTTATAATACATTTTTATTCACCATGACCACTCAATTTGATTTTATTTCATCATGACCATCGAATTTCATATAACTTTTCACAATGGCAATGTTGATTCCCACCATTCCAAACGTGCTTTTGCCAATGTTTATAACATCTAACTCACTTTTTCTTGTCGTACATAGTTCTATGATCTATCAATATTATTCATTTATCCACCAATCATTTCTATTTAATTATAATTTAAACCTCCTTTATAATAATGAATAGAAAGTTAAAAAAATAACTATAACAGACAAAGAACATTCTCTGAACATTGAAAAATAACTAAAACATTTGGATTTAACTTGTGAAAAAGTAAAAGTTTTGGTATTGAAATTGCAATTATTTCTTTTTAATTTTGACATTTTTTTACTATTTTTAACGAAAAATCTGACGGATGTGACGGCAGAAGGTTTTTTGCTCAAAAAGTTTCAAATATGGGAATACTCTGCGATTTTCAATAGATAAAGGGTAAATCACAAATTGAAACGTTTATAGGGGAGTTTTCTGCAATTAATATTTTTTTTAAAAAAAAAAATCCTCAATTATTTTCATTTTGGAATCAAAAATTAAACAAAAAGAAACAAGCAACTACAAGTCAACGTCGGTCAACTTCGTCCCACACCCAAGTTCTTACTTGCACTGTCTTATTATCAATCAATAATTCTGTTTCGCGTGGTTACTCGCTAACAATTAAAAGAGGATCAGACGATTGTGTAAGGAACAAACCTCTTGGAACAAAATCCTAAAAAAGGGTGTTTATTGAATATGAAGATTACAGTTTGGATACGAACAAGATGCCTCCAAGGGGTGCAAGCACACAAGTACAAGGAGATGAATTAATTAAAGTTAATCTAAGAAAAAGTAAATTACATATTTTCTGTTTGACAGTGAATTTTGTCGGGGCTTCTTCATTGCTTTCTTCTTCCTTTTATACTCCTTGGGCAGTTCTTAACCGTTTGGACTCTGTTTGTAACTATTCATTTCTTTCATAGTGGTTGACTGGCCAATAACTACCATTGTAACTCCTACCACCACGTTTTCTTCATAACCGCTTGTCACTAATTTTCTCAAATCGTGGGGCGTAATCGTAATGTGCTCAAACCACCTCAAATCGTGACTTTAGATAACAACAGGGTTCAGTCATCGCTAGGATTCTGGGCGACCCAACAATTTGAGCGACGACTCCTTCGCTCTGCGCGTCCATAGGGTACTTTATTCGCTCAACATCTGGGCGTTCTGCAAGTTTGAACGACGGCGTTCCTTTGCTTGTGAGCTTTTACATTCTTCAATAATACCCTTTGCTTGGACTTTCATCTTGGATTCTCAATTGAGCTTCGCTCTTTGGGCCATTTAATTTGGGCTGCACTTTTAGTGTGCCAACAAATTCATTTATTCATCCCTGCACACCATTTATATCATTTCAGTGAACACTAATTCTCCATCAGTGAGATTAACTATGGAAAAATTTCTGTTCCACAAGATTTCTATTTTTCTTTTTCTTCGGTTTCTCTTTCTCTTTCACTTTTCTTCTATTTTCTCTTTGGCCTCGGATTATGCTTTACCTGAAAAGTACTTCATCAACTGCGGTTCAGCTTCTAGAGTCACGTTCGCCGGTCGGACCTTCATCAGCGATGAGAATCCCAGCACTTTCACCTTGTCCTCCCCCAAAATCAGCACAATTAATAAAGACGTAGCTGAGGATCTCTATCAAAGTGCCAGAATTTTCAAGAAACCATCATGGTATGAGCTGGATGAAGTCCAAAATGGCACTTATATGGTACGTTTCCATTTCTTTCCCTTTTCCTCGCAGGAAAATCTCTTCGACGCTCAATTCAATATTTCGGCATCTGGGTTTTCTCTTTTATCGAATTTCAGCGTCAAAAACGGCAGTAGTTTACCGGTCATCAAAGAGTTCTTCCTCAATATTAATACCTCTGGAAAGTTAAAGATTCATTTCTTACCCCAGAATTCTCTTGCTTTTGTCAATGCAATTGAATTTTTTCTTACCTCACTTAAGTTCATTTTTGATTGTATAACTCCAGAAGGAAACGTGACAGACTGCAAGGGTCCGTTACCGTTGTCTATCCCTTTACTTGTAATTCATAGGATTAACGTTGGCGGACCAAATATTATGCCAAATAATGACACCTTGTTGAGGAGTTGGATACCTGATGATGCTTATTTGTTCAACAAGAATTCGGCAATAAGCAACTTTTCTACCGATAGCCCTATAGACCGCGTGAATGGACAAGCCACCGAGTTTGACGCCCCTGATTCTGTTTACAGGACTGCCAAGCTAATGAACACGAATGAAAGTAGGCCAAACAATAATTTCAACATTTCATGGAATTTCGATGTGAAGAAAAGAGCTACACACTTTGTTCGGGTTCATTTCTGTGACATTGTTAGTGAAACCTCAAATGAATTTCTGGAATTCAATCTCGCCATCTATGGTAATTTCAGTACAAAAATAAATCCATTTCACAATACTGGAACAAATGCTGCTCCTTTCTTCGTTAATATTTTAGTTGATTCGGATGATTCTGGTTTTATCACAATCAGTATTGGGCCTCCAAGTGATCCACGTCATAAAACATCCTTTCTAAATGGAATTGAAATCATGGAGCTTGTCAAGGACAAGGGTTCGGCTCCAGAGGGAGATACAAAAAAAAAGCTCGTTTACAATCATTGGTTCATGTATAGGAGGTACAGTGATAATTTTCATCTTTTTAGGCGTGTTATTTATTGTTTTGAAACGGAAAAAAAAGGAAGTCTGCTGAGAGTTTTGATTTGCCATTGCCATATCTCTATGGGGGGAATTCACATAGTACTACAACTGATAGAACTGTTAATGGATCCCATCTTGATGATTTAAACCTCGGTTTGAAGGTGTCCTTATCTGACATTGTCTATGACACAAAAAATTTCGACTCCAAATTGATGATTGGCGAGGGGGGTTTTGGTAAAGTCTACAAGGGATTACTTCGGGACGGTAGAAAAAGTGGCTATAAAAAGGAGTGAGCCAGGAAGTGGACAGGGTCTTCCCGAGTTTCAAACTGAAATAATGATTTTATCCAAAATTCGTCACCGGCATCTTGTTTCGTTGATTGGATATTGTCAAGAAAGGTCTGAAATGATACTTGTTTACGAATTTATGGAGAAAGGTGCTTTAAGAGATCATCTATACATTTTGATGGGCAACTCGGGGAAATCCACTTCGCTTTCTCAATTATCTTGGAGTCAAAGGCTTGAAATTTGCATTGGTGCAGCAAAAGATATACACTACCTTCACACTGGTTCTAATGGGGCAATCATCCATAGGGATATCAAATCGACAAACATCTTGCTCGATGAACAGTATGTGGCTAAAGTTGCTAATTTTGGCCTTTCACGATCAGGTACTCTTGATCAAACTTATGTAATTACTGATGTCAAAGGCAGCTTTGGATATCTTGATCCCGAGTACTGCAGATGCTTTGAACTTACACAAAAATCCGACGTTTACTCTTTTGGGGCGGTACTTCTTGAAGTGCTTTGTGCAAGACCTGTCATCAACAACTTGCTCCCACAAGAGCAAATCAGCTTAGCTGAATGGGGGATTTCCAGGCAAAAGCAGGGACAATTAGAGAAAATCGTGGATCCTTTGCTTGTGGGGAAAATTAATCCTAACTCGCTAAGGAAATTTGGGGATACAGTTGAGAGGTGTTTGCAAGAATGTGGGGTCGATAGGCCTAATATGGTCGACGTGTTGTGGGACTTAGAATATGCTTTACGGCTTCAACACACTGCAATGCCTCGAGAACCATATGAAGACAGCACCACGGATGTTACTTGGGAGTTGCCTATGCCTGTTGTTCAACGACTACCTTCTCAAAGCATCCCGTTTAGCGACGATGAACAATCTTTGTTTCTTTAGCTTCGTAGGGTAAGTGCTTATTTCTTATTTTCTGGTATCGTCGTCTCTTTTTGCATCTTCAACTGTAAAATAAAAGGATGTTTATTTGAGTCCATTTAGAACTTCAAATTGATTTTATCAAACACTTGTTACAAAATTTAAATGTTCTGATTACACTGTTACTATCTTACGTTGCGAAAAAACAATTAATTGTCATTATATTTTTTCTTGAAAAAGAAAAAAAAATGAAAATTGGTGGCCAACTAATGGTTCTTGAGTTAGTTCAGCTTAACCCCACCAACCAGCAAGTAGGTGGATGAATTTGAAGTCAATAATCAAATTGAAGCAAAGAATATAAAAATAATAACATTAATCAACTTAAAACTATACAAAAAAGTTCAACGGAGAGTAGTATTTCTAAATTTATTATATTTAAGATAAAACACTATACTGCAACATGCAATAAATCAAATAGAGCAGACCGTGTCATAAACACTTGTAAATAGTTCGGCCTAGTTGTAGTAACACTGCGATAATTGCTATTGGGTTTGATTCTTAGAGGGTCCAATCTACGATAATATGCAAATAGATTTTCAAATAAATTGGCCATAATAAATTACTTGGCAAAGAGACGTTTTCTTCTTTGTATTACAAATTATTCTTGACCGTGATTTTCCTCTTGTATTTTTTGATGAATTTAGACTGCTTTACAACAACTCATAGCATCAACCTTGGGAACTTGGACCATTTGGCAGTCAACTAGAAAATGGAGCAAACTAATTTAAATGACAGAATACTATTTGACTATATTACTTGGGAGAAATTTTTAACTTTCTTTGAAGTCAGTCAATTTTTTTATACGTAACAGTTGAAATTACATATTAATAGTAATCTTAAGATATATATACTTGACTTCTACGACGCACCATGGTAAACGGGTACTCTACACATTCTACTAATCCATAAGTTGACTACTAAACTCAATTACTTTAGTAAAAAATTTTAATTTTTCTTTAAAGTCAATCCAAATTTTCATATGTGAAGTCGAAATTACATATATTAGTATCTTGAGAGATACTTGCCAAATATGTTATATGTAATGATCCAAACATCTTTACTCATATCGTTATATCATACTAACTACGATAATTGCTAGTGTATGATTTCTATAGAAGTCATGTCCATTGACTTCTATTGCATGGTGTATACCGTGATAAATGGGTACTTCCAAAGATTTTTACTAATCCACAAGTTGCCTATTAGACTCAATTACTTCAGTAGAAATTTTTAGTTTCTCTGTTGGTGATTTTCATCAGATTTTTAGCATAAATATGGCCCTTTTTTTCAAATGCTGGGCCCGCACCTCTCACACACAGTCAAATGTTGCGGCTGCTTTTTCTCCCAACGGTTGAAATTTCAATTACAATCTGCCAAAGAATTGGCACCAGACACGCTCTTAATTTGCTTAAAATTCAATCAAAATTTTCATACGTGACAATCGAAATTACATGTGTCATGTTTGAGCCCCATTTTTTATTTTTATTTTTTGTGTAAAATGTATTTTGGAATAGTAGATTGATGGAGAATTTGTGATTAAAAAATAAGGAAATTTTTTGAATTTGCATGTAAATTTATTTTATTAAAAAATGTGTGACTGAAAAGAAGAGAGAGAAATATATTTTGAAAAAAAATGAGAATAAAACAAAGACATAATAGTGATCTTAAGAGATACTTGACCAGTATGTTATGCCCTTGTTTATCACTACACAAAGGTCTTTTCATTTTTGCATATTTCGGGTATTTGTTGAGCATTAAAATTTTTAATATAGTCAGTGTCATTTAACCATTTTATTTCATATATCAGTAAAAACAGTACATCTAGAATTATAATGTTAAATGGTACCTTTCTAGTATCTATCGATCTCTAGTTGAAACTTGTGATTTAATAAGTTAAATTCAACGAAAATAAAACTTCTTAAATCTTTTTCAGAACCCAAAAACTAAAACGGAAGTTGATGATGAATGCATGAAATGCATTTTCAACAATAAATTCTCTCCAATGTGCACATTGGGATCCCATCCCTCGTGGGGAATAGAAAAGGCATCATTTGAAAATACTTAGTCGGATATTGAGGCATTTTATCTTTGTGAGGCGATGTGCAAGTCTCTAGACAAATTACGAGAAAAATTAATAAAATATTCAAAATGATGTAAAAATACTAAAATAATAATAATAAGTTTTCGAGTTAGTAATCATGAAACAAAAGTAAAATAGGAACTTTTAAGGAAATTATCAACATCTTCCTCCTCATCACTCTTACTTTCTTCTCATTCTTTATCATATTCTCCATCCCTTCCCTTTCCCATCCCTTCCCTTCCAAGTAAGACACAGAAAATAAAATAAATCACAAAACATTTTAGATTAGAAGGAAATGGCCAAAAATGCTAAGATCAATATCAGGAATATGCAAGACAAACGAGCACATGTTTTATTCCCCTCGAGGTGTAAGCCTCACGAACGTGCCTCGAGGTTTTAGCTTTGAGCATTTTATGAAGCCTTGCAAGAGGTAGAATTAGCGGTGAAAGCCTAACAAAGATGAGTAACAGTCAATATTGAACTTAATTTTGAATAACCATTTGAAAATGGGAAACTAAAATTTGAGAAGGACTCTTATTGAATTTACGGGGCAATTCAAAAGTATACTCTGTCGGACTTTCACACAATACCGTGAATCACAAACTTATATCACATTCTAAAGTAAAATAGAACATGTTAACTTGATTTGCATCACATTCAAATACCTTCAAATAACATAGTCTATCTCAAATTACTCACTTTGTTTAAGAAGACGTGACTTCAATAGAGTGGACTTACACTAACAGATTTACATAGTTGTAGTCAAAAAAATATAGATGCATTCGATGTTCTTGATGAAAATAAGTGGATATTGATTGTTAGTTTTTGTCCATTAAACCAATGCACCAAGAATAAAGCTACTCAAACACGGGAAATTGACAAGATTTGGTGACGAGTGCCATGTGACAGCACTTGTCTGGCTGTTTTTTTTTTCTAATTGTTAGATGAAAGAATGACACGTGTCCCTCTATTCTAAATTATGTCGTCGAACATGTTCATGTAGCAATGCACCAAAGGTGGGGGCAATGATATACTTGTAGTTAAAACATTCCAACGTGAATGAGCAAAAAGTATTGCTGGAGGTCAAGAATTTTTTAAAAAGGATTAATAGCAGAAAATCCCTTTAGAAACGTTTCAATTTGCAATATACCCCCATATCTATTGAAAGTTGCAAAAGACCCCTCATTTGAACCTTTTGTGCAAAAAATCCCCATGTCGTCAACATCCGTCGGATTTTTCGTTAAAAATAATAAAAAAATGTTAAAATTAAAAATAAATAATTGCAATTTCAATACCCAAACTTTTGTTTTTACACAAATTAAATCCAAATATTTTATAGGAAAATTGCAGCAGCAGTCACCACCCCATTACCATCACCATCAACAACACCATCACCCATGGCAAAACCAATCCTAACCAAGAAAGCCACCAAACTTGCCCCTAGGGGTGGGCGTGGGTTGAGTTGGATCGGTTTTTCCCCCAACCCAAACTCAACCTAACATTATCTGTTTGTTCAAAATCCAACACAACTCATGTAAATGTTGAAACTCAACCCAACCCAACCCAATTATGTGTCGGTCGAGTTGGGTTGGTCTGTTTGTATCGATGATTTCTATTAACTAGTTTTAAATTACAATGTTTCAGCTCATGTCTCAATTCAAATTTTCAACAAGAAAATCAGAACTAAAACGAGAATCCACGAGAAATAAATGAATATATAGAAATAAACGAGTAGCCACTGGACTAGCAAGCAATCAGGACAGCCACGAGAAACTAGAAAGGCAGAAACTACATATTCTTTTTTTAGAATTTGCCACTTACATTTCAGATGAAGGTTTTATTTCTAGAATAGCACTCAGATAAAGGTTTTATTTCTAGAATTAAAATAAACAGATGAAGGTTTCCCCTCAAAAGCCCACTTTCATGCTTATACACAAAGGGAAAATGATAGTTTTAGAATAACAATAAATTAATGGGATTTCCACTCATAAGCCCACTAAATATTATTTAACTATAACGAAATCCATCATGAAGTCTAACCATTTTTCATTACAGGAAACTAAAAATACCTTTGTGAAGGTGTAGTTCTCCAGCACTTTGCTTCTTGACTGGAGGCTTCCCATTGGCATTTTTAACAAGTTTCCTCTGTTTTTCCTTTACTTTAAACAATTTAATCATGATTCCTACAAGAATAAAAATTCTAATGACTGTAATAATCAACTAAATAAAGTAGTGAAGATGAAGAAATGAGAGGTTAAATATGTTTCTTGGTCATGCTCAATGATCTATTAAATAAGTTTGTACAGAAAAGTTTGCAAAATGAGGACTGAATCTTAGTAATAAGCCGGAAAAAAAAAATGCAAACTTTGTAACTTACCTTGGGAAAGGAATTGAAGGCTAAATCGCTTGATGGAAACTGGAAAGGAGAAAAAAAGGGGGGCAAAATATGAAGAAAGGAGGAGGAAAGAGAGAACTGGGAAGTCGGTGCTAGGGGTGGGCGTGGGTTTGGTTGGTTTTTGCTCCAATCCAAACACAACCCAACATGATCGGTTTGATTTAAAATCAAACCAACCCAACCCGTGTAAATGTTGAAACCCAACCCAATCAAGTGTCGGTCGGGTTGGGTTGGGTTGGTCGGTTTGCCAAAGACATGCGGTATTTAGTAAGACATCCTACACTTTTTAATAATTCCTACTTGATTTAAACTTCAATCTAAAATGTTACATAATTTCCCTTTGCATGTATAAGGATTCTCAAGTTAAAATGTTTAAATGAGCAGTTTTACTTGTTATTTAGATTTTATATACTAATTCTTCCACATCTTATACACGACAATTACCTAATTATTGAGCCAACAACTTCTCACAAGTCCTACAGTGAATTTAAAAAATTCAGCAGCTTAAAGTATAGATGCAATCTTCTATTACAATGGAGGGTAAATCAAAAGGGTTATTCATAATAAATATGCTTCTGGGCTTCTCATGCAATTTCACTCATTGATCCTTTATATTGAATCCCTAGACCAATTCTTTCTGAACACCAAAAAATACCATAATTAGTGTTCAAAGAACCAATAATAGTCCAAAAGCAGTTCTTCCGCTGATGCTTCTAATATAATCATCGTTATTTGAAGTTGATCTCACAGGTGACAGATGTTAAATTTAAAATAAACTTTGATAGATACAAGGCCAGCAATGGCCTTCTAGATAGAAAAAAGATAGATAATATCATACTAAGATACATCCCGACTCACACTTTTGGTTTTGAGATTAGGATTAGGTTCTTTGAGTTGGTTTGAGACAGAAGCAAGTAGTCCAACTCTCATCATCATCTTACAAAGCATAATGTCAATCTGAAATCAGATTTGCAGACCTTGTTGTCTTGATTATTTATACATGCTTCACAATAAACTGCAAAATGGAAGACAATAAGCAGGTAAGTATTGTTTTAGTTCTTACCGTGGCCACAATTAAGAACTAAAACTTTGACTTCATTTCAATTAAAGCATTCCACAAAAAATGAATGACTAGAAGCATTCCATTAAAGCAAAACATAGACACGTAGCAAGTTGAAAACTTTGACTTCATTTCAATTGTAATTAAGCAATAACAAACTAGATACTAGTATCAAACTAGACAAGTTGATATATAATTGTAATCCAATGTCACTAGCTAGAAAGGGAACAGATTGACTAAAATACATATAATTAAAATCTAGTTCAATTGAAAAGGCAAAGGGAACAATTATAAGAACTAAGAAGTAATCTAACAAAAGTAAAGAAGCTTAAGAACTTAAACATTTCGTTCAAGAGAAGTTAGTTAACAATGAATGTCAGACTGTCCTTCAAGTCTAAATAAATTAAGGTTCTGTTTGAGTTATTTGCTACACCTGGTTTTCACAACAAGAATCCATCCATAAACAAAACAACAACAAAAAATCTCGGTCAAGCATTAAACAAAAGGCTTGCAAATTTTATGGCGTATGGGTCTCATAATAGTTTAGTGTAAAAAACAAAACAAAAGGTAAAATTTTACAGCAGCTACTACTACCCAAAGGCTGTCCAACAGAAATTTAATCAACAAATATCTCTCGTGGTCAATTGAATCAACCGTATGGACCACAGATGAAAAATAATAGTAATATCTCCAGAAAAAGAAACAAATCTTCACTAACCAATGTGTCTCCAGTGAAGACAGCAGGATCATCTTCTTCTTTACCCGTGAGGTAGTAACTAATACGACCTTTTTGTAAGACTGATGAACGATTGAAGAAATAGAATTACAAAGTCAGGCCATAAAATAGTAATATAGTAAGCCAATAGTCTGAACATTATATATAATCACCACAACAAACTACTATAAATTACATATCTTAAAATCAGAAAGGGATTACTGAAACAATCCGACTAACCTGACGATGAAATCAAAGAGGAAAAATTTGGGGGAAACCGTCCGCTGCAATACTGGTAATAAACACTTCCAATGGATAGAAAAGATCGATTAAGCGTAGATCTGTTGCTGCCTTGCTGGTGTTGAAGAAGAATTTGAGATGAAATTTGGTTGCATTGAAGAGTCGGAGAGGAATTAGGAGTGAGAGGCGACTGGAGGGAAGGAGACCGGCGATTTAGGTTTTGTTTTTCAATTTAACGTTGTCCCCCCCTTTTTTTCTTTTTCTTTTTCTTTTTTTTTCTTTTTTTACTATGGTCTAGTCTGGTCTGGTCTGGTCGATTTAGATCGGGTTTAGGGTGTTAACCCACAACCCGGCCGGCCCCGCCCCCGCGCGAACTCAAAACCCACCCAAAAATAGCAAAAAAGGGACCCAAACCAGTCGATTTGGGTCGGGTCGTGTGGTTTGCTCGGGTTGGTTTGGATTTTGCCCACTCCTAATCGGCGCTTTTGATTTGCGTTGTGGGGGAAATGTTGGAAGTGCAGCTATGCTGGTGCAGGTTTAGTTGAAATATGTTTGAAAAAAAATAAGCCCTTTTTTTTTTTTTTGTTGATGGGTTGGATGGGTTAACCCACAACCCGACGCAACCTGACCCACTAAGCCTTGCCAGAATCCAACCCCAAAAAATGGAAAAAAACCTACCCAACCCGGTCGGGTTGGTTCGATTTTTGCCCACCCCTACTTGCACCAATCTTCCACCATCGCATCACCCAAGACTACCAGAAATACACGAGCACCAGACTAGCTAGAAATTTTCATAGAATCACAATCAAACAAAAATACAAACACAATTACAAAAATGGCTCGCCGATGAACCACTACACCGATTTTGAATGTTGTTTTGAGGTAAAATAAGAAAAGCCAACTCTTTTAGCATATTCATCACTAAATTTCTTGAAGATATCGAAGTTTTGGTGAATTGAGGCTATGCTTTTTGACACCAAAAAGAGTAAAATTGCTATGAAAATCAAGACTAGAAACAGGTTTTCTGAGGTGGGAATATCATCCCTGTTGAAATAAGCGAAAATGGTGTACACTGAGAGAAAAGAATTGCAATAAACGGAGCCAAATCGGATCTGGAACTGGGTCAAACCAGTGGCAAACTTGGCTTGCCAAGTGTCTTCTGCTCTTCAAGGTCCTATGTTTGCCGTTCGGGTGTTATCTTGCAGATTGAAGAAAAGCTATGGATTGATGATTGGACGATTGGGGATGACCGGAGAAGAGAAGATTGGGTCCTAATAAGCTTCGCTTGACTCTTATGGTCGTCTATTTTTGAATGAAAGTGGTAATCTTTCTCCTTTTCTTGTTACTGAGCCCACCTCGGGAGAAGAGAAGATTGGGGTTTTCTGGGTTTTGGTTTGTTTTGTTGGGGCTGGGGATGGGAAATTATTGAAAATGCCCAAAATTTTACCATTTCCAAAATACTCTTTAACTATTTTAAAGTTTTAAAGTTCTTAAAATACCCTCAAGATAAAATATTTTCTAACAAATCATTCTAAAATATAATGGATTTCATTTTAGTCCCTAAAATTTTAATCTAATATAAATTCGACAAATTGCTTTCCCTTTGGAATTAAAATTTAACTTTTCTTCACCATCAACTCTTTCCACCTATTAAGCCCAAGAATTTGATAAGATTTTTGAAATTGTATTTTTATTTCCTTGAAACTCTAAACTTGAAGAAATTCAAAATCAAATATCAAAAATTGCACAGAAAAATAGTATTAATAAAATTGCAACTTTAGAAGAAAAATTAAATATTATTAATTATAAAATTGATATTCTATTAGATAAATTAGGATTTGAGATTATTAAACCACCTTCTAAAAGACCGAAAGGATGAGTATGAATGATAAAATCAATTTAATTGAAAAATGTATAAAAATGATTGATGAAAAAATAACTAGAATTGAAATAAGTTATGAAGAAGAAAAAGAAAAATTACAGAAAAATTTCTTAAGAATAGAATTTTTTTTTAAATAGAATAATAGAAAATTTAAATAAAAAAAAATCATTTAATCCAGATTATACTAAAGAACTTAAAGAAGTAAGAAAGAAAATTGAAAAATATGAAGAATTAATAAAACTTAATTGAGGATTAAAAGAAGATATTGAAAGATTATTAATTGATCTTAGAAAATAAGAAAAAAAAATTATAGAAAAAGAAGAAAGACTAGTCATAGAAGAACAATGAACGAAGATATGGAAAACTTAATATTCAACTTAGAAGATTTAAAAATTTGTGAAGAAATAACTAAAATTCACAGGGTTAGAAGAGCATAAGGACCATGAGCAGTTAAATAAGAAGAATATGGAGAAACTAGCACGGCTAGATATGAAGCAGAAATAGACCCTAGAAGATATGTTAGTACAAAAGTTAATTTTAAAACTAGTAAAGAAAAAATGTATAGAGACCAATTCAAACCAAAATTAAGAGAATCAAACCCAATGAAAATTGCAGGATCATATTTAAATCTAGACTGTGAATTAGATGTTAGAAAAGTTATAAATGAATGGAATACGAATATGATAGCTCACTTTAATTATAATCGAAATAATACTGATAATAAAAATAGAACTGGATATTTATAGCAATTTTTAAAGGAAATGTATTTAATTGGTATCGAGGATTAGAAAAAACAACAAAGGGTATTTGGAATGATAGTATTGAAACGGGATTTGGAATTAGCATAATAGAAGGTATAAATAGAATCGCTACTAGAATTTATAGAGAATTCGCAAGAGAATATTGGGTAAATGAAAGCACTAAAACTAGGATATAAGAAATAGAAGATGCTAAAAATAGGATGGAACATTTACAAATTTGTAATATGTGTTAAGTTAATGAATATTGCTATGAATATAGTAAATATTATTATATGATGTTTGGAAGTGAAGCCGATAACAATAATTATAAGGAAGTTTTTATTAGAAAATTACTCCCACCATGAAATAATTATTTTCAAAGTAAGATTAAAGAAAAATAACTTGGAATAAATGAAGAATGCTATACATTAGAATTTATAATAAAAACTATAAAAGATGAAATAAGTACTATGTGTAGTAATCAAATGATTTATAAACAATCAGGATTTATACAAGATATAATTTGTTGTAGAGATACTGAAGTACCAGGAAATTTGGGATGCTATGATTATAAACGGAAAAGAAATATAAAACCTAAGAAATATAAAAAATATAATAAGTTTAAAAAGAAATATTTTAAACAAAAAAAAAGATATTTTAAAAGAAAATATAAATCTTATAATAAAAAACCATTAGATAAGAAAAAATGTAAATGTTGGAATTATAACGAAGAAGAACATATAAGTACTGAATGTCCAAAAAAGAAAGTTATGATATTAATTATAGATTTTGACCAAATTAGAGATGAATGTGAAGAAGTTAACTTTGAAGAAATAGAAATTGATGAAGAAATTTTTGAAGAGGAAATATCTAGTGAAGACGAATAAAATAGTTAAAACATAAAATAAAACTAGTTTCTAAAACTATTATAAAAACTTGAGGACATGTTTTGCAATAAAAACTCATTTCATTAACGGTAAAATTGACATTTTACGTTTTTATGAAAAAATTGGTTGACCAAGGAGTAATTTGGAAAATCTCTCGCTGGGGATGGGGGATGGGAAGAAGAAGAAGAAGAAGAAATTTTTATTTTTTATTTTTTATCTTTGGTTTAATTAATTATTTTAATTTAATTGGTTTTTATGTGAAAAATAAAAAAAAAATTATTTTTGGGGAAGAAGATGAAGTAGGGTAGGATGGGGTAGGGTGAAAAATAAAGTTTTAGCTCCTGTTTGGTCCACATTATTTTTTTCATTCTCATTCTTCTACTCATTTTTAACCACAAATTTTTCAATAAAATAATATTTTCCATCACATCAATAACTTTTCCTTCTTTTTCAACCACATATTCCCCATCACATCACTTCAAAAAAATGCATTATCTCATTTTAATGTGTACCAAACGGGCTCCTAAAGATTCGGAATTGTGGGTGGCACATATAAAATATTTGGATTTAAGTTGTGAAAAAGTAAAAGTTTTGGTATTGAAATTGCAATTGCAATTATTTCTTTCTAATTTTGACATTTTTTACTATTTTTAACGGAACATCTGACGAATGTTGATGGCAGAGGGTTTTTTGTACAAAAAGTTTCAAATATGAGGGTTTTCTGTAATTTTCAATAAATAGAGCGTAAATTGGAAATTTAAACGTTTTTGGGGGAGTTTTCCGCCATTAATTTTTTTTTAAAACAAAAACAAAAAAATCCTCAATTATTCTCATTTTGGAATCAAAAATTAAACAAAAAGAAACAAGCAACTACAAGTCAGCGTCAAGTCAACTTCGTCCCACACCCATGTTCTTACTTGCACTGTCTTATTATCATTCAATAATTCATTTATTCATCCCTGCACACCAATTATATCATATCAGTAAACAATAATTCTCCATCAGTGAGATTAACTATGGAAAAATTTCTGTTCCACAAGATTTCTATCTATCTTTTTTTTCTGTTTCCCTTTCACTTTTCTTCTATTTTCTCTTTGGCCTCGGATTATGTTTTACCTGAAAAGTACTTCATCAACTGCGGTTCAGCTTCTAGCGTCACGTTCCCTCGTCGGACCTTCATCGGCGATGAGAATCCCAGCACTTTCACCTTGTCCTCCCCCAAAATCAGCACAATTAATAAAGACGTAGCTGAGGATCTCTATCAAAGTGCCAGAATTTTCAAGAAACCGTCTTGGTATGAGCTAGATGAAGTCCAAAATGGCACCTATATGGTACGTTTCCATTTCTTTCCCTTTTCCTCGCAGGAAAATCTCTTCGACGCTCAATTCAATATTTCGGCTTCTGGGTTTTCTCTTTTATCGAATTTCAGCGTCAAAAACGGCAGTAGTTTACCGGTCATCAAAGAGTTCTTCCTCAATATTACTACCTCTGGAAAGTTAAAGATTCATTTCTTACCCCAGAATTCTCTTGCTTTTGTCAATGCAATTGAATTTTTTCTTACCCCACTTGAGTTCATTTTTGATTGTAAAACTCCAGAAGGAAACGTGACAGACTGCAAGGGTCCGTTACCGTTGTCTATCCCTTTACTTGTAATTCATAGGATTAACGTTGGCGGACCAAATATTATGCCAAATAGTGACACCTTGTTGAGGAGTTGGATACCTGATGATGCTTATTTGTTCAACAAGAATTCGGCAATAAGCAACTTTTCTACCGATAGCCCTATATACCGCGTGAATGGACAAGCCACCGAGTTTGACGCCCCTGATTCTGTTTACAGGACTGCCAGGCTAATGAACACAAATGAAAGTAGGCCAAACAATAATTTCAACATTTCATGGAATTTCGATGTGAAGAAAAGAGCTAAACACTTTGTTCGGGTTCATTTCTGTGACATTGTTAGCGAAACCTCAAATGAATTCCTGGAATTCAATCTCTCCATCGATGGTAATTTCAGTACAAAAATAAAGCCATTTCGCAATACTGGAACAAATGCTGCTCCTTTCTTCGTTAATATTTTAGTTGATTCGGATGATTCTGGTTTTATGAAAATCAGTATTGGGCCTCCAAGTGATCCACGTCATAAAACATCCTTTCTAAATGGAATTGAAATCATGGAGCTTGTCAAGGACAAGGGTCCGGCTCCAGAGGGAGATACAAAAAAAAGCTCGTTTACAATCATTGGTTCATGTATAGGAGGTACAGTGATAATATTCATCTTTTTAGGCGTGTTATTTATTGTTTTGAAACGGAAGAAAACGAAGCCTGCTGAGAGTTTTGATTTGCCATTGCGAGATCTCTATGGGGGGAATTCACATAGTAATATAACTGATAGAACTGTTAATGGATCCCATCTTGCTGATTTAAACCTCGGTTTGAAGGTGTCCTTGTCTGACATTGTCTATGCCACAAAAAATTTCGACTCCAAATTGATGATTGGCGAGGGGGGTTTTGGTAAAGTCTACAAGGGATTACTTCGGGACGGTAGAAAAGTGGCTATAAAAAGGAGTGTGCCAGGAAGTGGACAAGGTCTTCCCGAGTTCCAAACTGAAATAATGATTTTATCCAAAATTCGCCACCGGCATCTTGTTTCGTTGATTGGATATTGTCAAGAAAGGTCTGAAATGATACTTGTTTACGAGTTTATGGAGAAAGGTACTTTAAGAGATCATCTGTACATTTTGAGGGGCGACTCGGGGAAATCCACTTCGCTTTCTCAATTATCTTGGAGTCAAAGGCTTGAAATTTGCATTGGTGCAGCAAAAGGTGTACACTACCTTCACACTGGTTCTAATGGGGCAATCATCCATAGGGATATCAAATCGACAAACATCTTGCTCGATGAACACTATGTGGCTAAAGTTGCCGATTTTGGCCTTTCACGATCAGGTCCTCTTGATCAAACTCATGTAATTACTGATGTCAAAGGCAGCTTTGGATATCTTGATCCCGAGTACTGCAGATGCTTGGAACTTACACAAAAATCCGACGTTTACTCTTTTGGGGTGGTACTTCTTGAAGTGCTTTGTGCAAGACCTGTCATCAACAACTTGCTTCCACATGAGCAAATCAGCTTAGCTGAATGGGGGATTTCCAGGCAAAAGCAGGGACAGTTAGAGAAAATCGTGGATCCTTTGCTTGTGGGGAAAATTAATCCTAACTCGCTAAGGAAATTTGGGGATACAGTTGAGAGGTGTTTGCAAGAATGCGGGGTCGATAGGCCTAATATGGTCGACGTGTTGTGGGACTTAGAATATGCTTTACGACTTCAACACACTGCAATGCCTCGAGAACCATATGAAGACAGCACCACGGATGTTACTTGGGAGTTGCCCGTGCCTGTTGTTCAACGACTACCTTCTCAAAGCATACCGTTTAGCGACGATGAACAATCTTTGTTTCTTTAGCTTCGTGGGGTAAGTGCTTGTTTCTTATTTTCTAGTACCGTCGTCTCTTTTTGCATCTTCAACTGTAAAATAAAAGGATGTTTATTTGAGTCCATTTAGAACTTCAAATTGATTTTATCAAACACT
Source organism: Fraxinus americana (assembly GCA_035079005.1). NCBI lineage: Eukaryota > Viridiplantae > Streptophyta > Magnoliopsida > Lamiales > Oleaceae > Fraxinus > Fraxinus americana. Next base: position 33,901,814 of record CM068712.1, read on the forward strand.
AGTTACAAAATTGAAATGTTCTGACTACAACATTACTATCTTACATTGCGAAAAAACAATTAATTGTCATTATATGTTTTCTTGAAAAAGAAAAAAAAAATGAAAATTGGTGGCCAACTAATGGTTCTTGAGTTAGTTCAGCTTAACCCCACCAACCAGCAAGTAGGTGGATGAATTTGAAGTCAATAATCAAATTGAAGCAAAGAATATAAAGATAATAATAATAATCAACTTAAAACTATACAAAAAAGTTCAACGGCGAATAGTATTTCTAAATTTATTATCTTCTATATATTAAAATCAGTGTATCATTTAGATTTTTCTTTATTACTTAATTTACATGTTTTGAGGATTGTAATGTTCTTGTCTTCTTGATCAGTTGATTGAGTGAAGTTCATGTTATGCTATGGGTTCCATTGAAGTTCACAGTTTTCTTGTTAAGAAGCTTTACTGATATAGTGATATTAATACATTAAGTTATTGGTGAATGGTGAATTGGTGATTGACTGATTGTGGATTCGTAGTTTTTTGTTTGGAAATTGGAATATAAGATTATGAATCTATGATTTATCATTTATGCCTTAAGTTATTGGTGATTGGTGAATGGTGATTGACTGATTGTAGCTTTATTGGTTGATTTTAGCACACTTTTGAATTTCCAGCTTGCATAGTTGCATAGGGTGCTTGTTGGTTGTTGCTGGGTTCATGTTCCTTATTTTGTCGGAGATACATGATTATCTTCTCATGAATGCATTTTCTGCTACTATTTTTTGTCCAGTGAAAGAATTGTAGAGTTAATGTCCCTGTAATAGCAGTAATATTATAGTTAGAAAATTGTTTCACTGATTTTTGGTTTTAAATTCTACTCTTTTATTATAATGTATTGCGATGCTAAGCTTGCTGTGCTTCTTGCTGGCTATGAATAGAGAGTTTACGCAACTCATCTGCTAACAGTGAATTCTGTCGTCCTTTTATTTGGCTTGTTATCAAACTCTTGTATCGCGATTTATTTCATTCTCCCAATCTCTTCTAGGCACTCCTTGTATCAAGGACTGTGTAATGGTTGAGCTCGAGAAATTGGGGTCAGAAATACAGAGTTACTCTGAGGTATGTTCTTTTGTTCTTTTTTGATCACCACTGATGAAGATGTACTTGGAGCTGTTTAAAAACTTTTGGGGTTATATTATCTAATGGGCTAAGAAAATTTTTATGCAATACAGGTTTGGGCACTTCAAACAATGATTTTGTGAAACTATATTGATACTTTGTGTTATTTATTGTTTGAATTGCTTGAAGATGCCTGGAGACATTTTTCAATTGCCAATTTTGAATTGAGAATCTTTGATTTGTGAATCTTTGATGGATAATTGATTTGTGAATTGTGATTTATGAGATGTAGTTTGGGAATTGGGAACTTCATCAAAAATTAAAAATTGGGAACTCGTAGAAAACAACTGTTATAAGATATTTAATGGAAAAAAATATCCTTTCTGAATGTATTTCCATTTGGTGTTATCTTTTTCTTGTCATTTGTTTTTAGAATATGGTACAACATTATTGTGCATAATATGAATTTTGAGTTTCCTGTTTGTGATTTTGGGTTGGAGATGACAGAGAGAAGCACTTTATTTTTGTGTTTATCTTTAACTTTGTACTTGCGAGAATATGCTTTCACTCTTGTTTTATTTTTAAGCAAATAGTGTGAATTGATATCTTGATGTTCATGGCCATCATAATCAATCAAAAGCTCTTACATGTTTGCACCTATTGCATTTATTTGCACTGGATGATTTCAAATGAAAGAACAAACATAAAACTAGCAATGAGTAATAAGATTGCATAAACATTACATCATTAATTATTTAATTAACCAAAAAAATTTACATTTTTAATAATAACAAATTAATTCTTAAACAAAACTATAAGCAAACGTGCATTGCACGTTGCTTACACCTAGTATTTAAGATAAAACACTATACTGCAATATGCAATAAATGAAATAGAGCAGACCGTGTCGTAAACATTTGTAAATAGTTCAGCCTAGTTGTAGTAACACTGCTATAATTGCTATTGGGTTTGATTTTTAGAGGGGTCCAGTCTACGATAATATAGAAATAGATTTTCAAATAAATTGGCTATAATAAATTACTTGGCAAAGAGACGTTTTCTTCTTTGTATTACAAATTATTCTTGACCGTGATTTTCCTCTTGTATTTTTTGATGAATTTAGACTGCTTTACAACAACTCATAGCATCAACCTTGGGAACTTGGACCATTTGGCAGTCAACTAGAAAATGGAGCAAACTAATTTAAATGACAGAATACTATTTGACTATATCACTTGGGAGAAATTTTTAACTCTCTTTGAAGTCAGTCAACTTTTTTATACGTAACAGTTGAAATTACATATTAATAGTAATCTAAAGATATATATACTTGACTTCTACGACGCACCATGGTAAATGGGTACTCTACACATTCTACTAATCCATAAGTTGACTACTAAACTCAATTACTTTAGTAAAAATTTTTAATTTTTCTTTAAAGTCAATCCAAATTTTCATATGTAAAGTCGAAATTACATATATTAGTATCTTGAGAGATACTTGCCGAATATGTTATATGTAATGATCCAAGCATCTTTACTCATATCGTTATATCATACTAACTACGATAATTGCTATTGTGTATGATTTCTATAAAAGTCATGTCCATTGACTTCTATTGCATGGTGTATGCCGTGATAAATGGGTACTTCCACAGATTTTACTAATCCGCAAGTTGCCTATTAGATTCAATTACTTCAGTAAAAAATTTTAGGCTGTGTTTGTTGGTGATTTTCATCAGATTTTCAGCATAAATAGCCGTTTTTTTCAAATGCTGGGCCCACACCTCTCACACACAGTCAAATGTTGCGGCTGCTTATCCAAATACATTTTGAACAGTGATTTAACCTCATTTTAATAACACTTTTTTCAATAAAATAATATTACAAAAAAGCTCGAAACTTTTTTTTATTTATTTTTTCATCACACATTTTCCATCATAACACTATTGCAAAATGTATTTTGGGAAAAAAAAAAATGGGACTCAAACAAAGTGATTGAAGAGAGTGAAAGTTGTAATAACATACAATCTATTCCTCAACAAATTAAAAATATAGAAAATAAAACGACGTCTATCGCTTTTAAAACTCAGCCTCCTTTAATCATAAATCATTTAAAAATTGATCAACTAAATATTTCGATGCACCCACAAATATTATTTACTTATTCAGAACTTGTTTTTACCTATTTATAAATTAAACACATGTTAAGTAGAGATTAAAATCAGATTTTTAATAAATTTTGATAAAATTTGATAAAATATGTTTGAAAAGTTATGGGACCCATGAAATATATGTATTAAAATTAATTATTGATTTTGACTTAAATTAAAATTTTGAATTTTAATCACTACCAATTAAATGTTTACAAATTCCCCTCGCAAACAACTGGTGGCTAAGTCTTGTACCAAGTTGAGAACCATACACGTGTAAATTGCAAATTGGAAGACTAGATTGGACGGCCGATGTTGTCTTGGATGCCGGCAAGCATTATCGCAATTGTTGACAATTGACTAGTATGGGAAAAATATATATTTTTCAAATTCAGCACCTAATTTGAATTCAAACTTATGTGCATATTCGTCGTCCTGAAAATAGAATTGAACTACACGAAAATGAAGAATTTCCATTGCGCATGCAGACCATAGGAATACTGAATTAGAAACAAATGCTATCCAATTTAGACTCAGAATCTCTTAATTTCTTTGCTTATGAACCTCACATGCAAGTTCGTTTAGAAATACATTCCATTCCCATTCTAAATATTTCAATTCTCACGTTCTCTTTGAATGATATTGCAAAATAGCAGTCTTTTCCTCCCTTGTTAGTCAATAAATCTTGCAGTATAAATTGCTCTCCAAATCCTCCATTCATCCATAACAAACACATATTCACTCTCTATTTTCCTCTCTACTTTGTGGGTTTGTTTCTTACTAGAGAAATGAAATCATTTATTAGTTTCTTCGTCGTCCTCCTCATGTTGTTTTCTTCAGTCATGTTTGCAATCGAGGCCCGTCCTCTTAATGGTGCCTCGATTTATATTTTGTCCTTGAACGCTGTGAAGGCCGGTCCGAGCCCTGGTGAAGGACACAAGTTTACCAATGCGAAAACACTTGGAGGAAATAAGAAATCTGGTTCGAGCCCCGGCGAAGGACACAAATTTTCCAATGCTCTAACGCTAGGAGGAATTAAGAAATCTGATCCGAGCACTGGTGAAGGAAACAAATTTACTAATGCTTACACACTTGAAGGAGTTAAGGAATCTGGCCCAAGCCCTGGAGCTGGACACTAGTTTGCTTAGGGATTGGATGGGACTCTACTCTATCTCCACTCCATGGTTTAAATTCTTTATTAGTAAAGTGGTGAGACACCAGAGATATTCTCACTATTATTTATTATTCTTTTCCATTAATGATAATTTTCAATTTTGTGTGGATTCACACCTTAAAGGTTGGAATTGTTTATTCAATCAAAATAAAGAAGTCTTGCTCGATCAAAAACTAGTTTTTTGTTTGGAAATTAAAACTTGACTTTTGTTTGGTGCTTTGAAGCAGTTGGAAATCAACATACCTATGAATTTATCGTTAGTTCATTAATTCAAATGTTGTTATATTCGAAAAAAAATAACGTTTGAAGATGTGAAATGATAATCTTTTTTTTTTTTCCAATTAGACCACGAAGACCTTGATGCTTGTCACTTTTTACAAATATTATGAAAATGGTCACTTTTGATGACATTGTATTTAGAGGAATTCACTAATTTTATCAATTAATATTCCTCGAGTTCAAATCAATCTTATCCAGTCGAACCAACTAACTATATATCTATGTTAATCAAATAAATTTAAACTAAATTCATTAATTCGCCTTAGAGTTCAATTAATTCCACAACATAATTAAAGTGTCTCTCTACTTTCTATCCAATTGTTGAATTTTATTACGTAGTCTAAATCTATAACTAAATTTTTAATTCATTACAAATTCACAATTCAATGAAATAGTGATCAAAAGCTACCTCGTTGGTCTCCAAAACCTCTCTAGTCATTTGAAATTAGTCTTCTGAAAGTTCTGAAATTTGTTTGCTCTCTCAATACTTCTTATCAATCACGTATAATTTGATTAGCCTTATATTGCTTCGAATCAACTCCAATTAAAACTCAAAAACCTTCCATTTTCACTACAAATACTTTCAAGTCCAAGTTTTACCTACATGCTACAATAAATGATCATATTTTACACTACATTTATGTAGAATTCCATCCAATTAACAATATTTATCAAGTTTAATGGCATGATAAGCATGTAATACACATTTATCACCACACAAATCTTTTCGTTGTTGCATATTTCGGGTATTTGTTGAGCATTAAAATTTTTAATATAATCAGTGTCATTTAACCATTTTATTTCATATATCAGTAAAAACAGTACATCTATAATGTTAAATGGTACCTTTCTAGTATCTATCGATCTCTAGTTGAAACTTGTGATTTAATAAGTTAAATTCAACGAAAATAAAACTTCTTAAATCTTTTTCAGAACCCAAAAACTAAAACGGAAGTTGATGATGAATGCATGAAATGCATTTTCAACAATAAATTCTCTCCAATGTGCACATTGGGATCCCATCCCTCGTGGGGAATAGAAAAGGCATCATTTGAAAATACTTATTCGGATATTGAGGCATTTTATCTTTGTGAGGCGATGTGTAAGTCTCTAGTCAAATTACGAGAAAAATTAATAAAATATTCAAAATGATGTAAAAATACTAAAATAATAATAATAAGTTTTGAGTTAGTAATCATAAAACAAAAGTAAAATAGGATCTTTAAGGAAATTATCAACATCTTCCTCCTCATCACTCTTACTTTCTTCTCGTTCTTGTCATGTTCTCCAATCTCCACTTCCTTTCGTGGTGTATTCTCCATCCCTTCCCTTCCAAGTAAGACACCGAAAATAAAATAAATCACAAAACATTTTAGATTATAAGGAAATGGCCAAAAATGCTAAGATCAATATCAAGAATATGCAAGACAAACGAGCACATGTTTTATTCCCCTCGAGGTGTAAGCCTCACGAATGTGCCTCGAGGTTTTGGCTTTGAGCATTTTATGAAGCCTTGCAAGAGGTAGAATTTGCGGTGAAAGCCTAAAAAAGATGGGTAAAATTAATTTTGAATAACCATTTGAAAATGGGAAACTAAAATTTGAGAAGGATTCTTATTGAATATACGGGGCAATTCAAAAGTATACTATGTCCGACTTTCTCACAATACCATGAATCATAAATTTAATCACATTCTAAAGTAAAATAGAACATGTTAACTTGATTTGCATCACATTCAAATACCTTCAAATAACATAGTCTATCTCAAATTACTTAAGAAGACGTGACTTCAATAGAGTGGACTTACACTAACAAATTTACATAGTTGTAGTCAAAAAAAATATAGATGCATTCGATGTTCTTGGTGAAAATAAGTTGTTATTGACTGTTAGTTTTTGTCCATTAAACCAATGCACCAAGAATAAAGCTACTCAAACACGGGGAATTGACAGGATTTGGTGACGAGTGTCGTGTGACAACACTTGTATGGCTATTTTTTTTCTCTAATTGTCATATGAAAGAATGACATGAGTCCCTCTATACTAAATATGTCATCGAACATGTTCATGTAGCAATGCACCAAAGGTGGGGGCAATGGTATACTTGTAGTTAAAAGGGTAATTGGCAAAAAACGTCCCTACCTATGACGAGTTTTGTGCAAAACGTCCATACGTTTCGTTTCTTGGCGCAGAACGTCCCTACCTTTCACATTTTTGGCGCAAAACGTCATTTTCCCCAATTTTTGACCATTTTACCCTTCTATTAAAATAAAACAAAAACAAAAGAAAGAAAATTTTAGAATAAATTGCAATCTTATTCCTAAACTTTACTAAAAATGCAAATGAGTCCAAAACTTATAAAAATATTAAAACAAACCAAAAAAAAAAAAACTCTCTTAATCTCCTAGCCGCCAGTGGACCCAATTTCCACCGAAGAACTCCCCATGTCATCTACTTATACGCCCGAAATCATGCATCAAAACCAACAAATCGAAATTCTGCAACCTGCCGGAAATCTCTCCTTCGGCCACTGTCATGGTCGTAAACCACCACGAACTGTCTCCCAAGTCCAGGAGACACAGAATATGGCTCCAATTCACTCCAAACAACGCACCATCAAATTGAATTAATTCATGAAACAGAGCCAGTCGCGAGCTCTTCTCTATGCTCTGAAGAACTCTAATTATGGCGTCGTCTAGCCAACCCAGGGTAGCGGACCACCTGGGTTGGGTTCGTCTTCATCTGGAGCAGTTGACCCACTAATGGTCAGACCCAATTACGCCCAGAACAAGTTCAATTTTCGTCTGAATTGCTCGCCTGTGTGAACTCGCGGGTTGCCTGCGTTGTAATTTTTGAATTTGATTTCCGGCCAAATCTGCCGGAGTTGGGGCTGGTGGTTGGATAAGTTGTGAAGAGGACAATAAGGGCTTCAAGCTGGTATGTTGGTCCAGCGGCCAAGGTGATCGGAGGTTAAGGAATTTGCTTTCAAAGGTGGTGGCTTAGGGGGTGATGATTTTTTCATGTTTGTGACTGATTTGCATATATTTAAAAGTTTGGACCTATAATTGCAATTTATTATGTATTTTTCTTTTCTTTTTTTTTCGTTTTATTTTAATAAAAGGATAAAATGGTCAAAAAAATGGGGAAAATGACATTTTGCGCGAAAAATATGAAAAGTAGGGACATTCTGCGCCAGGAAACGAAATGTAGGGATGTTTTGCATAAAACCTGTCAAAGATAGAGACATTTTGCGCCAATTATCCAACGTGGATGAGCAAAAAGTATTGCTGGAGGTCAAGAAATTTTCAAAAAGGATTAATAGCAGAAAATCCCTTTAGAAACGTTTCAATTTGCGATATACTCTCATATCTATTGAAAATTGCAGAAGACCCCTTATTTGAACCTTTTGTGCGAAAAATCCCCCTGCCATCAACTTCCGTCAAATTTTCCGTTAAAATAGTAAAAAAATGTTAAAATTAAAAAGAAATAATTGCAATTTCAATACCTTAACTTTTATTTTTACACAAAATAATCCAAATATTTTATAGGAAAATTGCAGAAGCGGTCACCACCCCATCACCATCACCCATGGCAAAACCAATCCTAACCAAGAAAGCCACCGGACTTGCCACCAGTCTACCACCATCTCCGTCACCCAAGACTACCGAAAAAACACGAGCACCAGACTAGCCAGAAATTTTCGTAGAATCACAATCAAACAAAAATACAAACACAATTACAAAAATGGCTCACAGATGAACCACTGCACCGATTTTGAATGTTGTTTTGAGGTAAAAAAAAAGCCAACTCTTTTAGCACATTCATCACTAAATTTCTTGAAGATATCAAAGTTTTGGTGAATTGAGGCTATGCTTTTTTACACGAAAAGGAGTAAAATTGGAGCCAAATCGGATCTGGAACCGGATCAAACTAGTGGCAAACTTGGCTTCCCATGTGGCTTCTGCTCTTCAAGGTCCTCTATTTCTCGTTCGGGTGTCATCTTGCAGATTGAAGAAAAGCTATGGATTGAAGATTGGACGATTGGGGATGACCGGAGAAGAGAAGATTAGGTCCTAATAAGCTTCGCCTAACTCTTATGGTCGTCTATTTTTGAATGAGTGGGGTTCGCTAATCTTTCTCCTTTTCTTATTACTTAGGCCACCTCGGGAGAAGAGAAGATTGGGGTTTTCTGGGTTTTGGTTTGCTTTGTTGGGGCGGGGGATCCCCCGGAAGAAGAAGAAGATGACACTACATTTGTGATTTCGCGACATACGAAAAGTTGTTGCAATAAGTGATTTAACGCGACACATTTTTAAAGTTTGTTGTCAAAATTGTGATGAAAAAAATAAGTACCAAAAAATATAAGGCGGCATAAAAAACTGTCGTGAAATGTGAGAATTCGCAACAAATAATGAAGAATGTCGCCAAAAATATGATGGAAGCAAAGTGCCAAAATATTTTTGGTGGGAAACTTATGGCGACAAACTTTTATTTTTTGCAACAAAGTGTTTTCGATGCAATAGGGTCTACTTTTTGCAATAAGAAATATATGTCGCCAAAAATTCTCTATTCCGAGGAAAAATTCGCTACAAGAAAAAACTATTTTTGCAACGGGCAAAAAATGTTGCAGGAGATTTTTTACAATACTTACAGTATGTTTCAAGCACTAATGTTGTCGTAGAGTATAAGGATACAATAGCATATAATACAGCTGCAAAAACCATCAACGCACTTTTTCAATGATGGTTTCGTTGGGATCTATATAAAATTATGAAATAATTACCAATGGAAAAAATTTGTTGGTAAAATTTTTAAGTAAAATTTTAAAAAAGATTAAATAGTTATCAACAAATAAAATTCGTCGAAATTTTTTGGAAAATTTAAATATCTATTAAACATTTTTCTATGAAATAATCTGTTGGTAATTTTAACAAAAAATTATATATAACAAATAAAATTTATAGACAAGATATATTATGTTGTGGCTGGGATGGGAAGAATAAGAAGAAGAAATTTTTATTTTTTATCTTTGGTTTAATTAATTATTTTAATTTATTGGTTTTTATGTGAAAAATAAAAAAAAAATATTTTTGGGGGAGAAGATGAAGTGGGGTACGATGTGGTAGGGTGAAAAATAATGTTTTAAATATTCGATATTGTGTGTGGCACATATAAAACATTTGGATTTAACTTGTGATAAAGTAAAAATTTTGGTATTGAAATTGCAATTATTTCTTTGTAATTTTGACATTTGTTTACTATTTTTAACGAAAAATCTGACAGATATGACGGCAGAAGGTTTTTTGCACAAAAAATTTCAAATATAAGGGTTTTCTGCGATTTTCAATAGATAGGGGGTAAATCACATATTAGAACGTTTCTACGAGAGTTTTCTGCTATTAAAAACAAAAAATTCCTCAATTAGCCCTTGTTTGACAACCATCTCATTCTCATTTTTTTTCTCTTTCTTAATTTCAACCACACATTTTATCAATAAAATAATACTACATATAAACCAAAAAATTCTCATTACTTTTTAACCATACATTCTTCCATCAAACACTATTCCAGAATTTAATTTCTCTCTAAAATGGGTGTGGCTAACTCATTTAGGAATAAAAAATTAAATAAAAAGAAACAAGCAACTACAAGTGAACGTCAAGTCAACTTCGTCCCACACTCATCCCCCTTCTTACTTGCACTGTCTAATTATCATTCAATAACTCATTTATTCATCACTGCACACCAATAATATCATATCAGTTAACACTGATTCTCCATCAGTGAGATTAACTATGGAAAAATTTCTGTTCCACAAGATTTCTATTTTTCTTTTTCTTCTGTTTCTCTCTCACTTTTCTTCTATTTTCTCTTTGGCCTCGGGTTATGTTTTACCTGAAGAGTACTTCATCAACTGCGGTTCAGCTTCTAACGTCACGTTCGCCGGTCAGACCTTCATCGGCGATGAGAATCCCAGCACTTTCACCTTGTCCTCCCCCAAAATCAGCACAATTAATAAAGACGTAGCTGAGGATCTCTATCAAAGTGCCAGAATTTTCAAGAAACCATCTTGGTATGAGCTAGATGAAGTCCAAAATGGCACCTATATGGTGCGTTTCCATTTCTTTCCCTTTTCCTCGCAGGAAAATCTCTTCGACGCTCAATTCAATATTTCGGCTTCTGGGTTTTCTCTTTTATCGAATTTCAGCGTCAAAAACGGCAGTAGTTTACCGGTCATCAAAGAGTTCTTCCTCAATATAACCTCTGGAAAGTTAAAGATTCATTTCTTACCCCAGAATTCTCTGGCTTTTGTCAATGCAATTGAATTTTTTCTTACCCCACTTAAGTTCATTCCTGATTGTATAATTCCAGAAGGAAACTGGACAGACTGCAAGGGTCCGTTACCGTTGTTTATCCCTTTACTTGTAATTCATAGGATTAACGTTGGCGGACCAAATATTATGCCAAATAATGATATCTTGTTGAGGAGCTGGATACCTGATGATGCTTATTTGTTCAACAAGAATTCGGCAATGAGCAACTTGTCTACCGATAGCCCTATAGACCGCGTGAATGGACAAGCCACCGAGTTTGATGCCCCTGATTCTGTTTACAGGACTGCCAAGCTAATGAACACAAATGAAAGTAGGCCAAACAATAATTTCAACATTTCATGGAATTTCGATGTGAAGAAAAGAGCTACACACTTTGTTCGGGTTCATTTCTGTGACATTGTTACCCAAACCTCAAACGAACAACTCGAATTCGATCTCTCCATCTATGGTAATTTCAGTACTGCAATAAGTCCATTTAACCGTACTGCAACAAATGCTGCTCCTTTCCTCGTTAATATTGTAGTTGATTCGGATGATTCTGGTTTTATGAAAATCAGTATTGGGCCTCCAAGTGATCCACTTCATAAAACATCCTTTCTAAATGGAATTGAAATCATGGAGCTTGTCAAGGACAAGGGTTCGGCTCCAGAGGGAGATACAAAAAAAAGCTCGTTTACAATCATTGGTTCATGTATAGGAGGTACAGTGATAATATTCATCTTTTTCGGCGTGTTATTTATTGTTTTGAAACGGAAGAAAACGAAGCCTGCTGAGAGTTTTGATTTGCCATTTCGATATCTCTATGGGGGGAATTCACATAGTAGTATAACTGATAGAACTTTTAATGGATCCCGTCTTGCTGATTTAAACCTCGGTTTGGAGGTGTCCTTGTCTGACATTGTCTATGCCACAAAAAATTTCGACTCCAAATTGATGATTGGCGAGGGGGGTTTTGGGAAAGTCTACAAGGGAATACTTCGAGACGGTAGAAAAGTTGCTATAAAAAGAAGTGAGCCAGGAAGTGGACAGGGCCTTCCCGAGTTCCAGACTGAAATAATGATTTTATCCAAAATTCGCCACCGACATCTTGTTTCGTTGATTGGATATTGTCAAGAAAGGTCTGAAATGATACTTGTTTACGAGTTTATGGAGAAAGGTGCTTTAAGAGATCATCTGTACATCTTAAGGGGCGACTCGGGGAAATCCACTTCGCTTTCTCAATTATCTTGGAGTCAAAGGCTTGAAATTTGCATTGGTGCAGCAAAAGGTATACACTACCTTCACACTGGTTCTAATGGAGCAATCATCCATAGGGATATCAAATCGACAAACATCTTGCTCGATGAACACTATGTGGCTAAAGTTGCTGATTTTGGCCTTTCACGATCAAGTCCTCTTGATCAAACTCATGTAATTACCGATGTCAAAGGCAGCTTTGGATATGTTGATCCCGAATACTGCAGATGCTTGGAACTTACACAAAAATCCGACGTTTACTCTTTTGGGGTGGTACTTCTTGAAGTACTTTGTGCAAGACCTGTCATCAACAACTTGCTTCCACATGAGCAAATCAACTTAGCTGAATGGGGGATTTCCAGGCAAAAACAGGGACAGTTAGAGAAAATCGTAGATCCTTTGCTTGTGGGGAAAATTAATCCTATCTCGCTAAGGAAATTTGGGGATACAGTTGAGAGGTGTCTGCAAGAATGCGGGGTCGATAGGCCTAATATGGTCGACGTGTTGTGGGACTTAGAATATGCTTTACGACTTCAACACACTGCAATGCCTCGAGAACCATATGAAGACAGCACCACGGATGTTACTTGGGAGTTGCCCGTGCCTGTTGTTCAACGACTACCTTCTCAAAGCATCCCATTTAGCGACGATGAACAATCTTTGTTTCTTTAGCTTCGTAGGGTAAGTGCTTATTTCTTATTTTCTAGTACCATCGTCTCTTTTTGCATCTTCAACTATAAAATAAAAGGATGTTTATTTGAGTCCATTTAGAACTTCAAATTGATTTTATCAAACACTTGTTACAAAATTGAAATGTTCTAACTACACCATTACTTTCTTAAGTTGCGAAAAAACAATTAATTGTCATTATAGTTTTTCTTAAAAAGGAAAAAAATGGTGGCCGACGAACGGTTCGCAAGCCGGTTCATCTTAACCCTACCTACCAGCAAGTAGGGGGGTGAGGTAAAACAAATAGATACTAACTAAGGCCCCGTTTGATTGGCTTCTTTTTCCATGGAATTAGGAAAATTTTTTCCGTTTTCCATCTTTTGCACTGTTTGATAGCTTAAATTTTCCACGGAAAATATTTTCCTCCCCAACCCGCCACGTCAGCATTTTCCATGTTTTTGAAGAAAAAATTTTCTCACCTTTTTGGTGAGAAAATTTTTTCCAGCCGGCTGCTAAAAACTCTTTTTTTTTTTTTTTTTTTTTTTTTTTTTTTTTTGCAATGGAAACAAATATCATTACCAATTGTAAAAAAAAAAAAATTCACTTTAATGGACAATTTTCATATAAAATAAAGTCAAACGGATACTAAACTTTGATGAAAAAAATGATTTTTTAGGAAACAATTTTTTTTTTCCTTTTTTTTTTTTTTTACTTTTTGGTAATGGAAACAAATTTTATAACCAATTGTGAAAAAAAAAATCACTTTCATGGACAATTTTCATGTAAAACAAAGCCAAACGAATAGAAAATTTAAAAAAATTTTGGGTGGAAAATTATACCAATCAAACACACTTGAAATCATTTTCTTTGCAAAACATTCTCTAGGCAAAACTTTTCCCTGTAAAACATTTTCTTTCCACCCATTTTCCACCCTTGCAATCAAACGCACCCTAAATGATACAGTTACAATGAATTTGAAGTCAATAATAATCAGCTTAAAATTTTACAAAAAAGTTCAAATGTGAGTAGTATTTCTAAATTTATTATATTTAAGATAAATTACTATACTGCAACATGCAATAAAGCAAATAGAGCAGACTGTCATAAATATTTGTAAATAGTTCAGCCTAGTTGTAGTAACACTACAATAATTGCTATTGGGTTTAATTTTTAGAGGGTCCAGTCTATGATAATATACAAATAGATTTTCAAATAAATTGGCCATAATAAATTACTAGGCAAAGAGAAGTTTTCTTCTTTGTATTACAAATTATTCTTGACCGTAATTTTCCTCTTGTATTTTTTGATGAATTTAGACTGCTGTACAACAACTCATATCATCATCCTTGGGGACTTGGACCTTTTGGCAGTCAACTAAAAAATGGAACAAACTAATTTAAAAGACAGACAACACTATTAGAGTCAATTACTTACTAGTAATTTTTAACTTGCTTTGAAGTCGGTCAAAAATTTTATACATAAAAGTTGAAATTATCAATTTTCAAATTTGTAATTGGTAATTTCCTTAGTCAAAACCACGTCCTAGTTGAATTGTATTAGGAATTCATCGAATTGTAATCAAAATTAAAATAGAAGTTAAAAAGTCTTAATTAATGTCAAAAGATGATTGGTAGTATAACTCTTGAAGGATTCCAAAATACCCAAGAAGATCACATATGATTATTGGAATGCAATTAGAAGTCAAAAAAAATGTAAAAATATTGCACAAATCATGCTCCAAATTCTGAGCCACAAATTGCAACTCATTTTTCATTGAAAATATTGGAATTTGGAGAAGGCTATTTTTAGAAGAATTGTTGTCATTTGGGTTATCTTTCCAACTTACTTTGAATCACCTCAATATGATATTGGGAGAGAATGTTACGATGAAAATACTGATAACTACTCAATTGTTGCTAACCTAGAGCTCAAGTGGTGTGGTTATCCGAGAAGCAGTAATATTCGATTTCAAGCTGATTTTGAGTTCCCTTTTATCCCAAACACTATCCATTATAAATATACACCCTATGAGACGTCCAAAAGTGTAGTTGAACAATATTTTGATTATAGAGATAATCCTTTGAAGATCAAAACATCATTTAATTAATTCCTTGATTCAAACACATTATTATTTGTTTATCATTCAACTCATATATTGATTCAATTAGTAGAGCATTGTTTTAAGTTAAGAGCTTGTTCTTTGAAAGTCAGGAACATATTCCATTTTTTCTTGCATTACCCTACAAGATAAAAAAATAGAAAGATCATTGATCAAATGTCAAACATACCTTCGCCAATTAACCTTAAGAGTTGTTGGAGTTTTGAGGGGGAGTTCCAGTGCTCAAGAATGAGTTCGTTCTTGGAGGTCTACAAGAGATAAACGATACCAAGGATTGAGAATTGGTGTGAGGAGCACACAGTCCCGAAGGCCAAGGTAATTACAAGAAGGAGGTGGGACTAGGTTAGTCGAGTCTGGACCATATTGTAAGTCTCATCGTTTATAGTGGATTGTTGACTAGTAAAGTGCCGAATTTTTTTTTCTTTTGCAAATGGTTTTTTCCGTGATCATTCTTGGTATTTATTGCGTTATTGCTTTTGATATAACGTGGAATTCAAATATAGGATTAATTCGATTATTTGACATAATCATCTCAAAACAATTAATTAGTGACTTGTTGTTTTTTATGGTATAATTCGGCACGTTGAATCTAAATAAAACATTAATTTGAAACTTTCGACGGTAATCTTCAGATATGTATACTTGGTTGATATATTATATGCAGAAATCAAAGTGAATGCAGAGAGTGAAAGTCATACGTAAATACAACAACAAATTCAAAAATATAGAAAATTTCTAAAGCTCAATTTTGTTTGGCAAATTTTTAAATTACTTAAAAATTGGTCAAACATCATTCTCAATCACGCAGTTCAACAATGTTACAAGTAATTAACTTATCCATAACTCATTTATATCATCTATTTACAAATTAAATTGTTTATAAATTCTTCCAAAAAAATCTGTTTGCTAAGTCTTGTACTAAGTTGAGAACCGTGCGTGTGTAAATTAATTGCAAATTGGTAGACTTGTATTGGAGGACCAGAACTATCACACTCGTTGACAATTGACCTGTGCAGGAAATATATATAGATTTTTCAATTCAATTCCTAATTTGAATTCAAACACGTGTGCATTTTCGTGATCCAATAATAGAATTGAACTACACGAAAATGAAGAATTTCCATTACGCATGCAGACTTAAAGAGATCTAAATTAGAAACAAATGCTATCCAATTTAGACTCGCAATCTCCTAATGAACCTGACATGCAATTTCGTTTAGAAATGCATTCCATTCCCATTCTAAATATTTCAACTCTCACGTTCTCTTTGAATGGTATTGCAAAATAGCAGTCTTTTCCTCCCTTGTTAGTCAAGAAATTTTACAGTATAAATCAGTTTCCAAATCCTCCATTCATCCACAACTTTCTCTTTTCCTCTCTACTGTTCTTGTGTGGGTATGTTTCTTACTAGAGAAATGAAATCATTTATTAGTTTCTTCCTCGTTGTCCTCATGTTGTTTTCTTCAGTCATGTTTGCAATCGAGGCCCGTCCTCTTAACAGTGCCTCGATTTATATTTTGTCCTTGAATGCTGTGAAGGCCGGTCCGAGTCCTGGTGAAGGACACAAGTTTACCAATGCGAAAACACTTGGAGGAAATAAGAAATCTGGTCCGAGCCCTGGCGAAGGACACAAATTTACTAATGCTGGTCACACACTTGGAGGAGTTAAGGAATCAGGGCCCAGTCCTGGAGTTGGACACTAGTTTGCCTAGCAATTGGATGGAACTCTAATATATATCTATTCTTTACTTCCATTGTTTTTATTCTTTATTAGTAGTCGTAAGACACAAAGTGTGTTGATTCTTTTTAGGGTTTTATGCAGTGGCCAGTGAGATATTCTCACATTTTTATTTACAATTAAGTGCGTATCGAAATAATTATACAACTGTCTCAATGGGAGATAATTGTAATAAAACTTCTCGTTGAGCAAATATGAGCCCTACTATTTATCTATGTGTGTAGATAGTTCCTACATGGTGAGAGCGCAAACTTGAATACTCAAGTGTCTTTGTGTCTATAAAAAAGAATCGGATGAAATAAATATGCAAGTACATGAAGAATAGACACATTTACAACTTTATGCCAATCTTATTTACTAAAATGTCAAAATTTTAAAAAAATAAAATAATGAATATATATTTTGTTAGGGGGTGGTAGAGGTGGGGTAGGTGGAGAATACATACTTTATGCCAATCTTATTTACTAAAATGTCAACTTTATTTTAATTATTTTAAATGAAAAATGTCAACAGATGCTTTTGCCCATAATCAAATTAAAGTCAAAAGTTTGACTTGCAAATTTTTTGATGAAAACTGCTATAGGTACTTTCGGTGCATATTTAGGGGTTGTTTGTTTCTAATTCTCAAAATCAATTCTCATTTTCAACTACACATTTTTTAATAAAATAATATTTTTCATCACATCAATAATTTTTTCTTCTTTTTCAACCACACATTTCTCATCATATCACTATTCAAAATCAATTCTTTCCCCAAAAATCCCTACCAAACAAGCACTTATTAAAAAGTTACAAATGCAAATGCTAAGGTTAAAAGATATGATACCTCTACTTCAAAATTTCCTTTATAAAATAAAAAAAATTCAAAATCTTGTCAAGACGGCAACTAATGTTGCAAAAGCAGTCACTATCCATCCCTTAGCCTGTCTTAGAGGTCGATCGTGTACTACGTTTTGAAGCCCATTTATCTCTATCTTTTTGGGCTGGTTATGTATTATCAGCAACTTATTTGATGAATCATGTCTACACCAAATATAAGTGGTAAGACTACGTGAAATGTATTTTGGGATTTGCCATGTTGACACCTCGGTGTACAAATAGCAAAATTCATATATTTTAGACTCTGTCTGAGCCCTATTTTTTGAGAAAATTAATTTATAATATTGATATTTTGAGAATGTGTAATTAAAAGTAGAGAAAAAAATTAAATTTACGTGCAATATTATTATATTGAGAAAGTATGTGATTGAAAATAAATTTGAAAAGAATGAATATTTAGAGTCTAGAGCTCAAAAGTGGGCTTAAGATTGCCATCTTATAATCATAAATGAAATTTTAAATGTCTGCTAGTTTGTCAATAATGAATGAATTGGTTGGCATAAATGTTCTACTCTTGTCATAAAATGTATTTTTGTGGAGTATCTTTATAGTTACGGCTATGGCTGGGCATGGGTTGGGTTGTGTTGTATTGATTTTGAGTCCGATCAAACCAAACCCAACCCAACATATTCGATTTGACAATAATTCAAATCGAAATCAACTCATTCACGGTTGAAACCCAACCCAATCCAAACCGACCAAACTCGGGTTAGTTTGGGTTAGATTGATTGGTTTTGATTTGAGTCCAATTCAAGTTGGACAATTTTTTTTATGGACCCAACGGTTGTGACATTTTTCTTTGAATTTGAATGATTTTTTTAAAGTTTGATACCATTTCAATTTGGACAAATTTCAGTTACATTAAAAAGGGTGGTGTGTAAGACCTTTAGTCGATTGAAATTGAATCAATGGTCCGTGAGGTTAAACTTCATTCCAACAGAACAATATAAATTAAAAATATTGTAAAACATATTAAATAGATTATATAATGATCAAATTAAATACATATTAAATTAATATAAATACATGTTGAATACCTACATATTATACCTATTGAATAAAATGAATTCAATATAAATACTAAAAATGTTAAATCGTCCAAACTCAATACAAAATCTTCTCCTTCAATTCAAGTGTTTAGTAAAAAATCACGTCAAAAAATCGAGTCGAAAAGTCGAGATACGAGCAGCAATTAGAGACAAAAGGCAGAAGAGAAGTGAGGGAGAAGAGAATTTTGATCATTAGGTTTTAGATTTTTGGTTTTAAGTATTAATTTTCTTTTTAATATTTTTTAATTTATAAGGTTGGGTTGTGTTTGATTGAATTTTAATAGATAGCCCAGAACGGAACCCGACTCGACCTAAAATTTGATTTCTTAACTCGAACCCAACCGATTGAACTAAAAAACCAATCCAAACCGATTAGTTTGTGTTGGGTTAAGTTGATCGATTTGATTGGTTCGGATTGATTTTTACTTAGCCCTAGTTACGGCATGGGTTAAATCCACCAATTGTAATCTAATTTTATATTTAGTGTCATCATGCTCACCTAATTTAATTTTGTTTCATCATGGCCACCCACCTTATATTTATTGTCACCAAATTGGGTGGGTGGTCATGGTGACACTAAATATAAAGTTGGATGGTCATTGATGAATTTAACTCGTTGGTAGATATAAAATTTATGATTTGACAATAAAAAAGGTCTTCATTTTTTAAGATGTCACATTTGTGTAGAGGAATTTCCTTTCATTAATAATTCATTTCACCATTTTCTTAAAGCAAAAATGTCTCTTATCGGAGTTGTTGATGTTGAAGTTCCTCTTTAATGGTATGATTAATTAATTCGATGCAACATTTTGTGGTCCAAATTAACCCGGATGGTCGGGTTCGGGTACGGATCCCCTATAAATTCAACGGGAGATTTTTCAAACTAGTGGGGTCAATTGAGTTTTTTGAGGTTTTTGTGGAAAATTCTATTTTATCCTTAATGAGATGTATTTCTTTATTGCAAGACATATCATTCTTTTATGAATAGTTTTAGAGATTAGTATCTTATATTTCTTATTCTAACAAACAAATCCAAGGGGTTTGTAACATTATCATATAATTATTTCGTTTATAATATTGAAATTGTTGTATAAAGTCATTTCCTAATAATATATCACATTCTAATTTATCATAACATTATATCTTATTTATTACTATTTGTTTACTTCCAAGGATTATATTAATTTTTTCAACACTATTTATTATTTGAGTATATTCTCCTGTTACTCATATTATTTTTATTTTACTTTTATTATCCCATAATTTTATTAAGAAATTCTTAAATATAGTTATATCACTGCATGTATCGATTAAAGCACATGTTGTTATATCTGATTTTATAATAGTAACTTTTATATATACAGCTAATGGAAAGCTTATTTGGTTATTCATTTAATTCTTTATTACATAATATATTTTGTCCATTATGAAATATATATAGTCCTTATCTTTTAGTACTATAATTTTCAAATCCATTTAAGAAACTCGTCCATAATAATATATGAGGGTTTATATTCATGCTTTCATCTATATAACATGGTACTATAAGATCAATTCCTCCTATTTTTATAGGTACGTTTACTTCTAATTCCGTAGTATGCATTTGTCCATCAAAATTTACATATTTATATGGTTCAGTTTTATGAGATATTAATCTTTTATTTCTTATTGAAATTATATGGCATTCACTAGCTCCTGTATATATTAATATATTTGGTCATGATACATATTCTCTTCTATTAAAATATTCTCTACTTATTTTCATATTTCCTGTATTTTTATGAAATTTTATTTCTTTTGTGTAACAAGTTCCTTATAAAGATTTTCTATTAGGCATTCTAAAGCTTTTTGATCTTCTGATTAATTTTCCATATTTAAATATTATACTTTTATCAGAATATTTTTCTTCTTATCTAAATTCTACTATCTCAGGTTTATCTGTTGATATCCTAAATTCATATTCATTTGGAATCAGGTTTACCTGCTTATTTAATTATATTATTGTGCTGATATCTTTACATTCCTTATAAACGTCTATATATGATTTTTTGAAATAAATGTTTCCATAACTAGAGTTGGTAAATGCATATAAGACTCTATATTCAATAATCATAATTTGGTCTTCTAGTTGCATTATATCATTCATATGTAACTTAAAATGCAATCATAAGATTTCATTAAAGTTTTTATCTTTTAAAGATATACAATATTTTGGATAACGAGTAAATATCTTTTTTTGATATGTTAGGTTTCCCTCTATAGTTCCTAAATGACTATCTCTTGAATTTATTATTCTTCCATCATGTATACTTACAGTTAATGGTGAATCATTTATTCTATAAATAATGATTTAAACATTATTTGTATTCCTGTTAAATAAACATATTGAATTTTTTCGCTTTGTTTTTTATTAATTTTTTATAATAACTCTTCAACTGTATTTTTTGTTAAGATGTTTAATTTATGTGTACATTGAGTTGTTCTAATATCTCTGATTTTCTCGATTTTATGACATTCATTAATAGCTATCCTATCTCTTTTCCATATTTTATCAAAAATTTCTTATTTTCATATTTTTAAATCTAAAAATAATTTTTGTAATTTATTATTATTAAAAGTTACTTTTAATCCATAACTTTATATTCCTTCGTATTCTTGTATTTCTATATTATCGTTTCTATTTCCTTAATTTCTTTATTCGGATTTTGATCCATTATTTTCTGCATCTGTCTCACTTATATATACTTTTCGATCATAATATTCTCCATATCAGATATCTCACTTAATTAATCTTCTATCTCTAAATATTCTGCCCGTGATATCATAACTTTAATTTTATTACAATCTGGACTTATATGACATATTTCTCCACAATTCCAAATTTACATTGGCTTTTATCTTTTTTTATAAGATTTACTCTTTTATTGTTTATTTGGATTATACTTTCTTCTATAGTATATCCTTCTTGGTTTTAAATATTTTTCTTAAAATTTCTGAATTTTTTAAATCTTCTATTTCCATATTTTCTTTTAATATGTTTTCTTTCAGGATTACATGCTCATTGTGTAGGTTTTTCTATATTCTCACAATATATCCTTATTAATTTTTCTTAAACTATATATATATATATATATATATATATATATATATATATATATATATATATATATATATTATCTCTAAGATATTTTTCAAATTCTATTTTAAAATATATTCCTCATGTTCCTGGTAATTTGGTATAGTACATGTGTATGTATACTTCCTGATTTTCATTACTATAGAATTGTACATAATAGTAATTTCTAAATTCACAAGTATATTCATTTATCTTACACATATAACAAATTGTTAAATTTATTAATTTTATCATAGCATCGTCTTTTTCTCTTTTTGTTTATTCTTCAGCATTTCTGATCCATTCTTCTCCTAAGAATTCATTTGCAATATATTCTACTAATCTTTCTATTCCTTGTTTATCTGGTTTTATTATTTCTGTTTGTATATTTCTTTTCATTAATGACTTCGTGTCAGTATTTATTCATTCCCGCTAGTTTCTAACATTTCCTTCAAATGATGCTATTAAGAAATCTATTCTTCTTTCTATATTTTTCCATGTATCATCTTCGTTATATAAAAATGATAATATCATTGAATCTGCCCAAGTTAATAAGGCTCTTTTAGTATATATCTTACAATGTAGATCTAATTTTGTTCCTCCATAATTAATTGATTTATCGTAATTATCATTTAACTCAAATCTATGAGCTTGTTTGGGAGGGATTAAAATCAGATTAAAATTGAAAATATAGCCGTTGGAGTTGACTTTTATTAGACGAGTGAGACCCAATAACGGCTATATTTTCAATTTTAATTGGATTTTAATCATTCCCAAACAAACTCTATCTCTATATTTATTTCTTTTGGGTGGTTGTCTATCTCTTACCTTATCATAGAATTGTTTATATGATTTATTATATATAGGTGCATAACTTTCATTTGGATCAAACTTTTCATTTTGGTTAGAGGTTTCTGTTGGAGTAGATCATTCTCCAATATTCATTAGAACTTGGTATTCATCTATATTCTATAAACTTAATTGATCAAAATTTTCTATTAATAAATCTAGTTCTTCATTCATTTTTATTATCTTCTTCAATTTTCCTCCTTTTCCTAATAATTTTTTGAAATTTTTTTCTTCTAATATTTTTGGTAAAATATTTATTCTAAAATCATCATCCGTACTTCCTGCCTCTATTACTAAATTTTCTTGTTCTACGTATTTCTTTCCAATTCTCGACATCTCTTTTTCTATTAATTTTTTATCCTTTTTTTTTTATCTTTACTCTTATTATTTTCTTTTAATTCCCTAATCTCAATTTTTAATATATTTATCTCATTTTTAAATTCATTTATTAGATATTGTACATCAATTTTTAATATTTTTATTAATACTTTTAATTCTTCCATATAATTGTTCATTATCTTTTCTTTGATTTGTTGAAATAATATGTTCTACACTAAGCATCTTTACAATCTTTTATAATTCTATCATACTTTTGTTTTTCATTATCTGATAGTCATTCTAATTCTTTATAATAATTTGTTGTTTCTTTATATTTTTCTTATTTTAATTTTAATATTTAGTTTTCTTGATATTTTGTTAATTTTTCAAGAGTTAATAATTCATCTAGTATTTGGTGATTTATTATTTTTATTCTTTCTAATTTCTTAGTCAAATTATTTTTCATTTTTTCCATATTTAGTTAAGAATTAATTAATGATAATTCACGTGTTTCATAATTTTCTTTACAGTATAACATAATTTTTTTTTTTTTTTCAAATTCTGTAATAATTTTTTCGTATATGTATTCATCTTTTATGGATCATATTATTAGTTTATCTAATATTTGTTCTCTTATCTCTCTAGGTAATTCTTTAATTATAATTAATGTTATTATTTTTAATTTTTTATGAAAGAGTTCTATAAATATATAATCTCCTTTATTTTATTCTAACTTATAATACCAATCCGTTTTAGTAATTGTAACTTCCATAACTTTTATAATTATTTATTTTTATTCATACTTATTTATTTATTCTTTAATTAGATTATACATGTTTTCTTCAAAGGTTTATAATATTATCTCATAAGTATACATATCTTTAACAATTCCTAACTTTATTTTTTCAATTATAAATTGTCTTATTTCTATAGGTAATTTTTCAAGTGCCTTTAGTGTAAATTTTATTATTTCATTACATAATATTGGTTTTGTAATTATTATATTAAAATTTTCTCTTTTTATTATTTTATATTTATTACCTAAATCTTCAATTTCCATTATCTTATATAATATTTATTTATTTTAGTGATTGTAATTTTCATGATTTTTATAGTTCTTTATAGATCCTATGGCTCTGATACCAATTAAGGGGGTGCTATTATGAGCGAACAAAAATCAAATAATCTAATAATCTTAAAAAAGTTATTTAGAAATTTTTTTAATATTCTAAGTATTCTTTTAATTTCTTTAAACTTAATCTATTATTTATTATGGTTATATAAAATATTAATGTTAACTCAAATTTTAAATCTTTATATGTTTGAGGTAATCTGTTTGTAATATATTTTCTCATTTATAGGGTTTTAAGTAATTCTTCAAAATCTAATAACTTTTGAGAATTTATAATATCAAGATCTGCCATTACGTCTATATTTGGGTTAAAAGATATATCGTATTTTAAAATATTATTTTTCCTTTTTTTTCAATTTATCTATAATATCCTGTATATTTTTAATTATTATAGATCTTACTATTCCCTTAACAAATTTTTTCATCATATTTTCCTTAAAACATTTTAATATTTTTTGATATGCATTTAATTGTTCTTGATATCCGATCTTATCAAATTCATTTTCAAATTCAATTTCTTTTTGTTTTTTCATAATTTTCTTAATCTTATATGGTCTTCTTTTAGATCTGAGTTTTTTATAAGTTTTATTGGTCATTTTTATGATAATTTTTTTTATAGGACTTGATTGTATTCTTTCTATAGTGGTTTAGATGCAATTATTATTTTTAGGGGTATTTAGGTAGTTTCAAAGTTTGGAATCATCAAAGGCTATTTTGGAAAAGCTATGAATAAATTTGGGGTATTTTCAATTATTTCCCAAATTCAACACACTGCACCCTTGGCTTAATTTGAAACCCCGGCAAAGAAGTGGGAAACACATCTGTCCGTTGCCCCCTCCTCCGTGCTCAACCACCCCAAAACTGCTCTCTCTCTCCCTCTGCGGAACTTCCAATTCGTAGTTCGCAACAAAACGCGAAGGCATAGTAGAGTAAAATTTCTTCGCTTCTTGTTGTTTTTATCAGAACAGGAATAAAATTCCGTCCAAATTTTGGGGAAGAAAAAGAAAGAGATAAAAAAGATAATGGTGAGTAGTTCGAAGGATGAACCGGGAGGCGACCTCGAGAATTCCTCTGGAAATGCGCCGGAGTCCAATTCAGAGTGCCTTTTTGCCGCAGGCGAGAAGGTCCTTGCCTATCATGGTCCCCGTATCTATGAAGCCAAGGCAATGCCCTAAACCGACCCTCTTTAGGGTTTTATTCTATGTTAACTCGAATTACCTTATTTTCGCGATTTTTTGCATTATTTAAGTTAAGTTTACAAATTTTATTGGTGGTTGAAATTTTTTTCGATCGGTTGCTTCTTTTGCGTGCTAGGTTAAAAAAGTAGAGTTTCGGAAGAATGAATGGAAATACCATGTCCATTACCTTGTAAGTTGGATTATTGGCTTTTGATTTTTCCACTTTTCTGAGTCATTGTTTTTGTTTATTTTTCTATTACTCTGGTGATGTCTGTTGAGGGTTTTCTCTGTCTTCCGTGGACCCGCGTGACTAGATTACATTGTGTTTCCCAGACTAATATAAGTAGGACTTGCCGTTTTCTTCCGTTGATGTCATTTGAATGTATTGTTTTCGTTCTTGCAGGGTTGGAATAAAAAGTGAGTATGCTGCCTCAGTACTTCAAGTGAATTTCGTTTTCTGGATTCAGATTTTTTACCACTGAAAAAGAACTAGAATCAATAGTTTATTTTTTGCATTTGTCAGGGTCCTACTTGGTCCATCATTTCATTTTATCTCTCTTCTAATTTAGGTCTTTGGTTCTATATTCGACAAGTGGTCAGTTATGAGTCTTCATTCGTTCTAAAACTTTTTCTAGGATCAATAAGCTACGCTTTTGTTGGATGCCTTCTCAGCTTCTCATCTATCCCACTGTGAAACCATATATTTGCAATTTTCAGCTAAGCAGCAGCACTAGCAAATTAGATATATGAACCACGAGAAACTTAGTTAAGTAGAAATGGGTTAAGTAGAAATGGAGTTACAATATATTTATGCGCATGCATGCGTGTGTAATATTTGTTAGTATGTTGAAGACAAAGATAATAATACTAATAAGAAGATTCTAAACATAGGTAAACAATGAATTCATGTGGAAGTTACGATGACCTTATTAAAAATTTTAAATTCGATTTTGGCAACTTGGAGATTATAATTATTTGTGGACGAGGAGGTGTAAGGAGAAGAGAAAGATTCATATGGTTCGTTTGATTGCAAGGGTGAAAAATGGGTGGAAAGAAAATGAATTTTAGGGAAAGTAATTGTCTAGAAATTGTTTTGCAAGGAATTGTTAATTAAGTGTGTTTGATTTGTATAATTTTCCACCCAAATTTTTTTTAAAATTTTGGATTTTTTTTGTTCACGTTTGACTTTATTGTACGTGGAAATTGTCCATTAAAATGATTTTTTTTTACAATTGGTTATGAAATTTGTTAACATTGTCAAAAAGTAAAAAAAAAAAAAAAAAATTTGCTCGAGAACTATTTTTTATCAAAATTTAGTGTTCGTTTGGCTTCGTTTGACATGAAAATTGTCCATTAAAGTGAATTTTTTTTTTAATAATTGGTTATGAAATTTGTTTTCATTGGCAAAAAAAAAAAATAATTGGCAGAACCTGGAAAAGGCTTTGGGGAAAGCCTTTTCCAGGTTTTCAAGGAAAAACGGCGCGTGGGTGGGGGGGACGGAAATTTTTTCTTGGCCTCTGCGCTTTTTCCATCAGCGAAGTCACACCAAAACTCTGTTTCTGTGTCCTGGAAGGTGAAAGCTGTGTCAATGATTGCTTACAGCCTTTTAGTACTGATAATTTGCATTATTGATCCTGGTATATGTATTCGGGTTCTCACATTGTTTGCTGCTTTCATGATATTTTTCACTTTCATAAGAATTTTCTGATTTTATTGAATCAGACATGCAAAGTTATTATCCCTCATTGTACGAATGATGCATTAGGTTGTAACTAACGTCATATGAACCTACGACAGTGATTGAACTGAGGGTAATGCAGAATACCAAATAACTAGAACAAAGAATTTTGTATTTTGACGATGGGAGGAGATCAATTGAAAAATTAGTTTATAATATGATAAACTAGAACCGTAATGAAGGAACATTTTGAATTTTATGATCTGAAATTACTGAAGACAAAAACCACAATTGTAAGAGAATGTGAGGGAATGACTTATCAGTGAGATAATTAGGAAAGAATCAAAGATATAGGCTGATATCTGAAAGTTGAGTGCATTAGCACAAGAGAAGTCTCGGGATCAATAAAAAAAGGAGTTTCTAAAATGAATTGGAATTTGAGCATTAAAAATTAGTTTACCAGATACCTGTTTGTAATGCTACTATTGTAGTAAGTTGTTTTGTAATTATTACTTACACTGAGCAAGTTTTGGTCGTTGTTGAATAATGCCAATGATAGGAAATTATTTAAATAAAGGAGGTAAGGTTACAAATTTTTCCATCTTGTACTTGTATACTAGTGTGGACATTTTCTTTTTACAAAATGATCTTCAAAAAATTGATTTTTGTGCATGTGATTTACCCAACAAGTTGGTTGGACTTAGCTTCACTTCTACTTAGGTTGGGCCCTGCTATTAGCCAAGCGAAATGAATAAACGAGAAAGGAAAATTACATGTTTAATGGTGGCTAATGGTTTGGGTCATCAAACCTAGTTCGACTATCCATATGAGGCTGCAATTTGGAATGAGATACATATCATTTTGCCGCATATTTTGAGTCCCATGCAAATTTAAATCACTACATGTATTTGTTGGCTGAAGGAGTATATGGACTTCTCACGGTCTTAGCTTCAAACTGATTTTCCTTTGCTTATCTTTAATGCTTTGTATTAAAGGAAAGGTGAAAAAATGGAAGGAATTTATCTTCAAGAGTATAGAGAACAGTTTGAGAAATGCACCTTTTCTATTCTCTTTTGTCAACTAAGTTCTGTCACAATACTTTCATTTTCTAGTAATTGTATTAAGTGTAATATTTTAGCAATGGTAAAAACATGATTCATCTGTGTTGCTTGCAAGTAATGATATTATCTGTTTCTAGTTCATTCACCCGGTGAACCTATTCAAATTAATCCTGTTTATTTAAGATATTGACTGAGCTTTTAGATTTCAAATACTGGGTATGAGAAATTTGAATAGGAGTATAATAAAGATCCATTGAGAGGTTTTGATGTCCCTGAAGTTTGTCTTGGCCTTGTTAGCCATCGATGTGGACCATGCTTTGCATTGATAGGATATAAACTAGCAGTTTAATGATCTACAACTGATATTTGTACTCGTGGCATAAATTTGAGTTGACCAGCTCCTCATCCTAATCCTTTCATGTAAACCTCCAATTTAGTGGTTGGAAATTCAATGAATAGCCAAGCAATGATATGCTGCTATGACAAATAATTTATTTTGGATTTTATAATTACTTTAAAAACCAATGAAGTTATTAAGCAGCATATTGAATGTCGTAGACATCAAATGATCCATACAGAATTACTCACTGAAGCTATTAATATCTTGTCAATAGTTGGGATGAATGGGTAGGCATGGATCGGTTGATGAAGCATATTGAAGAGAATGTTTTGAAGCAGCAGGCCCTTGATAAGAAAGCTGGCGTGGACAAGAATGCGAAGTCAGGGCGTTCGTCACAAGTGAAACCAAAAAGTTCATCTGGTATGACTTCCAAAGTAAAGTAGCAACGCCCGTCCAAAAGTAATGTTTGCACTAGAAAACTCTTGAATCTCCATTCATTTGAGTTTAGAATACCACCTAACCATCTCTGCCCTTGGTGGTTGTTCTTTGGGGTTTTGTTTGTGGGAGTTCTTCTTTGCACCCAAACAAGGAACTGGGAATGATAACTGCCATCTCATTTTGGCTAGATTCTCTTTAGGTGGAAAGGCCTTCGCATCCTTAATACTGAACTTTGCCCAATATAACCCATTGGGTTCATTGAATCCTCAGGAATATACACAAAAATACTAGCTGTCCTTGCATATGTTCTTCTGCCTCTGGTGAGAGCAATATAGAAAACCAGTTTTCTAATCTTTTTTTCTGCTGGAGAGGTTGTCAATATTTCTATCTTTGTTTCTTTCTTTTTTCTTTTTTTTTTGTTTGACAATGGTAATCAGATATTGCCGTATTTCTGAGTTTCTTTTCTCCCTTGGATTTTACAGATAGTAAATTGGATAATGAGGAGACTAAGAACAATGGTATGTTGTTCTTCTGTTCCTATCAATTTACTTTCCTCTACATCTTCGCTTACCACTTTCCATATCCTGTGGCAGATGAACTCAACTATTTTGAAACTCGACTGTATGATTCTTTATCATGTAAATATGGGTTACTTCCTTTAATCTGCATTTATTAATGTATTGTCAAAACTGTGATCAATGACCTTCAGCCGTGTGATTTTTATTGATCATCTATTTACTTTTACTCATAAAAGTGCATGGTTCAGTTGTCAAAGAATTGATCAATGATGATGGTGGAGATAATGCGTAACTTTTGGTTTTATCCTTTTTTAGTTTCTGGTAGAGAAAATTACTATTTTCTCCTTATGATATTGTTGCAGTTGCAAAAGGGAAGAAGCGAAAGGCTGACTTGGGCATTGAGGTTTGTTCTGACCTCTATTATTAGTTCGAATAAATTAATTTTTGTTTCTACTTTTCAAAATGTTGTACAATGAACAAACTTTCTAGCTTTTAAAGGAGAAATAATACATAAAACTTCCTGCAACTTCCAATCATTAAAAAGCCTAGGTAATAACATAATTCCTAGTCATATTAATAACAAATTATAAAATTAATTTAAATAAGCATAACTCCTAATCAAATTAAACACATTTAATTAATTAAAATAAAATCATTAAAATCATCTCCTATTTGCGTCAAGAGTTCACTGTATTTCATTGCATTTATTTGCAAAATTTCTGCTATTCTCTCCTCAAATTGTTGAGTACTTTCATAGTCTCTTTGATACTTTAGAATTGCCGATGATACTAACAGCTGGTTCTTGGCTTGTGCGAATCATCAAAAAGCCTAATCACTTACATAACTCGTAAGCTTATTAATAACAAACCGTAAAATCTTAATTAATTTAAATAAGCATAACTCCTAATCAAAGTAAACACATTTAATTAATTAAAATAAAATGATTAAAATTATCTCCTTTTTGCGTCAAGAGTTTAATGTATTTCATTGCATTTTATTTGCAAAATTTCTGCTATTCTCCTCTTAAATTGTCGAGTGCTTTCATAGTCTCTTTACTATAACTTTAGAATTGCAGATGATAATAGCAGCTGGTTCTTAGCTTGTGGGAAACACAAGCCTCAATTGACTTTCATTTGCAGTGCAGCTGGCCCTTTTACTTTGTTAAGATTGTGATTTTTTTGTGCTTATATTAATCCTAATTGCCTTTCTGTTTTGATAGAAAAATAATTCAGCGGCAGAAAAACTCCTCAAAATCCAAATTCCATCAACTCTAAAGAAGCAATTGGTTGATGATTGGGAGTTTATTACTCGGCAGAATAAGGTACTTCACTACTTGTATAGGTTGCTGCCAAATCCATCCCCACCAAATAAGAAAACACAGGACAATAAAACAAAAACTCCCTATTTTCCACTCAACTGACCGTAAATTCCAGCCTAGCTGATGAGAATATTTTGTAACTAAGAGCGCCTCGTCGACTATAGAATGTGAAATGGGAAGTACTCTTCTGATTGGCTTATGTCAGTTAATAATGTTACTTTTGAATGGAAGAAATGAAATCATAGAATGCAAACTGGGAAGCGCTCTTTTGATTTGCTAAAGTCAGTTGAAATTGTTTACTTTAGAATGGAAGAGATAAATCCTTGTTCTTTCTTGGTCAAATAGATTTTTATTGTCTTGGAGTGAAGTGTATTGTTTTTGGTATAAAAAGTGAACGTACATAAATCAATTGAACTTATGTATTTTGCTAATAGTTATGCTGTTGTTCAATTTTATCGGGACTTGGTTACAAGAATCCTTTTTTGCTGGCTCCTGGTTCCTTGCTCAATTGAAGCTTTAGCTGAACACTGTTTTCTTCCATCCTGAAGACACAACAGAATATGGGACTGCAGCTCATTTTTCTCCTAATATGGAATTATCATGCTTTTTAGGGATTGCTCAAAGTAATTATTATCGGGACTCATTTTATGATCGATTTCACATAAGTATTTTACTCTTGCTGCTTGGGAAATGAGTCATAATGTCGGTATTGAGATGCAATTTAGATGTATTACATCTCAGAAGTGTCCTTCCTTCATCTTCCCTGTGAATAAGTTATGTTTCGTGGGATTGTTGAAGAGCAATTAATGGGCCTGCTCTGTTGCAAGCGGGCTTGTGAATTTAATTTTTGTCTTTGGTGTTTGAGACCTGTGAGATAGTACATAAAAGGGTTGCTATTTCATTCTTTTCTTGCAGCTTGTAAAACTTCCTCGATCTCCTAATGTCGAAGATATTATTGCAAAGTACCTCGATTACAGGTCCAAAAAGGATGGCACGTAAGTTTCTACCTCTAAATTTCTAAAGGATTGATCAACTTGTGAATTTTGTTATTTTGCACGCACTGTTTGAACTGCACTATCTCTTCTAGAGGTCTGTGTTTATCTGTGTGACCAGGGCCTGTTATTTCCTATAAAGGAACAGGTCCAGAAGAAGGCTGATTACATGCAATTCCATTAGAATAAGGGAAGGTACACAAAAGAGACAACCAACTGAAGGATCGGGACAGTATCATTTTCTCTTTCCTTTCTTATCGAGAATATTTATTCAGCATCGTTACGCAGAATCCTAATTAGCTTTAGAAGCTGTTTTAATTCTCAAAATTTTGTTTATTGATCAACGTCACTTGTACCCCTAGTTGGTTCTATCCGTGGCGCTTATTCGTGATGGTGAATTTTCGGCCTTAGGCACTCTGTGTTAGAGATTGCGCAACAGCATGTATTCGTGCTATTAGCTGCTTGTCCACTTGTAACCTTCTTATATTTAGTTGGGCATTTTAGTAGGAGTTTAAAGCTAGCCTTCCTTGCTGATATGTTTCCTTAAAGCTAAAAATAAGCAATCTCCCTAAAATGTTTTTTATCTAATCAATTTTCTTAACTTGATTCTTTGGATATTTTTAAAATGTGTGATCAGTTGTCACTTGTGATATTAACAAGCACTTTACAGGATTAATTATAAACTGATCTTGGCCATCAGGATTTTTTTTCTCCTCTTCTTTCTTCCCTTTTGATACAAAACTTGGGGAACATATTCTGTTAAGTTTAGTTTGATGTCATACAGCAGAATAACTATATTCCAGTGAAAGGAAGACGTGCCTTATGGAAATAAGTATCACGAATTGAACATAGTTCATAAATTTCTGTGTCCAAGTTTTTCATTTGTTTTTAGCTGCAGATTTATAGCAGTGTTCCCAGTCAGATACTTGTATTAGTAGCATTACATGTAGGTGGTATTAGTTGATTTAATGTGGTTTTGGAATTCAAGAGGTTACTAGGTGAGTGGTCCTTGAGTATGTTTTTTGTAAGTACAGGAAGACTGATGCAGTTGGAGAAATTTTGAAGGGGCTGCGATGTTATTTTAACAAAGCATTGCCAGTTGTTCTATTATACAAAAAGGAGCGCGAACAGTACAATGAATCAGTTTCAGATAATGTCACCCCATCATATATATATGGTGCAGAACATTTATTGCGCCTCTTTGGTAAGTTTATTTTGTGTTACACTTTAGCAAGTTTGGTTTTTCAGGAAGATTTGTGATTATTAGAAGCTTATTCCTTGTGTTGTTATCTAAATGATGAACTTCCAATCTCTGTTGATGAGATTGATTTTTTTTTGCTGTGTGAGACAGTGAGCTTCTTATCATAGTACCACCTTTTCAAAAAAAGACTTATCTTCTTGTCTAACTCCATTTTTTTATTTTCTTTTTTATTGGTAACAAGGTGGTGGTTGTCTAATTAGAATTTTAGAAATACCGTGCTTATATAGTTTCTACTTTCTGCAGTGAAGTTGCCAGAATTGTTGGCATATGTGAAAATTGATGAGGAGACTTTGATTCGGATGCAGCAGAAATTGCACGAATTTCTCAAGTATAAGCTCTATTTAATTTCTTTTTCTCATTAAGTGCTTGCTTGGTCATGTTTAAAAGTAGCTTTTTTATAATGTAGATAAAATAGGAGCCACAATTACCGTGTGGGACCCACAATTTGTTTGTTTTGTGTTAATGTGGTAGAATGATATCATTTTGTTCTCCAGTATGATAAATTGTGATGATTTTGGGAACTTGGGGTTGAATATGAGGCTCACCTTCATTGTTAGTCTCAGCAAAACTATTGAAATTGATCAAGAGTCTCTTGCTTTAGATTGCTGCATTATTGGTGAGATAATGACACGATTATTTTGACATGGGTCCTTGAACATGTGCAGTTTTTAATCTTTGTTTCAGTGAGGCAATCTGGGTTTGTGACATGGATTCTATTTCCCATTTGTTTCCTCGCTTTACATCTATATATTATTTTTACTTTTCTATTACCTTTCATGAATTTTCCTGTGTCAGTTTTTATCTGCCTGTTGTCCATGCAAATCGACCCGTGTCCGAAGATGCCTGCCTTTAAGCAATCACCTAACTTACCAAGTAATCTCTTTGTCGATGGGCCAGTTAGGCTGTCATTTTCCAGCAGCGTGTCCTATCTTCAGATATTAATCTCTATTTAAATCTGAATGATCTTTGATTTAGCAATGCTTGACCTATTTATTGGTGTATGTTTAATGTAGGTTTCTGCAAAAGAATGAAAGCACTTTCTTTCTTGCTACATATGATGACCATAAAGTAATTGGAGGAAGTGGCAAAGGGAAGGATAGCTGACTCAACAACTGGTTTTCACATCAAATATAATACTAGCTTTCATGTTAGGTAGCAGAAGCATTGGCAGAGTTTCTTGACCCACCACTATATGATGATAGTCTGCATGATAAACTGCCAATTTGTTGTTGCAACAATTGCTGTTTATTTTCCTTTTTCCTTTTTATAAATTGCATGTGATTGTATAAAATAAAGACAGCAGTTTTTGGTTATGATCCATGCTCTTTGACGATGACATTAGGTAAGTGAAAGGCTAGAATCTGTTAACATCTCAGAACTGCTGGGCTCTGTACCATATACTCTATAAACTTAGTTTGTTAGTCTTAGAGACACTGTATGATTGATTATACCTACTTTTTTATGCATTTTTTGGTTTACATCGGCATCAAACATCCACACTTAAATACCGGAAAAAAGATTAGATGCCCAAGTTAAGTTTCTGGAATTAGCTTGTATTGTATATACTTCGATGGTGCTATTATGAATTCTGAATATCATCAGTTTGAGCAGTGCTCTTCCTTTTTTCTCGCAAGATTGTCGAGAAATTTTTGGCATCAGTTTGTGCAGCAGCCCCTGTAAAGCTGCACATTGTATCACAGAACAATTTCTTCTGTGAATGGTAAGCCAGCAGTTTCTTAATTTTCAGTTTTAATGAATTACTCGTATCAAGAATATGTTTCCAGGAAAGTAATCTCCATGATTCCTTAGGCTGGAAATGTTGATGAGCTCACACCCGTGAAGTTATATCAAATAGATTGTGCAAGAGAATAGGAAAATGGATGGAATATATGTGTTCCATTACGTTTATTTTTATCCCATATCTTCTTGTAAATGTACCCGATTAATATAGTGTTCGATTTTGTAATTTATTCAATTAACACGAAATTCCCTTTTCATTAAGTTGGACAAATGGAAATCAAAAACTAATTTCCTTTTTCTTTCAGTAGGCATGAAGTCAACAAATCACTCAGCAACTTCAGAACACAGTTATGGAATCAACCCATAACTCTTTATTAAGATTGCTATCTGAAGCCAAAATAGCATAGTAAAAATCAAAAGCACTGTCTTCTTCTCAGTATAGAGAATTTGACAAAGTTGGTGTATAGAATAGGGTTTTGAATTCTAAAATTGCATTGTGCACTGTCACTCAACGTTGCTGCCGGATACATCCAGTACAAACCTGTATCTTACATCATTCTTTTCCATCCTCTCAAATGCCTTGTTAACATAGGACATCTTTACAACCTCAATCATTGTCGTCATTCCCTTTCCTGCCCAGAAGTCCAATAATTCCTGCACGTCTTTCATGCTTCCGATGAAACTTCCTGTAACTGTCTTATTTCCTAGGTACATTAAACAAAATGCAATTTGCATAATATTAGTTCCGAAGATTAGAAATAACTTGTCCTTGTTTGTGTTTTTGTAATTAGAAATTGATTGGTCTGATTATGCAGGACAACATACCAGCTATCATGACTCCAGCTTGAATTTCAAGAGGCTGTTGGGGTGCGCCAACTAGTATCAACTTTCCTTGTGTTTTCAGCAGCGAAAGGTATGATTGCAGTGGGTGGAAAACAGGTACAGTGTCGAGAATGTAGTCGAGGCTGTTCGCAGCTGTCCTCATTTCATCCTCATCGGTACTCACTAGAAAAGCATCTGCATTCAAATCTTCCATTGCTTCCTTTCTTTTCTTATTAGAAGAGCTTATAACAGTAATATGATGCCCCATTGCCTTGGCTATTTTAACACCTAGATGACCAACTCCTCCCAAGCCCATTATTCCCCCCTTCACATTCTCATTGCACCCCTTCCACTGTTTTAGAGGACTATAAGCTGTCACCCCAGCACATAGTAGTGGTGCTGCCTGTTCCGGTGATAGCTTTTCTGGAATCTTGACTGCAAACCTGTTTCCATATTGATTGAGACCTCATTTAAATGTTCGAGCTATTAGGTAGGAGACTTGTTTATTTAGTCTTTCTATGACTATATTTGTTTGCATCCTGCAAATGCATCAAGTGCCTGAACTTTGTGTGTGTTTTGTGTGATGTAAGTAGGTTATATGTGCACACCTCTGATGAACAACCATGTTTGAAGAGAATCCTCCCTGTGTTGGAGTTCCATCTTTGTAGATGTCATTGTAGGGTAAAATTCTTTGACTGCAGTACTGCTCCAGATTGGACTTGCACAAAGAACATTCCCCGCAAGAGCCAACTATGCCGCCTACGCCTACTATATCTCCCAAACTGAATTTCTTAACTTCCGAGCCCAATTCGATAATTTCCCCAACCACTTCATGACTAAAAAATCCATGAAATAAGATCATGTCAGCTTATTGTGCACGAGTATGGTGGTATAAATGCTATGAACTATGATGAAGCCATGTAATGTTTGTCGTATGTTGCATACCCTGGTATCATAGGGTACTTAGTATTACTAATTAGTTCACCCCTGATCTGATGAAGATCGGTGTGGTCTATTCCACAATACAAAACCCTTAAAACCACGTCTTCGCTTCCTGTATCCCTGTTCATTACAACACTGTCAACTTCCAGTTTTGATCTTTTTCTATATTGATTTGAAGAAGTTTGGGGGAGGTGGTTAAGAGACTACCTGAGATGGAACGAGTATGGAGAGAGATGACCAGTGGAGTCTCTAGCAGCCCAGGCATTGGCTTTTCTTCCCACCATATTATTCAGCTCTTCAATGTTTCAGTTTAGAAATTAATGGGATAAATTGATTTTTATAAACTCAGGCTTCAGGAGAGTATTTTATCATTGTCGGCCGGATTTAACAAACAAATAATTTTGTATAGACAATTATTGCAAAGTACTGTATTGGCCGGCTGCAAGCTAGGATGATTCAAATTGATATTTGATCTTCAATTCTTTCTTTTCTTAGTCTTTGAGCGCATGAGCCCCATTTTTTGTCCAAAACACATTTTGAAGTAGTATTTTGTTGAAGAATGTGTATTTAAAAAATAAGAAAAAAATTTGGATTTACGTGCAATATTATTTTATTGAAATTTGTGGTTGAAAATAACAGGGAGAAATATATTTTGAAAATAATAGGTATCAAATAAGGGTTGGAATTTTTTCCAACTTTTATATTTGGTTAGGGAAAAATAGCTGACCATTAGTTGGGGTGTTAAATGGATTGAATCGGCTCGTGAGCCGTTGACAATCATCTTGCACGTGAGTCGACGAGCAACTCGTGTCACTTAACACCCCTACTATTAGTTGATGCATGCCTTTGATTTAATGGCGAAATTGTGCTTGCTTTGTCAGGTTTAAAAATTGCTTTTTATTTTTATAGGTATATTAAGAATTATAACTCGGAACTTTTAAGAAGTTAAGCATACCTAAACATGTGCTTACTCCGTTTTAGCACATGTTGATATGTTTGGTATATTAAACTGCAATATGTTGATATGTTTGGTATATTAAACTAGACCGTGTGATTAAAGACGATAAAAAGTTCAATGTTAATTTTGTTATCTAGTATTGTTGAATTATGTTATCAAAATGCTATTGTGTGGTGGTGGGGTGGGAATTTGAAAGTCAATAAATGTTTGCTCCGCATACAGTTCATTGAACACGTCATATTGGCTGCCGTGAGCAGTGAGTCGCTGATATGTCCAAGTTTTGTTTCGATATTTTAAATTAGTTGTCATCGTGGAATAAATTGTGCATTTAAACTAGGTTCAACGTGTGGAATGGTTAGTGATGCTAAAAAAAACCATATTTTGTTCGATTTGAGAAGGTTATAAATCGAGTATATGAATAACGAAGAATTGCTTTTTCTATCACAATCCCATGTACTTGTACTGGGTAGAAGGTGTTTGCAGGCATCATTACTCCGTATGTGTAATTCCATATTACTCATGATCTTAAAAATAAAATAGCTAGGAAAATTTTCCATGCTTTATTAAAGGAATTGTAAATGTTAATATGTTTGGACCTCACTTCTTATAACTAATTTTTTTTTTTTAAATTCATTTTCAATCGACATTTCATGAAATTTACTATTCTTAATTATGTATTTCAACAACTTTTATCAAAATTTATTAAAAAATTAATTTTTTTTATCCGAAGTAATCATGTTGAAAGCCTATGTGTATTGCCAGCCTTCAAAGCCGAAAGAGTAACATCTAGGGAACAATACAAAAATTAGGTTTTTAAGTATCACAATTTCAAAATTAAGGATAGATGTTTTAAGTTTCAAAAGTCAGGTTTTTATTAAAATTTATTTATGAATTATTTAATTAATTTTATGTTTTATTAATAAATATATGAAGGTCACATATATATGCAATTTGGTCACAAATAAAAAATTGAAGTAATTTTTATAGGTCACAATTCATCCAGTGGTCACAAATTAAAAATTTAAATATCACAATTTGTTGATAGATCACAAATTACAAAATTTATGAGTCATACAACTTATTTTATAGTCACAAAACATCAAATTATAGGTCACAAATTACTTTTATTGATTACAAATTAATTAATTTGTAGGTTAAAACAGTATTTATTGATCACAATTTATTATTTATTGGTACACACCAATCAATTTACGGTTTTGCTACGGGTACATCACGGTATACATCACGGTGTACACCCCTTTCACATGGAGGGTGGGGTCCATTCAAATAAAAAAATATTATTTCAGTGGGTCCCACACTCTATGTGAGGGAGGTGTAGACCGTAATGTACATATCTTGATGTACAAGTAGTATTTTCCATCAATTTATTGGTCACAATCAACAAATCATTTGTGACCACCACCAACACAACACCACCATCGTCTTTACTGCCAACACCAACACCACAGAAACGCATCACCATCGCCAACACCGACACCACCATCACCACCACTTCCCAACAACAAAATCTCTGTTTCAAACATTGCATCCAACGTTTTCACCACCACCACCATCACTACACCAAACCGCGTGGCACCACCAATTGAAAAAAGAAAAAAAAAATGTATTTGAATTAAAAAATAATAAATAAAGAAACAGAAAGTGGCTACTCGAAAAAATGAATTGACAGAAATAAAAGAGTGGAATTTAAGGGGGGATTTGATCGCGCTGAGTCAGTTTAATTCCATCAATTCAATCAGAAATCTCCCAATCCAAAGCCCTAATTTATCTTGAAATCGATTACGTTGTTCAATCAGAAGTCTTACAATCCAAAGCCCTAATCTCTCTTGATCTCTATTTCAAAAAATGGACACTTCTTGGGGGTACGGGGATGGTAGGCAGCAGTTGGCGGCGGCTCCTCTCATAGGAAAATGACCTCGATCCGACTATGGTAACTTCCCTTCTTGAAAATTAGGGTTTGGAGTAAATTTTATTTATGTGTTTTTTGTTTGTGCCAGTGGTGGTGCCGGCGAGGTGGTGGCGACGGCAGAGATATAGAGAGAGAGGCGGAAGAAAATGGGTGGGTCGACTGGGAGAGAGAGAGAGGAGGGAGAGAAAGTGAAATACTTAGGATTTAAAATTGTGTGGGATTTATTTAAATAAAAATTAATTTAAAAATCATTAATTAAAACCTGATTTATGTATTATTAAAGTGAAAATTACAGGAATCCCTACTTTTCAAGATTCAAGTTCAAAAATCAGATGTCAAATTTTAATTTTCAAAATCAAATATTTTATATATAGATACAAAATTTCTTATATTTAATTGAATATTAATAATTTGTTCAAAAATCAAATATTTGATATTTAAATATTATATATACAAATTTCACCCCCAAACCCTAAAAATCATTTACCACTCTCATCTCCCTCTTTCTCTCTCTTCCCGCCTCCTCTCTCTCGCTCTTTCTCTATCATCTCCGATTTTCGTCGCACGTGGCTGTCGCCGACGAAGACCACAGCGGAGCTCGTGGCTATGAGCGGTGTCGGCGCTCACTGCGACGCCTCCGAGCGTCGCTTGCAGCGTCGAATTTGTGGTGGTCGATCTGCCAGAATCTATAATTTTTTTGTTTTTATGCAATCTACTGCACAGTGGTCGGCGGTGGTGGTGGCAATGAGGTGGTGCAGACTTTTTGGTTTTTGTTTCTGTTGATGAGGTTAGAGTTGGCTGCGATGGTGAGGTTGTGATGACATCTTTTTTTTTTGGGGGAGGGGGGGTTAGGTGGTGGTGGTATCTGTTGGTGGTTGTTGTGATGGTTTTTGTGGTGTTGATGGTTAGATGGCGATGGTTTCGGTGGTGGTTTTTGGTGTTTTGTTGGTAGTGGTTTGTGATATTGGCTGCGGCGGCAAGGTGGTGGTGCTGTTGGTTCTGGCGACAACGGTGGTGATGTTGGTGTTGGATGCAGTGGTGGCTGTGCGTTTGGTGGTTGTGGTGGCAGTGGCAGGGGCAAGGGCAGTGGCGGTGATGTTTGGTGGTGATGGTTTTTGGTGACGGTAGTGGTGGTTGTTGGTGGTGGCGTCGTCGGCCATCGTGTGATGGTGGTCGCAAGTGGAGGTGGAGACATTGGAGATGATGTTGGTATGTGACCCAGTAGTTGACCTGTGACCA
Source organism: Fraxinus americana (assembly GCA_035079005.1). Classification (NCBI taxonomy): domain Eukaryota; kingdom Viridiplantae; phylum Streptophyta; class Magnoliopsida; order Lamiales; family Oleaceae; genus Fraxinus; species Fraxinus americana. The sequence goes on from CM068712.1 coordinate 33,942,379, forward strand.
ACTATTTGGTCATTTGTGACCAATTAGTTAACTGAGACCTTTAAAATTCGAACGGTGATTCACAGTTAATTAAGTTGTATCGAAAAATTAATCTGTGACCTGTAAAATTTTTGATTTGTGACCCAGAAAAATGTTGATTTTGTGATCCGTGACCAATAAATTAATCTGTGACCTATAAAATTATTGATTTGGAACCTCGAAATAATCGATGACTTATAAATTTTCGATTTGTGACCGAGAAATAATCTGTGACCTATAAAATTCACAAATTAATACAGACGGGTCACGAATCTATATGATCAATTAATTTGATAGCTATGACCATATTGCATAGAACTGTGGTTAATTATTTCGTCGTCAAGATCACAGTCACATGTTTGAGGTCACATATCACAGTCACAGTCGTTAAGGTCACAGATCACATTCACAGGTTAATTATAGGTCACAAATCAATATAAACGGGTCACAGATCAATATTGACAGGTCACATGTTGTTTTGTGGAGTCACGGTTCGTAGCAGTCGTCAGAGTTGGAACAATTGTCGGAATCGGAGCAGTCGCCAGAATAAATTGAGGGCGGAACGGTCACCAGAATAGTCGCCGGAATTATAGCAGTGGTCGGAATGATCGTCGGAGCGGCAGTAGTGGTGGAGGTGGGGTGGATTAACTATATTATATATATATAGTGTATGAATATGTCAAATATCTGATTTTAGAAATTTCACAAGTTGTCTTCTTATTTTTGAAATGGTATGTAGGGTAAATCTGATATATGAATTTTTTCGATTATTAAAGTTGATTCTGTATTTTTGAAAATGATAACTTAAAAACATGTGAGGGGGTAATTTCCTCTTAACATCTATTCGACTCAATTGCTAGCCCAAAATATTCGCATCTTTTAATTTAAGTACATTGACTGAAATAGCACTAGAACTAGCAATTTGAAAAAGAACTTCAATTGTAGTACTGACTTCGGATATCGTTGGTAAAGAGACAAGTGTTATTCTTATGAATTGACCCAATTTTCAAATGTGTTGATGCAAATTTTCTCAGCTGGGTTTTGTACTTGTCTCTAGTCAAAACTAAGAAATGTCATTTGCATAGTATTTTTTATACAAACTTGCTATATGTACAGAATACCTTACAATCCTCTCACATGGATCGCGGGACCCACATTATGTGAGAGAGCTGTACATTGTACTGCATTTAAAAGCTGTACAAACAGCTTTATTGTTTTTTATAATATTATTATGCTGAGAACTTGTTATCACATCATGAACCTGCATTAGATTGCACGTCCGAAGAGCTTTTGGTGGTAGCCCTTCAACGCTAAAGTCGGAAACATATTGTAGAAAGGAAAAAATGAAACACTTTTTTCCGTCTTCTTAGATTGCTATGGTGGTAGAGAAATCTCTATTTTTTGGTGAATTTTTGAATTTGACTCCGAGTATATTATGAGCCTGTTTGGTAGGGATTTTTGGGGGAAGAATTGATTTTGAATAGTGATATGATGGGAAATGTGTGGTTGAAAAAGAAGAAAAAAGTATTGATGTGATGAAAAATATTATTTTATTGAAAAATGTGTGGTTGAAAATGAGAATTGATTTGAGAATCAGAAACAAACAGGGCCTTGGGACATTTACGTCATGAATTAAAGTTTTTCGAGAATCTCCATTTTCAAGTGAATTTTCAAATTTGATTCCGAGTATATTATATAGGGACATTTTCGTCATGAACTCTCCTACTATCCAAACTACCCATTTAGGGAGTGTTGGCACCACGTGTTTTATACATATACAATGTGTATGTTTATGCAATGATGCAATTGTCATTCAGAATGAGCACATGGTGTCATTATAGTACCTATACATCCCATAATTATTTGTACTGTAATTCTTCAATGAAATCAAGATCCTGAATTCTCAAATTGTTACCCCCAAATTCTCAGTCATGGAAACCCTCCATCTCCCCACCAGCTTAATTATATCAAGAAACCTATCGCTCAACAGAACCAGAAGAATCAAGCTCAAAGTCAACCAAAATTTCGGTAATAGACACACATCCCTAAGCTCCCTCGTTTCCACCCCTCATTTTCCCGTCATCAAATGCTCCACCCACCACCATGAACACCATGACCACGATCACCACCACCACCACCACAACCATAACCACCATCATGGTCCTAGTAATGACGGTTCTGTCCGGCTCACCAAATTTCAGGAAAGTTTTTTAAGTTTTGCCAAGACGGTCAAATGGACCCACCTGGCTAATTTCTTGAGGGAACATTTGGAGCTCTGTTGCTGCTCAGCTGCTCTATTTTTAGCCGTTGCAGCTTGCCCTTACTTGATCCCCAAGCCAGCAGTCAAGCCGCTTCAACAAGCCTTCACTTTGATTGCCTTCCCTCTTGTGGGGGTAATTATTACTTTAATTAGCTAAATTTTCTGCTCGTTTAGCGAAAACGCATTTTTTATTTTCCCTTTCTTCTTACCCCAACTTCTTAATTTAAGCGTATATTTTGAAAATATAGGTCTCGGCCTTGTTTGATGCTGTAATGGATATTACGGGTGGCAAAATTAATATTCATGTACTTATGGCGCTTGCGGCATTTGCTACTGTGTTTATGGGGAATGCTTTGGAAGGTGGATTGCTTTTATCTATGTTCAATTTGGCTCACATTGCAGAGGATTATTTTACTGGACGGTCTAGGATTGATGTCGAGGAGTTAAAAGAGAATCATCCTGAATCTGCACTAGTGTTGGATGTGAAGAATGGGAAGTTGCCGAGTTTCTCTGATTTGACATACCATGAAGTTCCTGTGAACGATTTAGAAGTTGGATCTTATATATTGGTCAAAGCTGGCGAGGTCTGTGTTTCATGAACTTTTAATCTTCACTGTTCAATTTTATGCAATATTTCGTGGCTTGAATTGGCCATCACTTATGAAGTAGGTCATAGATTAGCATATTGTGTTAATTAAACTCAAATGTTATGTTGCTTCTATGCTGTATTACATTTAACCCAGTTGAATTATTGATTTCAGTAGATTGAGAATGCAAGCATGAGTTCTCTTGAATATCATTTGGAAAATGCTTATGTCACGACTAGAAAATATTTGTATAAGAATTCCTTATTCATTGGTTAATTTTTGTAACCAGCTGATGTCCATTTCTAGTCCCTTTTCCACTTACAAATTTACGAATAAAATCCAACTTATTTTCTTTCATCTCACACTTTAACTCTCTCTTCCTCGACTTCAATAAGGCCACGAACATGACAATAAACAACTGAAAGATTATTTGTGGTAAAAAAAACCTATAGTCACCTTGAAGCCTGCTGAACATGATGGTCAACAGTAAAAGGCGAAGGTGTTGGGCAAGTTGTTTAATCCGTCTCAATTGTGGTTTAAACGCCTGAGAGTTTGTCAATTATATTTTTCTGAGAAAGGTCTTATGTGGTAATAATGAGAGTTTTCTAAGCATGCTCTAAAGAATGTTATAATCATGCAATAATCTAAACTAATGAAAAAGATACCCAAAGTGTCTAGAAACTATGATGAACTAATTTTCTGTTTCCTTTCTAGAAATCTCTTGCAATTTTATCAGTGTGCTAGTTTTCCCGAGAATTACTATGCTTGTGCTGAACCTTTAACATATTGATCTAAAATATGATTAGATCTTGCAGAATAGAACATCAGTTTCCAAAGACTAAGCCTTTTTACCCTAATAATGCTTTGATCCTCCATGAATATGCATAAATTGGAATTTTCCTTTCCCATTGTATAAAGCTTTCTTAATTGATTACAAGCACATGGAATAAGATTTTGTAGGTTTTCTTTCTTGGCAAATGAGAGTGTCTTTCTGGATGAGACTACAATGCCACTTTCTAACTTCTAGAGAATATCGTGAAATGAAAGGTTGAAAATTAGTCAGAGTAACACCAAGTATGAGGAGTTAATAAGATTAGAATTCGTGAAATACCATTGTGAAAATTTTCACTCTTAAGCTTGATAATTCAAAGCGAAAGGTTTTGGAGATGATGTAACACAAAAAAATAAGGTTGATCAGTTTAAGTGGATGGTGCTTCTAGAATTTTGGGTAATCGAACAAGACTGGAAGGGAAATTCTATTAGTCTGGTACAATAGTTGTAATGTTATAAGGGATCTAAATTATCAATGAGATTGAATAAGATTACGGAGATCGTCGAAAATTACGATTATATTATCATTAAAATTGTATCATATATAGATAGATTGCTTTTACTATATTTAGTTATGATTTTAGTTCTATATAATGAGAGAACCTCTCACATAGAGGGGCATCGAGTCTTATAGAATATTATTATGTATATTTGACATAAATTTGGGTTTTCAAGAAACAATAAACACATGAGTTAGGTGTGATAGGGATATGAATGCTGACATTGGTTGGAGTAAAACAAGGAGAGATATAGTGATAAGTACATTTGAGGGTCGACTAAAGTTATACGGCCTAATTGACGATAAACTGCGTGGGAGTACTAGTCAGTGCTAAATTATTTCTTATCTGCTTTCTCTGAAGTCATTTCTATATTTACCCGTGCCAATGTGAGCTTTTGCTTTGGTGTGATTTAAGTGTTGAATTGTTTAACCTCCAAACATATCCTTTTCTTTGTGTGGTGAACCGTAAATATGTTGCCTAAAATTTAATATTTTGATGATTTGGAAAAGGCTAGCAACTGCAATCTGTGGTTGGTAGTTCAACCTATTTCAGCCACGTTTGATAAAGCTTTTTGAGATTATAAATTGGTGGGTTTCCGTGAAACGAGTGGTTAAAAAGTGGATGCAAGTTGTGGGACAATGAAATGTGTAGTTAAAATGTAGTTTGACCAGTTTATAATCTCAAAAAAGATCTGTCAAACAGGGGCTCAATCTGTTAATCGTACATCGAATATGAGTTTTATGTAAATTTTGTTTCCTTCATTGGGGTTTTTTCTTACACTGAATCTCTGTGAAGTTCATGGCCTTGTTGATGTAGCCTCTGCCATTTTCAGAATTACTTGATTGTATTTGTGTAAAGATTTTTTTTTGATAAGTAATATGAAAATTTTATTCATCAAAAGATAATACATGGGGAATGTATTATCAATTTAGACAACACATAAACGACATGAAATTAGTCAACCCTTCTATATGATTAGGAGATGCTATATTGAACCAACTATACAAGGTTAGATAAAATAATTCTCTGAACTGCTCTTTTGATCTTGTCTTGTCTTCAAAACAGCGGCTGTTCCTTTCATTCCATACGCACCATACTATGCAACCCGGAATAAGATCCCATACAATCCTACTCTCCTTATCACGAAGTTTCCTCCTCCATGCCAGCAACACATCAATAATTCGTCTAGGCATCACCCAATCCAACTGTTGGGAAGCTAGAATGGTGTTCCAAAGCCACCGAACACCATCGCAATGAATGAACAAGTGATCAATCGTCTCCCCATCCTTCTTACACATATAACACCACGCGGTAATACAAAAACCCCTTTTTCGAAGGTTATCCGCCGTTAACGCTTGCCCCCTCACAACTGTCCACAATAAAAAAGCCACCCGAGGGGGTAATTTACATTGCCACACCTTCTTCCATGGGAATGAGCTTTGCACAGGTTCTAATAAGGATCTAAAGTAAGAACGAATCGAGAATGTACCATTCCGAGCCAACCTCCACCTGCTACGATCACCTTCTCCAAGCTGAATGTGCACCTCATGCAAAGAGGTCAAAAATAACGCACAATCATCTAATTCCCAATCCTGTAGGCCCCTCTCAAAGATAGTATCCCAACGGTGACTTCCATTGCGAATGGTGAGTACCTCATTCACCATAGCAGACTGCTCCACGGCAATGCGATACAAAGCAGGAAATCGCATCTTTAGTGGATGATTACCACACCAACGATCGTCCCAAAATCTGATGTTATTGTCATTTCCCACCTCATAGGACAAATTATCTCGGAAGTCACTCCATCCCCGTCGGATATACCTCCACATGCTCACCCCATAGGATCCACGACCGTCAACTAAGCACCAACCCCCCTCCATAATACCAAACTTCTCTCCTATAATTTCTCTCCAAAAACTCATCCTCTCCACTCCAAATCGCCATAGCCACTTGCCCAGTAAAGCCTTATTAAACAGAACCAGCTTCCTCAAGCCAAGCTCCCCCATCCTTACAGGAGAACAAACCACACCCCACTTGACCAAATGAAGTTTCCTCTCTTCTCCCATCCCTGCCCAAAGAAACTCCCGTTGAATCCTCTCTAATCTATTTGCCACTGCAGCAGGAATGAGAAACAATGACAAAAAATAAGTAGGGAGGTTGGAAAGAGTGGATTTAATGAGAGTAAGACGGCCACCCTTTGAAAGATACATACGCTTCCACCCCGCTAGCCTCTTCTCCATCCTTTCTATGATTCCATTCCAAATATGTTTACTTTTGAACCTTGCCCCTAGAGGGAGCTCAAGGTAAGATATAGGCATTTGCGCAACCCTACAACGTATTTGTGTAAAGATCATCTAAAATTTGTTATTCATAATGTTGGTTTTTATGATGGGCAGTCAGTGCCGGTAGATTGTGAAGTCTTCCAAGGTAGATCAACAATTACCATTGAACACTTGACTGGGGAGGTCAAACCCGTAGAAAAGAAAGTCGGGGACAGCATTCCTGGTGGTGCTCGCAATGTTGATGGTATGATGATTGTTAAGGTACGTATGTCACTCACTCATTTGTTTCGTAATTATCTTGCAACGAATCATAAAATCTTTGAAGTTAAAAATGTTGTGGATGTACCAAATATTATTCATGATTTTATTTGCATTTTTAGTTAGTCAATTTTTTCAGTTTCATTGGATTGACATAGAATTTCTGGAAAGTAAAATGGTCAGTAAAAAATGTTGTTTGCTTTTTCCTGAAATATTCTCATGAAGTTTGTTTGACAAACCTTCTCTTTTAATTTTTATATCGATGCAAACTTTTGACTCGGAAAAGTAGATGAATGTAGTTACCCTTTACATGCTTCTTAATGAGCTAAATCATTCCTCAAATTGCTTCCTCTATGGTGACTGATAAATTATAATTTGATGTGAAAAGTGTCATGCTCCATGAGTAATGTAAAAGATGTTGATTATTAGGAAAACAACTACTATTGAAGGAACTTATCAATATTACTCTATCCGTCTCATAAAGATAGTTTTGTTTTCATTTTTCATCTGTCCCAAATTATAGTCATACTTCTTATTTGGAAGTGTAGTTAATATATTAGGTTCCTAATATGTCCCTATTTAATGTGCTTTGTTATTACAAATATAAACCACTTCATTATTCAATTGTACTTGGAACAATAAATTAAAAATCAAAAAATCATTTCATCTCCCATGACATTTATTCATTTGTATTTGTATTGGATGACTTTGGAATGTTAATTAATTTGATGCTTGCATTAAACAATGACTAGTACCAAGAATAGTATAATTACCTTGAATATTGAATGCATAATTTAATTACCTTGAATATTGATTACATTAATGTAGTGGTATATTAGAAAAAATTATAGTAAAATTTATTATTTCAACTATATTAACTAAATTTTCTGAATCTATGTGAAAAAAGTAGGGCTATCTTTATGGGACGGAGGGAGTATTGTTTAATAGTAATTTCAGAATTTTGGAGCTCTGACAGATTGAAATGTAGAATTGTGTCTTTATTTTTCGCTTATTAACATGAGTTTTGCTGTGATAATGTCAAGAAGGGGAATGGATGGATAACCATAGTTCGGGGAAGGCCAATCTCAAGTCTTTTATTGTTCACCATTTCACACCATGTGGTTTCAGTATGGAAAATTGCTCATTTCCGCTGCCTATCTTCTCTTTGCTGTTTGTATCATGCTTTGGCCATGCCTAGTGGAGTGTGAGTTCATGTTAGTTTTATTGTTCATGTGATGGAAATTTCCCTTCCAATCACAGGATTTTAGGTTTTCAGTTTATGCTTGGAGATCCTTAATTAATAATTGCATTTTGTGTTCTTATTTTGATTCTTAACAGCCCTCTTTCCATTGATCACCCCTGGATAGATTACATTGGCAGTTCTAGTTCTCATTACTGCCCAGGAAAAGTGCTTTTATATTTTACTTCATTGGTTTTTAAGTTGTTAAATTCAATTTAGGCAACGAAGACATGGAAAGAGTCAATGCTGAGCAGAATTGTGCAATTGACTGAAGAAGCTCAATCAAGTAAACCAAGGCTTCAAAGATGGCTTGATAAGTTTGGCGAGCATTACAGTAAAGCAGTTGTAGTTCTATCATTTGCAGTTGCTTTACTGGGGCCATTGCTATTCAAATGGCCATTTTTCAGTACATCAGGTATATTATGGATCTATTTCCTCAATCAATCATTCTGCACAATATATACCCTATGAATTGCACTGGTGTCTCCTGACTCCTTCCACCTGTCGCCAAGTGGTGGTTGCCCTCTGTAATGCCCCAAAATTTCACAAACACCGGAGGGTTACCAAAAATTCAATTTTCGTGGAGTGATAAAATAATATTCTATAAATAAAAATAATTGGAATATTCATAATGAAAACATAATCACAAATTAAATAATTGTCCTTGAACAGATTAAACTGGCTAATAATTTGAAGAAAAAAATAAACATAATATTTTATCTCTTCGATTCCTATTGGCAGTCGCATCACCATCCCGTCACTGTTCCAATCGACCCGAACTAACCTGTAAAATTTTGTAAGAGTATTTAAAAATACCCAGTAAAATACGTACAATTTTCATACACAATTATATACAATAAAACAAACACTTCATACCACTCTTTTTTTATGTAGTATATCGGTGACCAAACGACACACCCATGTTAGGTTATCTTAAATTCTCTTAGGATCTCTTATCTCTTAATAAAGAATTCGAAGGTCCACTGACAATTCATGCATAAATTACTGAATATAAAAGCATAAAAAAACAAAAAATTTGCACAAAAGTATCTTACCTTGATTTATCAAACGAGCTTTTGATAAAAAAATATACTTGCAATTTACAACTGTTTTATATGAAAGCTGTCATGTAAAATTCTTTGGTAGTGAATTGTGGGACAATTGCACACTATTTATAGTTGAAATTTTCAATTGAGTTTGTATACAATTAGAATTTAAAACGATGTATATAAGGAATTTGGATAAGAATTGATTTCAAAAAATAGAATTATGATTACTTTTAAACTTCGTCAAATTAAGATTGCAATCGAATTCTATCCAAATCACAAAAAGATTATCATTATCAAAATCAACATTTATCACTCTATCGATACATAATTATTTGACTCAAATAAGATTAAAACTTATTTCATTTTAGTCCTCATTTTTTTTCAAAATATTAAAAATATAGTATATAAAACAAATAAAATTTTATTCTAAAATTTTCAGGTGTTACACCCTCTTATCTTACATCTTCAATTTATATGGACTGCTACTGGTCATACTTGCTATTTCGATAGTGGTGGAATATGGTACCACTTTGTTTGATGTTGGTTGTGTGGACAGAGAAATAGGAGAGCCTTTACGAGGATTGATAACTCATCCTGGGGGTTCCGAAGTTTGATGCTCCTCTTTTTATTTTATTTTTTGGTGCACAAATCTATCTGTGTGTTAGGTACATGGACGGATGCTTTTACTGTCCCTTTTTGACTCTTTTTAAATTAAAACTATTTATTTCTCATACTCATTTTAAATCACACATGCACCCAATAAAATATTCTGCACATAAACTTAAAAACTTTTCCTACTTTTTAACCACGCGATATTCAAAAATCACTATTCAAAACATCATTTTTCCGAATTTCTTTTTATAATAGCCATCAAACAGGGCAATATTAGATGCGCTTTGATTTTTTTGTACACCTTGTACATGGGGTTTCCTGAAATTTGATTCTAATAAAGTAACTTAATTTATATAAACAAAAGGAAGCATATATATAATAATTTGTTCTTGAAACAGATTGTTGCTTTTCGCCTGAGTTTAAACTGCTTGTGTTTTCTACATGAATCTCCGGTCACCTGTCTATTTGTTTGTTGTACATGATACGCATATGTATATTTTGAGTGGATCTTTTGATATATATGCTGTGTAATTTTATTTGTTCTTTTAGTTTGCAGAGGATCAGTTTACAGGGCATTGGGGCTTATGGTGGCCGCCTCACCATGTGCTTTGGCTGTAGCCCCACTGGCATATGCTACAGCAATTAGTGCCTGTGCAAGAAAGGTATTTATCGATCTTATTTAGTATGTTATATAGATGCTAGAATGATTCGTTCTTGTTCAGTTGTTCATGGGTTTGTTCCAAAACGCAGCAAATTACCTGATTGACTTGCCTAAATGTCATGATGTGATTTCAAATCTATGAACATTTTAATGATGTCAACCAATGTCACACAATGGGCATCTGGCTTTGGCTTTGTTCAAATCGGGTAGCAACAAACTATACTATACTGCTTTCTATTAGAAGTAATGAACTAATGATGATCTACAATATTTGTTTTTGTTGGGGGGGGTGGAATTTTTGTGAGATTGAACTTTTGTTACTCCTTTACTCCCATTATATATAAATTTAATTTTGACAGGGAATCTTGCTCAAGGGTGGACATGTTTTGGATGCTCTAGCTTCTTGTCACACCATTGCGTTCGACAAAACTGGCACATTAACAACTGGAGAATTCACATGCAAAGCAATTGAACCAATACATGGACATGTTAGCAACAGTGGGAAAATAAAAGCTTCATGCTGTGTGCCAAGCTGTGAGAAAGAAGCTCTTGCCGTGGCTGCTGCCCTGGAGAAGGGAACTACTCACCCCATTGGAAGGTTGTTTCATTTATCTGCAAATCTCTCACAAAACATACTAATTTCGTTTTGCTAATATTAATCGATTTCATTGCAAGTCTATATATACAAACTTGAAGCTGAAGACTTGTCCAGTTGTTTTAGAGTTTGTTTGAGCCCCATCTTTTGGAAAAATAGATTTTATAATAGTTATTTTTTGGAGAATGTGTGGTTAAAAAGTGAGGGAAAAATTTGGGTTGAAGTGTAAATTATTTTATTCGGAGAATATCTGGTGAAACATTAGTTTGGGGGAAAATGAATTTTTAAAGAATGGAGCTCAAACCTAGACTTAGTAACTGCTTTAAGTTTTAACTTGGATAGATGACCGTTATTGCTGCTTTCCTCTCTGTTTACGGTTGAAAAGGTTGGTTTTTTTTTTGTTTCAAATAATTATTTCCATAAGAATACAGTACATATTATTTTGAGAAGCAATGGAATAGATGCACGAGATGAATTTTGATAATATTTTAATACTGTATCACCTTCACTTGGTATTGCAAATTAAAGCCTACAGACCTACCACCTGACATGACCACCACATTCTTCTAATAAATCAATTAGACTGGGTACCAGTGATAAAATTTGCTTCAGAAGAATAAGAACTGGAAAAGGACAATAAAAATGAAAAAGAGAGAAGGGGCAGCTTTTGTGTACATTGGTTAATAGTTTACTGACATTTTCGTGGTCATGTCTCTGCCGGATTTTTGTTGCGTTTTTAGGGAATTCATGGATCAGTTGAAATTCCTTGCACTGGATTTTTACATGTTTGTGCTCAAGCGTGGTGCCACTCTGGACAATTTTTATAATTGAATTTACATCTTCTTTGTTGGTACAGAGCTGTTGTAGATCATAGCACGGGAAAAGATCTCCCTTCTGTTTCTGTTGAAAGTTTTGAAAACTTGCCTGGCAGGGGTCTTTTTGCAACAATTTCTTGCATTGAGGTACTGGATTTTATATAACTAGACTAGATACCTGTTTTAAGACCACTAACTACTAGTATGTGATCCTGACAGCCTCTTCACTTGGGGACAATTAGTTTTAGATTGAAATTCTGGTAGATTCCCAATCAATTATAACTGGAAACTAGAAGAGCTGTTATTGCATTGATGTAAAAATAAGGAAAACTGTGATTGACCTGGGTGTATTGAACTATTGATTTATAAAATGAAATGAATTATAGAAATAATAGGCATTCAAGTGGTCTCTCTCTCTCTCCTTCACTTTTCACTGCAATTACATGAAAGAATTAGGGATGGCAAAAAAACCCGACAAACCCGATACCCGCGGGGACCCGCCCCGAATGGGGAGGGAAAAACCCGCTTAAACGGGTAACGGGGGCGGGGACGGGTATTGGGGTCCCCGCCCCGCCCTGCCCCGTTTAAAAAAATTTTTTTTTTTTTTTTTTTTTTGAAATTCAATACTTTGAATGAAAATTTTCAATACTTTGAATGAAAATTTTCATTAGTTCTAATAGAAAAATAGCAACTAAAATTATTTGTCTAAATATAATGAATATGGACAATAAAAAAAATTATCAAAAACTTAAAAAAAAAAAAAAAATTAAACGGGGAATAAACGGGGAAATATCCCGCCCCCGCCCCGCCCCGCCCCGCCCCGCCTTAAACGGGGAACGGGGCGGGGATGGGGATGAAATTTCTTAACGGGGCGGGGGACGGGGAGGGCTTCCCCGCCCCCGCCCCGCCCCGCCCCGCCCCGTTGCCATCCCTAGAAAGAATAAACACCAGAGCACCCCACATGCACATTTACACCCTATTGTTTTGGCTTTGAATTTATTCTAGAATATTTCCTGGACTATTCGCCCTTTTTACGAACTAATAAGCTGGTAAGGAGAACCAAGTGTGCTACGCTTCACGTAGCTGAGCTGATGTTGGAAGTGACTGCCTCTTTCTGTATCTGGCCTATCAAATCCATTTTTCAACCAATCACCTGCCATTCTCTTATTGTGTAACCAATTTTTGGGCTTTCTACTTTTTTTGGTCCTATTGCTCGTCTAGCTAATTAAGAAATCTTCATCTTTGGTTCCAATAAGATTGAGGAGGTCCACTTTTGAAGGAAGACCGTTATCCCCTAATTATCCATCTTGGTAGCTTGTTGTGTGATTCCATAAAGAGAGAATAACATGTCAACCTCAGTGTATTCATAAGAAAGCTTGATTTCTTATGTTGCTAAAAAACTGTGTTCAGGCTCGTTGAGTTCATTAATGCCTTAGAGATACACTGTTCTCTAATCTTTTCCTGTGGTTAGTTTTCAAGCAATTGGATCCCTTCTTAATGAGATTCCTCTACAATTTAAGTGGTGCTGTGTGGAGTTGTCGAAATTCTCTGTTAGTTGATTTTAATATAGGTGACTATGATACGTATGGTTTTTTTCATGGTGTCATATGGTTCTTTCAATATCATGATTATTTTACTGTTTAGAAAGCCTACGCGGCCTATTCTTGCACAACCGATTGGATATATGACGTGTTGGCATATTTGGGGGTTCTTCTTGTGAATTCGGTGAGATAATGACATGTTATGTCGTTAATAAATTTGTTTTCCATTTATCTAGTTTGGTTTTGTGTTGGGCACTATCTTTTCCAAATACACAGTTCTGCCCAGTGTCTATCATATCTAGTATGTGGGGACTAGGCTGTCTCATGTGTTCCTTTGCTTTTGTGATCACTCTAATTAGTTCGATCCAAGGTTTTGATGGGTTAATCAACTTACATGTGCGTCTAGAAAAAAGTGGAGTGGATATGCTGTGTTTAACCGTTTCTTGTATATCTTATTTCTGGATTGTTTTGTAAGTAATGACAGTCGAATTAAGTCTACAATAATTTTCAATTCACTATAGCCAGGACTTGGAGATGGTAAGCCATTGAAAGCTTCACTTGGTTCTGTGGATTATATCACATCACTTCTTCAGTCTGATGATGAATCCAAAAAGATTAAGGAGGCTGTTAGCACTTCTTCTTATGGAGAGGACTTTGTTCGTGCTGCTCTCTCGGTTAATAACAAAAAGGTGAACTTTCCTTCTTTTTTTTTTTTTACCAGATTAATTTTGAGAAAGGCAAAAATCTTGTTCAGTTTTACTATTTTGTACAAAGTACTTGCAATAAATATGATGAGAGTCATGGAGATGCACACTTAGATCTGCAGTTGTCAAATTATGGTCAACTTATAATCTAGTGATTCTTCCCTTTTTCTTTTAATCATTTTTTTTTTTAATTTTGTATATCCTTTGATTTGGAACCTCTTAACTTGCTGATATATCGTTAAAGAGGTTAACAACTTGTGAATGTGATGCTGATTAACATTGCACTGTTTTAAATAAGTAAATATGTTTCTCTAGGTGGAGGTGAAGATAAATTCGAAGTTAGAGTAGAGGTATAACAACTTACCGAAATTAATATGTTTGGAACAACATGTTCAGTGAACAGAGAAAAGTAGAATGCTAGCCTGGAATTCAGCGAAAGTGTTTAACCACTAGATTATAAGTTTTTGTGAGACTTGAACCTAGGACCTTTGCTTCTTTCAATGCCCTGTTGAATTACTTGATCTAAAAGTTAAGCTGGCTGTTGGAGGGGCACATGTATATATCATTTAGAGGGTGTTTGACACCCATTTTTTAGAGAATAAAATTTTTGGAATAGTGATTGATGGGAGAATATGTGGTGGAAAAGTTTTAGATTTGTGTGTAATATTATTTTATTGAGAGAATGTGTGGTTGAAATGAAAAAAATGAGAATGAGATGAGAATGGGTGCCAAACATGGGCTTACTCCTTGTTTTCAACAAAAAGTGATGAGCGTAACATACAAATGAGACTAGTGGGATATGATCGAAGCAAAGATTTTGCGTTCAGACATCATCGGTCGTGTCTACTGTATTTTGAGCAAATGGTTTGTTCTCATTGTTTTTTCTCATTGTTTTTATTAATACGTAATTCCATGAATTTGAAAGTAATAAAAGCTGGCCTAGTTTCGAGCACTCAAATTTCCTACCTAAAACCTGGGAATCAATGAAGATAACAAAATAGTACTGTCGTATTGACATTCTTGTCAACTAAATGCTCAAGGCCTTTTGAATCCAATAGCCCCTTAATCTACTACATTATCTTTAGATTCTAGCGTGAGTAAAAACTGGCACTCGTGAACTTTATTTTTATATTTGAAATGCAGGTAACTCTATTCCATTTTGAAGATAAGCCTCGACACTGTGCTTCAGATGTCATAAAGGCATTGCAATATGATGGAAAGCTCCGTGTCATGATGTTGACTGGTGACCATGAGTCAAGCGCATGGAGAGTGGCAAATGCTGTGGGTATCAAAGAAGTTCACTGCAGCCTAAAGCCTGAGGATAAACTCTATCACGTTACAAGTATCTCCAGAGATACAGGTGCAAATATCCATCATATTCAGTCCCTAAAAGAGTTAACCTTCAATTTTTCTTGCTCCCTCCACCGTGTTATTAGTAACAATACTTGTATTCAAGTTTATGATCCCTCATCATGCCTAGCAAGTTTCAAATATACTCAATAAAAGACTCGATACCCCTCTTTATGAGAGGTTCTCTCATTAAATAGGACTAAAATAACAACTAAATATGGAAACAATCAATTACAATATTAATTAATGGTAAAAACAATTTATCTATATCTAATACAATTATAATAATATAATCGTAATTTTCGACGATTTTCAGAATCTTATTCAATTTCAACGACCTCTGTAATTTTATTCAATCTCATTGATATTCCCCCTCAAATTGATGTTGGCAAAAGCATCAATTTGCAATCATGAATTAGCGACGGTGACAATATTTGTGCCCACGAAGAAGAAATCCAAATCAAAGCAACCAACTACGAAAATTAGGGACGATGAGAGATCAAGAACAACAAAGAATGCAGAAATAACAAAGAACTACTCCAAAGTCACTTCAAGAACACTCCAAAGATACTACGAGAACTCACTCCCCCAAGAAGAATTTCCAAAAGAAATTCACAAAGTGTGCCGACGCACACAGTGAGCTCTATTTGTCGGGAGAACTTAGTCGAACACATAATTCGTATTCCAACAAAAGCTCTAATGCCAAAACACCGGCCAAAACTCCAGATACTGTAAGTGGAAGAAATCCCACAAAACATCCACACCAAAAAACTCATAGACAGATTTTTTTTATTTTTTATTTTTTTGGGTAAATTTTTAGAATAAAAAAAATGCTGATTTTGAATTACTTTCTCAATACGTTAAAAGGAACATGAACATAAAAAGTAACAGTTGATTTGACGAAGACCAGACGGGAGGAGCAAAAAAAGCTCCTCCCGCCTTGAGAAAACCTAACCAAGAAAACAAGAGAAAAATCTAAGGATTGGCTCTGATACCATGTCAAATTTACTCAATAAAATACTCGATGCCCCTCTTTGTGAGAGGTTCTCTCATTAAATAGTACTAAAATAACAACTAAATATGGAAACAATCAATTACAATATTAATTAATGGTAAAAATAATCTATCTATATCTAATACAATTATAATAATATAATCGTAATTTTCGACGATTTTCGAAATCTTATTCAATTTTTAACGATCCCTGTGATCTTATTCAATCTCATTGATAGCAAGGACCTGACAAGTCCTTTTTCTGGAAATGATGGTGTTTTCATCGGTGACGGTAAATCTCCTAACAATATTCGATTGATTTTCTCTCTTATGAGACAGGAGGAATGTTAATGGTATCCTATCTCAAATAAAGGTGAAACTAAAATACAACATATGAGTACTTGGGGTACTCCTTTTAACAAGGTTAGGCTTTTAAGATGAAATTACAACATATGAGTACTTGGGGTACTCCTTTTAACAAGGTTAGGCTTTTAAAATGAAATTATATGTCCTAGTACGGTATCAAAGCCCAATAAGCTCAAACGAGCAATTCAATCCGTTTAAAGCTCAAACGAGCATCAGGATTCCATGATTTGATTGGTGTGATCAAAAGAGACATCATCTTGCAGGGGATTGGTAAGGGTAATTTCCCAGAAGGGCTCAGGTTACTCCTCTTAACAAGGTTAATCTTTTAAAATGGAACTTATTACTAATAATGAATAGTGCAGTTTTTTTCATACCCTAAGTTAAAGACTTCGCCTTCTTTCATTTAGTATCTATGCCACAGCATATTCCATTTGTGCGACTGAGACCTCTTCCTGAAATATATCACCAATGAATAGATCCTTATTATCAATGTTCGTAAATATACTTGAGAATTACATTGTTCCGTCATACTATCTTCTTTTAGCTGGACATAAATTGATGTCTTATGTAGATTTAACCATGCATATCAACTGCTGATTACAAGCAACACGGAAGAATACATATAGAATTCATAATGATCTTCATCTTTTGAAATTTTGGGCAGGGGGGGGCCTCATAATGGTAGGTGATGGTATCAATGATGCACCTGCCCTGGCGGCTGCCACTGTGGGTGTTGTTCTAGCTGAACGTGCCAGTGCAACTGCTATAGCTGTTGCAGATGTGATGTTGCTGCAGAACAATATTTTGGGGGTTCCATTTTGTGTTGCTAAATCTTGGCAAACGACTTCTTTGGTATTTCATTTTCCTTTTCTTAGTTTTCACGCGTGTATATCTTTTGTACTATCCAATTTATTATAAATATTAATGCTCTTCTTGTGCAGGTTAAGCAAAACGTGGCCCTTGCATTATCTAGCATTGTTCTGGCATCTCTTACATCTGTTTTGGGGTTTCTTCCTCTCTGGTTAACGGTATATTTATCTAAGAACTTTATTTTGCATTCACATGCTTCAATTTTCATTAATTTAAGCTGTTGCGATTTTTCGTCTGGTGTCAAAGAAAATGTGTTATGAACTGTGTCAGCTAACTAACTGCATAAAATATTAGTGACTGAAGTGCAATGTTTACCTATGTTAATATTCGTGTCAATTTACATTGTACTCAAGGTCAATACATAATCTTATCTTTATTTACCTTTAACATGCAGGTCCTTTTACACGAAGGTGGTACCCTTCTTGTTTGTCTGAATTCAATCCGGGCTTTACATGCCCCAACATGGTCTTGGAGGCACGATATTCAGACACTAGCTGAAAAATTAAAATCACTATTTGAATTCAAAAACCGTCGCACCATCCAAGCTGCAGGGTTGTAATTACACCATTTTCCGTCATATTTCGGTGGTTTCGGGTCCTTGCAGTGGTGAATAGATTGGGTTGAATTCTCATCGAGTATACCACACTGCATTGAAGTTCCTTGTTAAAAGTTTTGAGGTTGACAGGCTAATGTATTTATGCCACCTGTAAAATGCCTTTAAATCTCTGTTTTCTTGTTGAAGCTTCCACTTTAGAAGTCAAATTTGAACTTGGAATGAATTTTATTTTTTACGTTTGGATATATTCTCGATAATTAAGTTCAAATGAATCATTTCATCATTTTCAGTGGGGACAGGAATCCCCAATTTTCTTTTAACATGGGTTATAAACGGAATGCCGACAATCGATGTAGTTTGAAAGATGCCCCATTTTAATGGAAGCTGACCACTGATTCATCTGCCTGTCATTCTTCATAACAGTCCACTCCAGTCCAGAATCTAGATTTATCCATAAGAGGAAATTGCAAAAAATGTTCACTTTTACTGTTTTACAGTCATTTGAAAATGTTCAAAATTTCTTCTATGTCCATTTTACTATAATATAGATCAAAATGCTCTCATTAACATTTTTAAATTCAACAATGAAGACAAAAGTATTTCAGTATTTGTATGATTAAAAATTATATTGACCAATAATAATTTGACATATAATTTATACTACTTATTTTAAAAAATACCATGTCAATCATGCATTAAATGATCACTTCTCCCTATAAGTAAGTAAATAAAACATTTATAAAATGTCGATGAGTACACTTAAAATGTCAAGAACATTATAAAATGTATGAAACTCTCATGTTGAGAACAAAATTTCATTCTAAACAAATGAAGTGTCAAATGTGAAAATAAACAGGGTCCAAATGTCGATAAGAGCAATATCGAGAACGTTATGAAATGTCAAGAATAATAATTATTAAACACAACTTATCAGCAAAAATAAGATTTAAAAAAAAAAATTTGCCTTCTACCGAGAATTGTGGAAAGCCTAATCAACTACAAATGCAGATGAATTGGAAGCATATAATTATTTTTTCGTGTTATTAATTTTTCTACTTCATCTTCTTCATTTTTTTCCCAAAATTCTTGGTCAATACCTAATAGATAATAAAAGCAAATAAATCCATTAGATATTAGTTAGTATTAATGTAACTTCTCATGGAAGCTACTTGTTCTTTTAGAAATTTGTGATAAATTTAACAAAAAATTGTTTCGTTTTTCATTGAGAGTATAATAGACAATATGATACCAAATTTGACCATTTTTACAAGAATTATCAAAACACACTTTGCAATTGACGAACTTGAAATTGGTCATTTTTGTAAATTTCCCTATCCATGATGATCCCTTTTCCTTCAATTTTGTCTTGAAATATCTGTCCGTTCCTATCAATCACAGCTACCTTCTATTTCTGAATTGTCAAACTTCGAACAAGAAACCAACAGTGCCCTATGCAAACGAATAGGAATAGGAATAGGAATAGGAATAGGAATAATCTTAAAATCTGTCACCAACAACACATAGCACTACTGTAATCTTGGGAAAACAAAACCAACTTTAATTCTGTTAATTGTAACAAAAAAAAAAAGGGAACTTGATTGATTTTTTTTTGGCTTTCATTTTCCTTAAGACATTTCTCAGAATGGAACGGATAGAAAAGATCCAAACTTTCTGCTTCCTCGCTTCTTTTAACAACTATTTTTCCACCCGTCTTTTTTCTTCTTACTGTACACTAACCAAAATTATTTTCTGGAAATATTCACTAATAAGAAACTAAGATAGTTTCTTTCTCCTCTCCAAAACTAAATTAATCAATTCTACTGATTCCAATGCGATTCATGGCTGCATTCCTAAATCCTTCATCTGCATTTGCATTTGCATTTGCTTGCTGCATGCACATCCCAATCTGTTGATACTGTTGCTGCTGAAATTGATGTTGGAAATATTGCTGCTGCTGCTGCTGTTCTAGCCCCATCATGTAATTTCTAACCTCTGTTCTTATCATGCCCTGCATCACAGACATCAACTCTGCTGTAAAAGGCACAAAAACCTTATCTTGCTGTTGTTGAATCTGCACCAGTGGTGATGGTGGTGCCGCCTTAGAAATTGATCCAAATGCCGTCTTTTGATTAGTTGGAATTTGCAGTTGGATTGCAGTAGCAGCTTTAGCCTGTGGCAGTGCTGCTGGAGAAGGTGAAGGCGGAGGCGGTGGTAGGACAGAGAGAAGCTGGAGGGAACTTTTTGACTGAGTTGACTCGGCCTTAGAATTCGGTGACCGTAACGAGTCAACTCCAGGAAGCGACAGGCTTAGAGAAGTCGGAGGATCGTTGCTCGATGACCCGGTCTCAACCGGAGACGGGAAAGCGATGCCGGCTCTAGCCACCGGTTTAAAAACACGAGAAGCCGACATTACCGGCAAACTTGACTCACTGGCATCCGACCCGGATGGACTACCAGGATTCAAGTAGACGTGAACACCCGACCCGGCACTCACGGATCTCTTCAAAGGCTTCTGGTTATAATTCATAAACTCATTATTCCCTTCATCAGAACTCATAGAAGAGCACTTCCTTTTCAAGGTCGAGTTCCAGTGATTCTTGATCGCGTTATCAGTCCGACCAGAAAGGAGGCGGGCTATGGTGGCCCATTTGTTACCAAACTTAGCATGGGCCTGGATGATCGTCTGGTCCTCCTCCGACGTAAAGGCTCGGTGCTGCACCTGAGGCGAAAGCTGGTTGCACCACCTCAACCGACAACTTTTCCCTGATCTCCCGGGTATGGTCTTGCTAATCAAGGACCAGTTTCTGGGTCCATGGCATTGCACCAGCTGCTGTAAAAGTTCGTCCTCTTCAGGACTCCATGGACCCTTGATCCGATCCATATCCATTTTCTTACAAAGAGTGGTTGTATTTGTCATCGCCATTTTTACCAAAACATCAAAAATGAAACTAGAACTAGAACTAGAACTAGAGAAGAAGACGAAGAGTGTGTAATATATACATGGGTGTGGGGAAGGAGATAGAATGAGGTGTTGGAAGGGCAACGCACCGCTTAAAGGAAACAAAAGGGAGTAGTTTGTGGGATTTCATTTTGGGATACAGCTGGAAAACTGACACGCAAACTCTGCACTGCACTTACTTACACTTTTGTCTTTTCTGCCTCTCCTTTCTTTTTGAATATCTCATTTCACGGGAATTTCGCTATTATTCATTCCTACGGTAATTGTATAGTTCTGATAAATGAGAGCTTCTTTTGAATTATGAAATGTATTTCAATGATCAATCTTTAATTCATTATCAATCAATCAGTTTTATTAACATAAAAAATTCATTAGAAATTTTTCGTATCAACCTATGATTTATCTATTAATTGAGAACTTACAAGACAATACGAATTAGTGTGTTCAATCGAAATCCCTGTAGAAAAGATTAAGTAAAACCCAAAAGCGATCATAGAAAAGTCGATGGATGATATGTATTGAGGGCATCACGTGAAGGTTTTCTACTTTTTGTGTGGCACGGTACAATTCGTATTTGGATTTTCATCTTCTATTATTCATCAATCACGTTTGTGTTATAGGATTTGATAACACAAATCAATTATATCATTCTTTTGAGCTAAGTTGGATGTGAATAACGTGAAGATCACATGATATCGTGTTTTAACATTTTTTTACTTGATCTCTTTCTATTTAGAATTAAACTTCTTTACTAGAAAAAAAATGTCTCCATTGCTTACTCACATGAGTGGGAGGCCAAAAAATTCTCACCCCTATTGTGGGGGGTCTATCCTCCCTAATAGTATAGCAGAATTGTTCCATCTATTAGTTGTCTTGACCATCTGATTTTTCATCAAACTCTTCTTGCTCATATCTCCGTAAACACGTGCACTGTAACACTTCCGTCTATTATTATCTAGTTCATATAAATATATAATTTTACTTATTGGTATTCTACTTATATATTATTGTATACGGATTGGTGTATAAAGTGATAACACACAAAAGAGAGAGAGGGAGAGAGAAAAAAAAAAAGAATGAAGGAAAAAAAGTCATTTATTATAATTGAAATCATCAAAATGTACAAATAATATTATTAGCAAAAATTAGAAAATCACTAGTAATAAAATCTTTACTTTTGGGCATGAAGTCAACAAATACCACTTCCCCTAGTAAATGAGTCTACACGACAGAAAAACAAAACGATAAGATTATTAACGGTTGGGAGAACGAAAATTCAAATAAAAAATAGATAGAGACAGATGTGCCACGAATAAAAAAAATGATGAAATGTGTGGTTGAAAAAGGTCGTGGAACGCATAAAATACGTGGTTATAATTAATTGTTAATTTTGATTTAGATTAAAATTTTAACCGGGTCTTAATATCAATAGCAAAATTGCATTTCGTCTCTAAATTTATAACTTTATTCAATTCAATTCAAGTGTGATAGTTTAATAAACCGAAATTACCAAGTAAATGTTGACAACTTAATTTTAAATAATCTAATTTTGACAAAATAGAGTTCAATAACGAGAATGATATATGATAATATTAAAAATTTGTGTTAGGTTATAGATTCTGCCTTTGCAACTTCAGACATCACAACTCGGCCCCAAAGAAAATGAGAGAGAATAAAGATTAGAATTCTTATAGTCCATTCCACAAAACTGATTGTGTCTCCATTTTTAAACCTAGTTATGACCATTAAGTTAATACAAAAGTAAAATAGACAGTTTTAAATCGTCGAACAAAAGTCGAGAATGTTTTCCTAACTGAATATTGTATTAGTTATGTTGACCTTTAGATTCAACGGAGTTTACTTGCCAATAGATTTCAACTTCTCTCACATTCACGGATATGTTACCTACACACTTTGACACCGAAGTTAGATAACGAATCCTCGATTGAAGAGAGAATTACCAAGATTAATAGTGTAATCTTGTATTACTTTTGAATGTCATGTGTGAATATTTATAATCAAGAGAGATTGGCAGAGGTCCAATGAATACTTGATACGTGATCTCATCCCAACGGCTCACTGGTCGAGTTCCATCGAAAAAAGGAAGATTGTCGTCTGCGTCGTCTCTTTCTACAGATCTTTTCGGCTCATCCTTGTTCTATCTTTAGCGAGGCGAGGAAGGTCGAACACGATTCAATCGTATCCTGTCTCAATCGTGTCAATCTTTAGCTATCCTAGGCTTGTGGCTCCCATAGCTTGAACTTAGACTGAAAACTGAAATAAATAGGTTGAAAAGTTGTCAAATGAACTACGTTGTTACGCGTGGTTGAGGCGAGACTTGGGAAGATGCTCATCAATAGGATGACATCATTTCGAGCGAGATGTCCAATGGCTGAATGTCATGTCCTTATTGTCTCGATGTGAAATGGAGTTTTGACCTTATGTGATCTGTTGTTTACTTTTTGATTAACTATTTGCCACGTAATCCGTTTCATAAGCGAGACATAACAAATATAATTTCGACCTCAATAATTATTATAAAAATCGACCATTAAAGATACGTATCTGAATGAAACGTGACAAATGTCCAAGGCGTGGTCTAACCGTTATCTTAAGGAAGGCAAAAAAATAAAATAAAATAGAAGAAGAAGTAAGGAAAAAGCGAGATATGGGAAATCGCATTTTAACGCTTTTATAAGCGTTTCATTAGGACAGCTGCCGACGAACAATCGCGCCCCATATCACCATTTTTCTTGAACCGTTTGAGCACATGCAAGGAGAACTTTATCACGTGCTTCAGACCAAGTAACAGGAGACACGTGCGTCTTGCAACCTGTGTTGCAGCACTGGAAATCCCATAAGATTAACCCATCAAATCTCACATTTTCTTAATTGTTACCCGAGAGCGCTACAGTAACAGGGTCGGGATCGACCCAAAAATAGGGGGTCGAGGTGGCTTCATCTCTATTCTTAATCTGATTTTCAACAGTAAAAATCATGGGTCGAGATGGTGCCCTGTTTTTTGATCGGTCAATGACCCTGTCCATTTAGCATTTTTATTGTTATCCATATCTCGTACATTCCAAGACATAAAGATTAGCCCCTGTTCTATAGGAATATATATAAAAGGTACAACCAATTAATCTAGTATTATTAAACTTTATAAATTCAGGAAATATTCCCACTAAAAAGGAAATGTACGGTGGGACGAGCCATACCTCACGTGATAGCGAAATCTCGAGGGGGTTTCGTTAACCTTTTCAAAGGATAATACTAAATGATTAATAATTATTAAGCCACATTATTAAACTTCGGCTACAAACTTCCGAACATGACACCTAATAATGGTCGGTCCATTTCTGTAGAGTACGTAATTTTAACTAAATCCTGGGCACTACAAATTATTCAACCATATTTCACAATATTTAGAAGATTTTGTCCTCTTGAAATTAGACATTGATATGGCATCGTTTGACTATATTTTTCATACTGTAACGTAATTGTTATAGTGTACTCAGATGTTTAAATTGAATTATGTTATGTTATCATTATTCCTTCCGTGAATCTTGGTGGCACCATTGTTTGTGATAATCACGTGGACAATAGATGTTGGGTCTGCTCGAATCCACGCAAATAAATTTCAACACGTTTTAACCGAAGATCCGGACAAAGAAGAGTGGCATTTATAGACGTGAGAGATGCTTTACAACGCGAGACAAAAACGTTCAAGTATCGACAATATAATCAAAGACGATTGCAAACAAGTAAACAATCACAAACAAACTTCACCAAAGTAAAAAGCACTTAACTCAAGCAAATAAATATGGAATGAGTAAGAGAAAGCTAGATATTTTTTTGAGTGTAAAGAGTTGCATTATTCCTTACGAATTATAAGAGTTGTTTATTTATAGAGTTCTGAACGATGTGGTAGCTGTTGGATTAGAACTACGTCCTCATCTCCCAGGTTGAAACATCACATCACTCTGTCTGCTATGCATTTAATGAATTGACAACGGGTTTGCCGTCCTACTTCCTAAGCTGACAATCCTGACATTCATTAACATAAACATTATATCAATCATTCATAATGCTGATCATTTAAAAGATAGCAGGTGCTTCAGCCTAAAAGAGAATTTTAGATGAGGAGGGTGCTTCGACTAAGGAGAGCTTCGGATTAAGACATGGCTTCGGCCACATAAAAGCCTAGGAACAATGGAGATCGTCTTCTTCTTTAACTTCTTTACCTTGATCATTTGGGTCTTTATTGATTTAGTCAGATCTGACTCAATGTCTCCATGTGAACTATAACGTTACCTCTGCTATGAGTTTTGGTGGCGAGGCGTATCAAATCTAATTTATAGGCTTGCTGTACTAAACCACCGCACAATTTATTTTGCAAGTCAATTTTTGCAATACTTTTCTAACAAATCGACGCTAGTCTATATATTATAGCCAGACCTGTTAGACGATGGTAAGACCAAGCACATTTTAATGCCTTCAAATACCCTTGATGATGGCTTTGGTTTCCCATTTTGAAGGTTATATTAATGAAGATATTGACATAAAGTCCAATAATTTAAACACTCAATTTCTACATTAATGTTTTAGGTACATGTTACAGTCATTAAAATCGCAATGCGGCTACATGCATTAAAATTTTAAAACATGTCGAAAGTATTTCCAAAGTAGTTCTTAATCATTTCAAATTTTAATTGTAAAATGGTGAAGTGCTAAAGGTTGCTACATGAAAGATGCTCTGGTATTAGCAATTTTGCATTACTGGATTAAAATTTTTGAAGCACGTGAAAAATAGGCCATATCCGGCAAAGTCTTGGAAGTAGAAATAAAAATGTAACAAAAAAGACGAAGAAAAGTCTAACACGGCGGTGGGGGACAGTGGATATTTTCGTACTACCTAACAACACGCGTTCGATAAATTTCTAGTCCACGATTCAAACTGTAGACACTTCAACTTCGGACAAAGGCGTACAGCTAATCAATGTCCGGTTCTCTTGTTTAAACGCCACGTAAGCAAAGTTAGTTAAAAGTTTTTGTCGTTTTCCTTGTGCCAGACATGAGTGACACAGTGAGGTGAGGAACATAAAAGCAATTTGGGGGTGTTTGGATGTAGGGAATAAATGGAGAAAGTTGGAATTTTCATTGTTTAGATTTTCATTTTAACTACGTGTTTCAATAATTTCACTTGTCGCTTCTTGGTTTTTTTATAAAATGTCGACATATTTCACTCCATGAAACTATTCAAGGGCCATATTAATACAAATTCAAATAGCTTAAAAGAGAAAATATGGTGTAATTTTGTATAGAAGACTTTTTATCGACTTCATACGTATATGATATATATATAATTACTAGGAAAATAAATTTTGGGATCAGATAGAAAAATACACACGATTCATAATTAGTCATAATTCCAAAGTTCGGTTATGTTATATGGTATTTAGAGCATCTTTGAGCCCCATTAAAATGTTAAGAATGCATTTTGAAATAGTATATCGATAAAGAATGTATGATTAAAAAATAAGGAAATTTTTTGAATTTTATTTATAATATTATTTTATTAAATAATATATAGAGCCTATTTGGTACAGATTTTCATTTTTCCAGTAAATCAATTCTCATTTTCAACCACATATTTTTCAATAAAATAATATTTTCCATCACATCAATATTTTTTTCTTTTTTTTCAACCACACATTTCCCATCATATCACTATTCAAAAATCAATTCTTCCCCCAAAAATCCCTACCTAACACACTCATAATTGAAAAGAAAAGAGAGAAAAATATATTTTTTAAAAAAAATGAAAATCGTCAGTAAGTAGTTGTCTCCTTTTGAACCGTCAATGAGATAAATACCCACGCCGTGAAAGATTGGGAAGTTGGTATGACAGCTAGATTGCATTAAACTTTGAAGTATTGATACTCTCTCCCTCTTTGATGAAGATTAAAAAATCTTATTTAATGTTATTGAAAAAGTAATTTTTGTCAAAAGTTTTCCTAATTTATCCATATTCAATTATCAACAAAGCTAGCAATAAATTATTGTTGAAAGTAGTAAAGAAATTGAATGATTTAATTTTCAAGATGTATCTTTATATTTGTCAAATTTCAAGATTAAGTGAAAAAAAAATTGATTATAACTAAACAAATTTAAAAAATGATATATTAGTATACGAATAAAATAAAACGTTATATAATTGGGACAAAAAAGTAAGAAAAGTTAGCATATATAAATAGGAAAAAAGGAGTATTAAAAAAACAAAAAAGTTAAACATATATAGATAGGACAAAAGGAGTATTAAAAAACAAAACACTATTAACCAACCATCCTTAAAAAAGACGGGAGCGTCCGCTGCTCTTTGGGATTCCAAACCACATATCCTATGATTCCCACTATCATACGCCATAAGCGTCATCCGACACTATACGTGCACCTATAAATCAATCAACTTTTTATAACGTCCTATTTAACCTCTCAAAGTAGGGATGTCAATACAACTTATCGACTCGAGCGACCCGTAAAAAGTCTGAGCCGGCTCGACTCATGAATCGGTGTAACCAAATCTCATTTTTGGGTGATAGCCCGAGCTTGAGGCGATCCGACCCGAGCCACAAGGGTTTTTGGCCTGTGTCACAGGCAAGCCTGCTTGGCAGCTGCAACTGGCCCTCTTCAGTAGCAGTCAGAAACCAATTTTTCTTTTTGAATTTAATTTTTTTTTAAAATAAAGCATGCTCGGTCCAAGTGAAGCCTCGATTTTTCGACCAAGCTTTGGCTCGGGCCAAAAAAGCTCAAGCCTTTTTTGTTTGGGCCGCACTCGAGCCACAATTTTCAGCTCATGAATCGGCTTAATTTGGTTCGTTTATACCTCTACCTCTGAGTTTTGGATAAATTATAAAGAATAATGTTATTTAGTCTTATTTAGATGACATTAAATGATAGGTGAAATTACACAAATCATCTAATTTCACTTTTTATTTAACTTATCATCTAACGCTACCTAAATTGAGGTTTTAATCACAGTGGGACTATAACATTACTCAACCGTAATGTCCTCATAACTTTTGAAAACGTTACAAATAAATCCTTTCATTAGCTAACCTCTTTAACGAATTGAAAACAACAACAAATTAAGTTCCCAATTTGGAACTGCTACATGAATTTCACCCTATTCAGTATATTGTTAAATCCATTACAAGATTTAAAATAAATAGCCACAAGAAGTATGTGTGTTTGATGGATATTATTTTGGAAGAATGTATTTTGGAATAGTAGATTGATGGAGAATGTATGGTTGAAAAAGAATGAAAGGTTATAGATGCGATGGAAAATATTATTTTAATGAAGAATGTGTCGTTAAAAATGAGTAGAAGAATGAAAATGAAAATTTTAATGGGTACCAAACACATTAATCTTGTCTTGATATTCATGTCATAAAATTCAACAAAATTTTAGATTGACTATCAATCTTTCTCGGATTTTTGATCCCGTACGATGCATGAAACACGTCATGGAAAAAGACGAGAGATACATATTGGACTCTTAATAATTCAAATAGAGCATTGCATTGATAAATTTACTTAAAAAGTAAGGGTCGGTTCTCTTTACCATTTTGAAGTCGTTTTTTGTTTTCGATTTTTCAAAATAGTGAAAACACGTTTACTTTCCTATTTTCGAAAACGCTTTTTTGAAAACAAGTTAAAAATTTACAAAGAAAACCCAAAACGAAAAATTTGTCTTTTTGGATATTTTCAGTTATAATCAAGTCGAAATTTTCAAAATGCATTTTAGGTGTTTTAAAACAATTTTTTAAAATGTAAAAAAGAACACATTTTCAACAATCTCAAAATGGACATTCAATACGCAAAACGCAAAATGAATTCAAAACTCAAAATACAAAATTGAAGTACAAAAATAACAACAACTAAATTGTTTATGTTTAGCTAAACTTGTTCTTGAAACAATTATTAGGTTGGAAGACTGATGCTCCTACCTTCTTCTCTTCAATCATACACTCTTAACAAAAAGTAAATATAAAATAAAAATCTTCTGATCATTAAAGTACACATACCAAAGGGGGTGGAGCCCATGTCCAAGTCTTTACAAGTTGGGGATCATTTTCATGTTACAACTAGAGCTTATTTTGGCAAATCAACCTTCTTCTTCAACTGTTGAATCTGTATTTGTGATTGCTCTTATTTGAGCATTAGACCTAACTCAATCATCATTGCCTTGTTGAGTCTATGACATAGCCATATTGTTGGGTGTCACAAAATCTCTTATTTCTGGCGTGAAGAGTCAAAAATTAAAATAAGACTCGAACAACGAAACTAAGACTCATAGTATAGGTTGTACTGAATGTGTCAAATACGTTAAAGTCAACAGTAAATGTGTTAGTTGGACAATACTAAATCAATATGGTTCGACATTGATGTGTCCCAAACGTACAAAATATAGACCCATGCAGGCCAAGCATTTTTAGCCGAGCTCAACATGCAGGGACGGATTTAGGACTCCCCCACAATTTTTTTTTTCTTTTAGTTAAAAAAAAATTATGTAAAAAGGAAAAAAAATCATGTGTAATTTTTTTTTTTTTTACGTATTAGTCCAACATGTAATTCGGTCCTGAATCCGTCACTGTCAACATGACAACTTTTCTTGGCCCACATGCTCAACGCATGTCGAGTTGAACGTATAATTAGACTTAACTATTCTAGTTTTACTTTACTTTCTGAAAATTGATAAGCAAAGCACCAGTTTTGTGAATTAACCTAATGGAGAAAATTTATCCATAGGCATGGGGTCCTTTGCATGCATGCCAATAGTGAATTATAATTAGTAAACAAAAGCAGTTGCTTTTCAACACAACCAAACCAATTAAAGGTTAAATGTGTGCTAATTAACTAAAAGATTATCCAGTAATCAAGCTGTCATTTCCCACTAATTTTCCTTTCGTACTTCAATCATTTTCAACAATAATGTGATAATGACGTGAGCGATAAGCTAATTATTTTCATTCCCAATAAGAAAAAGTAAAATGTTTTTTTTTTCCTTTTTCTCTCAATTTTTAGGGTAATTAAGGGATTTATTATTGGTCGAATAATTCATGATTTCTATTTTATACGCGACATTAACTTTTGCTAAGCAAGAGTAATTATTTGTCGATTATCATGTAACAACATCTCCAAAAGACACTTTATTTATAAACAACAT
This sequence comes from Fraxinus americana, assembly GCA_035079005.1. Classification (NCBI taxonomy): domain Eukaryota; kingdom Viridiplantae; phylum Streptophyta; class Magnoliopsida; order Lamiales; family Oleaceae; genus Fraxinus; species Fraxinus americana. Next base: position 33,972,657 of record CM068712.1, read on the forward strand.
TATATGCATTATATGAAGTATCTTTAAATTTAGATAATTTTTTTTTTTTATATGTAATTTAACAATGCAATCTATTGTGGCTCTTCATTTTTATTTTGTCCAAAAATATATTATTGATTTTTCCTCATATTTTGTTTAACATATTTTTTTATATCAATGACTAATTAATTTAAATGTGATTAGAGTAGTTTAAGAAATATAGTATTGAAATCCGTGACTCATTACAATCGGCGTACATTAAGAATAAACCCACCCACCATTTAAAAAACTTAAAATAAACAGCCTCTTGAAATTCACTGTTTCACAACCATTTTTTTCAAACTCTTTTTTCTACACAGTCATTTTCAACAACACATTTACACAACAAAATATTCTACACGTAACCTAAGATTTTTCTCTATTTTTAACCACTTGTTCTCTTACAAATCACTATTAAAAACTCTATTTTCTCCAAAAAAAATAAAGAAAAAAATGACCGTCAAACAAGGGCTTATTTTTCAGCATTAACTCTATAAAATAAAAAGTATTTTGTATTTAGAGGGTCTGTAAATTAACATTTTAATTTATGAAGTGGGTTTGACTCTACAAATGGAGGAAAATAATATAATATAATAATTTAGAGAGTATAATAATGTATTCAAAATATTTCGATTTTCAGTTGAGGAAAATAATATAATAATTTGAAGGGAGTTACATAAAAGATATGGAAAAATGATAAAAATAAAAATAAAAGTTATGAGTAGTAAAATTAAGTATTGAATATAAATAGTTTGTTAGAGCATTTAAAAAAATTTACTCTCTAAATTTATAGACGTTCTCTAAACAATAAAATATGTTTTTTTAAAAGTAAAAAGTGACGTAGGTGAAACAAGAAATTCAAACGAAGACCTTAAGAACATAATTTTAGAATCCACCAAATTAAAGAGAAATGAACTCACAAAATTTTATTAATGTAAGATGATAAAAATAATGAATTAATCATTTATTTATAAGGATTTACGTGAAAATCTAATTTGAACAAACTAAAATTGTAAATAATTCGAAATAAACTAAATGATAAAAATATCGCTAAAACTTTAAAAGCAGTTTTCGAGTCATAAATGAACTCGAATGAACAAAATCCATCATATGTCATAGCATAGCCATTTGTTCTACTCGTCTCGTCGTTCTCTTTTCGAAATGGTATTGTAAACCCAAATCGGAGCCCATCTGCCACATTTGCACTATTACATTTTTTTCTTTTTCGGTCCAATTCTTTTTCAATCCATTCAACCATATATTCTACGTCAAAGAATCTCTTAAGATACTCTAAGACTAATAATCTTGATGTCAGTTGAAGATGATACAAAATTTCTAACTAGCCAAGTATGGGCCGAAAAGCCCCGGAGGAAATCACATTTGTAGTCCGGAAATAGGAATTGGGCCATTAAATGAGCTCGAATCAATCTTACACAATCTTGGGCTAAAACCTGCCCAATCCCAAACCTACTGGACGATGCTGTTAAATGATAATTTGGTGGAGGAATATAACAATATAGCACCGAAAAGGGACATGTAAAGATTTAACCTTTTTTTAATTTCGACTAGATCTCGTTTACCTCCTCATCCGTTTTGTAAGGGAGCAGCCATGATTCTCTTAGGTCTAGTTGAAGAGCAAGATCAGTTCCCCGGGCTTTCTCCCTTCTTGATCAGATGAAGGAGATATGGATTCCATTTAAACGGGGTAAGTGCTTGACTTGCCGTTGTATATTTTCAGGTCGAAGGCAGAAATTAGTAGTTCATCATTAGGAAAAAAAAGGGTCATCGTCCAACGAGTGACAGATTTTAGGGTGTGTTTGATAACACCCATTTTCCATGAAAAATGAAAAGAAATTCCATTTTCCTTGCAATTGTGTTGTTTGATGGCCAACTTTTTGCCTAGAATTTCTACCAATTATTTTCCACTCACGCGCCTTGTTCTTGGCGTGAGAGGAAAAGGCTTTCTCACCTTTTAGGTGAGAAAATGTTTTCTTATCTGTCTGTCTTTTTTTCTTTTTTTTTTTTGCAATGGAAACAAATTTCATAATCAAGTGTAAAAAAAAATTTAACTTTCATGGACAATTTTGATGCAAATGAATACTAAATTTTGATAAAAAAATGATTTTTTAGGAAACATTTTTTTTTCCCTTTTTTTTTTACTTTTTGGCAATGGAAACAAATTTTAGAACCAATTGTAGAAAAAAAATCACTTTAATGGACAATTTTCATATAAAACAAAGCCAAACGAATAGAAAATTTAAAAATTTTTCAGGAGGAAAATTATACCAATCAAATACACTTGAAATCATTTTCCCTGCAAAATATTTTTTAGGCAAATTTTTTTCCTGTAAAACATTTTCTTTCCACCCATTTTCCACCCTTATAATCAAACACACCCTTAATGTAATCTCGCTTTGAAAATAAGTAATTTAGATATTTTAAGAAATATTAGAACTTTTTAAGCTTAGCCAAACAAGCTAAGTTTTGCTACGAAAAAGTGTGACGGATTCTGTGAGACCGTGTGGAAATTGAAGACCGACAAAACATATTAGCCCAGCGAGACTGCAACTTGCCCAACGTCTTGGTTTCCTTATTCAATGGCCACGTACATAATTAAAGGTAGCGTGGTGAGCACGTTATTGTGCACACTTTCACATCACGACTGGTCAAACATCATGTGTGTATATTATTATAAATGTCATGCAAATTTTTTATCTAATTCTGATACGATAGTATTAGAATTTGTCTTCGGCAATGCACATTTCTCAGCCCATTAAATGGACAAAACTTGGGACAGGGAAAAAAAAAAAGGCAAAGCATGTGGCAAGAGACATTTATCCAAGAACAGAACAAGAAACAATATGCGAACACCGAAAGTATCCCATAATTGATTGATTAAGGTTTACAATTATGAATAATGCTACTTGCAATCGCTCACTGCAGCAGTCGTCATATGTGGCACACACATGTCAAGTGTATATTCGATGCATTAAATATGGTAAAAAACTATCACATTAATGCATCAAATAACTACATGTCATGTGTATGCCACGTAGGACGACTGCTGCAGTGAGCGACTGCAAGTAGCATTACTCTTACATTACACACACATATTGATTAATTATGTTTTATTTGACGGGCTAGACTTCGATTTTCGAAGCAAATTGCCAAATTCAATAGCTGTTACAGCTCATTATCCCCACATTCTCTTGCTTTGGTTTGTTATTTATTTTAATTAATCAACAAATCCACGTGCATTCACAGCTAACATTCAAAGTCATAAAGTTTGTCTAGCTAAATTATATGCCAAGTAATAGTGAGAAGCAAGCTGACCAAAATGAATAGATTCTAAAGGAATTTCCATTGCCCCACCATAATATCAAAGTTTAAAGTAGAATGGAATTATTATCGAGCATCTTGCTTAGCAGTGTTTACAACTTTTTTTTTTTTTTTGGCCACAACTGGAAAAAAATATAATGGTACTTGAAGGGAATCATTTAATATAAAGTCTCTTTTTGGGTCCAAACGTGACTCAATGATACAATTGATAAAATTTTATTATGTGTCTCTTTTTCTTGTGCTCTTCATTAATTTCAATCAAACTCTAACAACAATATTATCTATATCAACGTCCAGCCGTTCACAACAAAATATTAGACCAATGCCGACACAACTGAATTGGTTGAGGAAAAGGAAACCCCAGCAACCAAGCGCTCCTGCTCCCAAAAACGGAGACCTGGGTTGATTCATTACTTGTTACGAAATATTTTCATGTCCTAAGTTAATTTATGGATGACAAAAGATTATAAAATTTCTATTCTGTTAATATATTCAAAGCAATTTAGTAAAAAGTTCATGATTTATGACGCAACGAAAAACAAGGAATTCAAGCGAAAATCTTAAAAACACAATTTTGGAATCCACCAAATTAAAGAAAATTAACTCACGAAAGTGTATTAATGTAAGATGATAAAAAATAATGAATTCACCAGTTATTTATAAAGATTTACATTAAAATCTAGTTTAAACAAACTAAAATTATAAAGAATTCGAAATAAATTAAATGACAAAAATAGCACTAAAACTCTAAATGCAGTTTTCAAGTCCTAAACGGATTCAGATGGCCTAAATCCATCGTATTTCAAAGCATAGTGTGTTCTACTCGTTTCATTATTCTTTTTTCTAAATGGTATTATGAGCTCAAACCAGAACTCGACTGTCACACCTGTATTATTGCATTTTTTTGTCCTTTTAGATCAAATTCTTTTGTCCATTCACCAATCCATTAAACATCAATCCGTCTATTCAGACAATTTTAACCTAACATTGTCATATGCAGAATTTCTATCATGAAAAGACCCACTCAAGACAATAACATTTGCTATGTTTGACCCCATTAATATTTAATTAAGGTTATGTTAGAATTTGGCGTTAACTGAATAATTTCAACGCACCCAACTAACCTTGTACGAAAGCAAAGTTGAAATTATGAATGTCAATAAAATTTTAATTAATTAAAGTTAAAAAAGAAGGTAATTTTCTAAACTATAATTTTAGAAAGAATTCTTATTAGAGATATTTTATTTTATTCAATTAATTTTTGGTGTGACTGATGACATTTTTTCATTAAAATGGCATACACGCGTGTCTATAGTCTATACTGGGGTATAGTGATTACACTTCATTGTTGAAATGTCATTTTCCAATATTAATTAGTGATTATAATTGACAATTAATTTTAGGGGACATCCATTTTCGATAAGACCTTTTGTGTGTTTTCATATAATTTCGGTCGCATCATACAAAAATAACATTCTTAACTACTTGAAATTGAAATTTTGATTTTTCTTACGCTCAAATCAATTGTATTTTTTTTCAAACTGAATGATTTGATCCTATATAGCACGCACAACCTACATTTAAAAATTTGAGTTATTAACGTCACAATAGCATCTGCACAGTACAAAATGACCTTAATACCTAAGTACTCGAGTAACCGTTTTAGTTTGAGGTTGTGCTCGATGTACACCCACCCAATGGATTACACCTCACTCACATGGAGGGGGGTCCACGAATATTTTATTGTGTGTGGACCCCCCCTCCATGTGAGGGGGTGTAATCCATTATGTAATGGATTATGTACATTTAGACTAATCCTTTAGTTTGACACAACCACTTTTAAAAGCAATCAAGGATAATTTTGATCATCGCAATCAACTGAAGTCTACATTTTTTTTCGTTCAATTTATAAATCAAAAATTTTCTGCAGATTTTTCTAAAGAATTTCCTTCGTGGACCGTTGAAGAAAATGTAAATCAGGGACCTAAGTCACCTAACCCAGCTTCCCACCAATCTTTTTTTTTTTCCTGACATGAAAAATCAATGCATTGTACAGAGGACCGTATGCATTCCATCCTGTTACCGCTGAAGACTGACGGCCATTGTATTCACCATTATGAAGATAGAAGCATTTAATTTCGCTTTGTACAGCAAAAAAAAAAAAAGAAAAAAGGAAGCATTTCTTTTCTTTAGTCAGTTCTTTCCATGCAATGGACTAAAGAAGGAATATTACCTTCGGGGGTGGCCGAATTGGTGAATCGGGTGAACGCGGAGACCAAATATCACGAGTAAGAATCTCCTACCAACACTTTCTCGATCGAGTCCGTCGCACAGAACTTGCCTAGCACGGTTTACCTCTCTTGTGTGGTTTGTGGGCTACTGCACATGGAACGGAGTTTATCTAGTGTGCACTCATAGTGGTCGGAACTCCGTTGATGGGTAGCAGATGTGGGTTCCTATGTAAAAAAAAAATTATTATGATTTTGACTGAATTTACAAATTATCTATTAATTGTATTCAATCAGAGATTTAGTGGGTAAGCCGCCTTTAGAGATTAATTCATTATAATAATAAAGTAGATAAAGCTGCCGTCAACATTTGGAAAAGAAAAAAGGAGGAAAAAAAAAGTTGGCGAACCATTAAGTAGATTCCCTATTGCTCAAAAAGACTATTTTCTACATGATTTTTTTTTGAAAGTTATCAACTTGTTTCATAAAATGTCTCTCGTCTCTTGACCATGAACTTGTCGTGGTCTCCTATTCGACCAATTATCTAATTTTTTGGTCGAAGGACGTCATTTAAGATGAAGCTCTTGTTCAAGAAAAGAACAATAATTTCTCAAAAGGGTTATGGGGTAATGGTACTTACCTTATGTTTGGCAAAGGTCAGCTTATGATTTAACTTGATCGAAATAATAGAGTTTACTGGTAACTTATTATTTACATATTTCGTATAATCCTTGACTTAAAAACACATCAAAAATTTACCAAACGCTCGAAGTGTCCTTGCTTTCTCAAACATAAATTATATTTTATAAAATGCAATACCAAAATGACATAGGGAAGGCTCCTCACCCTCCCTCAATGGTGGGCTAGTTCCAAGAATTGATGTGGAAACTGATAACGAAAGACCAAACGCCTTTAATTTGCTGATAAGGGACTCAAAGTGTGGCTGCTTATATTGAATCCATCAGCAAGTAACACTTTGTTGATGGACTTGAGCCAAGTGCCAAATGATCATTTGGTGGTCCATATCTCATCTTGTCCACTATCACAAGGAAGAGTAAAGCCACTGTATCTTGTACTTCGTGTCTACTGGTAAAACAAAACCCAACTACGTTTTCACTTAAAGATTGGTTTACCGTTTTGTCGTAATGAATTAATAACAATGAATCGAACAAAATGGAAAACCTAAAGATTGATATGTCAATCTAAATTTATTGAAGAACAAAACGACAAACAATACCATTTTGTGGTATACAATTAATAACGAGTCAAACAAAATATTTATATAGTCGATCTAAATTTACTGAATCTAGAACTTAATTGGTCGTTAGAGGTAACTGCTAACGACTCGAGGTGTGCAAAAAAATGCATGGATACTAGGACTTTTGGGACTCTAATGAGATGAGTGCTACAGCCAACCAATTTTACAAAGTTTTAATACTTTTGACCTCATACACCTTATACTCATAATCTGTATCTTTATTATGTAAAGAATTTATAATTTAATTCCTGAAATTCAGTCAGATTTTTAGTACCTCAGATCTAAAATACATGAAATCTTAGGATTACTGTAATGTGACATCCCATGTTAATAAAGCCACCAATAATGACAATAATCTAAGTGTCCTTTTGTAAAGTCAATATGATTGCACTGCAAAACTCCTTAACTCCACCTTTGTGTCACCTAGCAAAGATGCTATTCCCCTATACTAATCTCTGCTTTCTTGATTATAATACTGATTAAAATCAATGGTATTGATGAGAGCATTAATTATCATTTATTCCATCATTATTTTTATATTTATCCCATCAGAAAGGTTTGAAGAGAGCATATTGGTGACTGAGGGAGTTTGGTAATCTATATATATATTATTTTAAACTAGTTCTCATCATAAATCCCAGTCAATTTTTTCTCTCTCTGTTTAGAGAAATGTGGGATCATTGTGAGAAATCATGACCTTCCAAAGATTTGATTTCATCCATTTATGGTGGTGGAGAATTCTCATAAGTTCTCTCCTTGGAGCACAGTGTTTCGGGCTTAACGATGACGGGCTTCTCTTGCTATCTTTCAAGTACAATATTTTGAGTGATCCATATGGTGCTCTACAGAGCTGGAATTACCATGATCAAACACCATGTTCGTGGAATGGTGTTTCCTGTGGCACTCCAGGCTCTGCCGATGCGTATTTACGTGTCACGGGCTTGTCTCTTCCAGATTCAGGGCTTCTTGGTTCAATTCCAGCCACTCTTGGTATGATCCAGCATCTTAGAAATCTAAATCTCTCCAGCAATTCTATTAATGGTTCGATTCCCTCTTCTCTTTTTACCGCTTCTGAGCTTCAAATTCTTGATTTTTCCAACAACGTGATTTCTGGTACACTGCCGGAGCTTGTAGGAAAACTCAATAATCTTCAGGTTTTAAATCTTTCCGACAATGCCATCGCCGGGAACATACCGGAAAATCTAACAACTCTTCAGAATTTAACTTGCATTTCTTTGAGGAATAATTATTTTTTTGGTGCACTTCCTGGTGGGTTTAATTCAGTTCAAGTTTTAGATCTGTCTTCCAACTTGATTAATGGATCATTACCTCCAGATTTTGGAGGCAATAATCTGAGTTACTTTAACGTGTCATTTAACAGACTCTCCGGCAAAATCCCACCGGAATTTGCCACCAAAATTCCTTCTAGTGCAACAATAGATCTTTCATTCAATAATTTGACCGGTCCAATTCCAGAGTCCAACGTTTTCTCTAACCAAGCCACCAAATCATACTCCGGCAATCCTGAATTATGTGGGAAGCCACTGAACAATCCTTGTCCAATTCCATCTTCAATTGCAACTCCGCCAAATACTTCTGCATCACCAGGTTCTCCACCAGCAATCGCCGCCATACCCAAGACCATAGACTCAACTCCGACAACTGCTTCACCAGGCGGCACCACCGCAAGTCCACCACAAGGAAAAAAAAGTGGGCTTAGAACTGGAACTATCCTAGCAATAGTAATTGGAGATGTGGCTGGAATTGGAATCGTAGCACTGATTTTCATGCGCGTATATCATCTGAAGAAAAGGAAAAGGATAGAAGGTACGATAAAAGAAGAGGCAGAAAGTGAAAAAGAGTTTGACTGGGCATCTTCTTCATCTTCCGAGGAAGAATACAACTGGTTAAGAACATGGACTTGTTTGAAGAAACAGAGGCACGCCGAGGATGAAGAAATCCCAAATTCAGACAGCAAGGAGAACGAGGTTCTTTCCGAAGATCAAGAAAATCACCCACCCCAAGAACAGAAAAATGGTTCGCTTGTAACTGTCGATGGCGAAAAGGAGCTAGAATTAGAGACTTTGCTGAAGGCCTCGGCCTACATTTTGGGTGCATCAGGGTCTAGTATAATGTACAAGGCAGTTCTTGAAGATGGCACCACATTGGCAGTCCGCCGAATAGGCGAAAATGGTGTGGAGAGGTTCAGGGATTTCCATAATCAGGTTCGCGTAATTGCTAAATTGGTGCACCCAAATTTGGTTCGGATTCGAGGATTCTATTGGGGCACTGATGAGAAGCTGGTCATCTACGATTTTGTTCCCAATGGCAGCCTGGCTAATGCACGTTACAGTAAGTCCCCTGACCAACTTTGTTCTTGTGACCAATTTTCTTACCAAGAGGATTTGTTTTTTAATTTTCCCTTAAATTATTTTTCTAAGAATTTGCATGTCAGATAACTCAATTTAGCTAATTTCTTTGATTGCTACTGGCCACAAACACGTTCAAGACGTCGTATTTTGATGTAATTCAATGTAAGATAGTGTACATTTTTGCTAACGTAAGCCAGCACCAAGACCAGACGGTGGAGTTGTTGTAACTGAAACCATGGCTTTTAATGCACTGAAATCTGAATCAGCAATCCACCTGAAGTCAACCGTGTATGTAGCTTTTGGTTTTATTTCTTAACCTTGGCCCGTGGTTCATGATAGCGGAATATGCCAAGCATAAGGCGCCAAATGTCGTTTTGTAATTTTTAGTGGTCAATTGCATTGAATAGGAGTGAATGGCATCTTGATAAATGCTAACTTGCGCGTTTTGGGTTATGATTTCAGGGAAAGTTGGCTCTTCACCTTGCCATTTACCATGGGAAATGCGGCTCAAGATAGCAAAAGGCGTTGCCCGTGGACTGTGTTATATCCATGAGAAGAAGCATGTGCATGGCAACCTCAAGCCCAGCAATATTCTGTTTGGCCCTGATATGGAGCCCAAGATCGGAGATTTTGGGCTCGAAAGGCTTGTAACCGGCGATAACAGTTACAAGGCTGGTGGATCGTCTCGGCATTTTGGTAGCAAGAGGTCCACAACCTCTCGCGAAAGCTTCCAAGATTTTGCTAGTGGGGCTACCCCGAGCCCCAGTCCAAGTGCTGTAGGCGTATCGCCCTATCATGCACCGGAGTCATTGCGAAGTCTCAAACCCAACCCAAAATGGGACGTGTTCTCATTTGGTGTAGTGTTGCTTGAATTACTGACAGGTAAAATCATTGTTTCGGACGAAATGGGCCCGGGCTTAGCACTCGCGGCTACCACATCATCGGCTGAGGAGAAGGGAAAAGTGTTGAGGATGGCTGACGTGCCGATCCGAGCTGACGTGGAGGGAAAAGAGGATGCTTTCTTGGCACTACTAAAATTAGGATACAGTTCCATATCTCCTGTCCCGCAAAAGAGACCATCCATGAAAGAGGTCCTTCAAGCACTCGAGAGGTTTCAAACTAGTTCATTTTCTTCATCATACCATTATGTTCATTAGCAATGATAGATGGACCCAACTGTAGAGATGCGCATGTATGATTGACTGACATGTTCTCAAGTTCTCATTTAGAATAATTGATCATAGATTTTTCCGCTCGTGTTACCGTTTTCTAAGATCCTATATTATCTTTGTCTGACATTCATTACTATACTAGTCGAGCAATGGAATTATATATCATATTTCCCATTCCTAATTTTTTTTATCGAAATCATTTTCTTTAGGTAAGGTGGTCTGATTCTGTCTCAGTACATGACCATCTAGAATTTTCATAATGTTGGTTGACAATAATCAAATAATTGCAACTGCTACAATTTTTTATAACCAAACCTTCTTTGGTCAATGCATCATTTCATTAGGGTATGATTTGAGTGAAGTGGTCGGTCTTATTAAATGATAATAAGAAAAATTATTGAAAAGTCTAATTTCTTGGGTCATCGTTGACCAGAGAAAACGTGGACTTGCCAATAATTTTAACTGAATAGTAAAGGTACCTGTAATATCATAGGTTTTTCCGCTTGTAAATTATTCGTACTACTAATGATCGAGTCTTTTCCACTAAATCGAGATATTGGTTTTATATTGTATGGAGTAGATGATCAATATTAGGGAGTTGAAGTTGGGTCGATTTTAGGCCTACGCGACACAAAATTGTCCAAGTCGATTTGGGTGCATAGATGTCCACATCAATCCAATCCAGTTGCAACAACCAAACCAACCGAAACTAATTCGGTTTGAATATTGTCGATTTGTAATATTGATTTGGTTTTGGGTTCAAGTTAATTAAGAAAAAAAATATTAAATTTAATGAATATTTGGCGAGTTAGTAGGTCACTTTGTCAATTAGTAGTACAACCCTAATTAATAAGAAATTGAAATATAGACTACTTATCGAAAAAGCAATTTGAAAATATTAAAACATTTTATTGATTTTATCAAAATCTACTAAAAACTAATATTTATCAACACCAAATATGGGCTTAATGTTGAATTAAATGTTTCTATTGAAAGGGAAGAGTTCACAAATCAGATTTTAAGTTTCACCAATGCAAAAATCAGGTTTCAAGTTTAAAAAATTCAAACCTTGGGTATTTAGTTAATTAATTAAAAATAATTATTATTTAAATATAATATGTCACAATTTACTTCATTGGTTACGGATCAAAAAATTTAAAGGTCACAAATTTTTATTTGGTCTCAAATAAAAAAAAATTATAGATCACAGTTTATCTATCGATCACATATTTTCAAATTTGTTGGTTACAGATTATCGAATTTTAATGTCACGATTTAATAGTTAGTCACAGAGAATCAAATAGTTGGTCACATACATCCAAACACCCGTCCTCCGAACCCAATCCATCACCAATACTTGGTCACAAATCGACCAAATAATTGGTCCCAGCCGCTCTTTGTCCCATCCATGTCGTCGCCGCCACCTCTACCGCCACAACCACCACCAACAATAACACCAACAACACACCACCATCCAAACCACCACTGTCGTTGCCTACACAGCACCACCAACATCGTCGCCCCGTCACCTCACCACCTCGCCACTGTACCGTACCGCACCTCACCATCGCTGCAGTCACAACAACGATCGTAAACCACACCAAAACCTCCGCCATCGACCACCACAAATCACAACTCTACATATCTGTGCAAAGAAATTAAGGTAGTGTTTGACACCCTTTTTGTAGAAGAATAAATTCTGGAATAGTGATTGATGGGAAAATTGTGTGGTTAAAAAGTAAGAAGAATTTTTTGGTTTATGTGTAATATTATTTTATTGATAGAGTGTATGGTTGAAATGAAAAAAGAGAAAGAGAATAAAAAGGAGAATGGATGTCAAACAGGGGCTAAACTAAGAAAAAAACTGTTCCCCTGCACCATCACCCCTTCTCTTCTCATACTCAATCTGCAGCGTCGACGACGACGGGGCTTGTGGTGTGGTGTCAGCCAGAACAGCTCCATTGCCGATTGCCGAGGTTTGAAGGGGAAGAGGAGGAGAGGCGCAAGAGAGAGGAGAGGGAGTAGAGAGTGATAAATTAGGGTTATTAATTAGGGTTTTAATATAGTACCTGATTTTTGAATCAATAAACTTTAGATCTGAGTTTTAAAAAGCAATCTTTAAACACGTAGATTTAAGTAATTTTTCCATTTATAAAGTGTGTTGTCATTTGCAGGTCCAATTGAAAAACAGGGCAATTACATAAATACACTAAAAAGTAGGACGGTTTTGAAAAATCATTCTAAGAGAGGGCTTACAACATAAATACTGTTAAAATGTTTAAAAACCTTATTAATTACGGTTTTTAAGTGAATTATCGAAGCCTAATCTACCAGCTCTCTATCTTCTTTACATCTTTCATTAATTCAATTTAAGTAAGTTCTTCTTCAATTTTAACATAAGTTTAAAAGTTTCTTATCTAATTTAAGGTATTATAATAAATTTTAATTCCTCTTCTTCAATATTAAGATCATTTGATGCTCGTTTTACATAAATTTTGAAAGTAATAGTCAAAATTAGCAATTTCAAGTTGAACAAGCTCCCACTTAAAAGTCTAATCATCTTAATGCATTGTCTACGTCACTTTTATGTGAATTTTATGATTAGTTTGAGCCTTATACTATAAATAATTGGCTTTTATGATGTTTCTTATTTGATTCTTGTTAGGGAATTATTGAGAGCAATTATCCAAGGCCCAAGCCCACACCACCAGGCCCAAGTGAGGTTCCATCCCAAAACCAATTGGTAATGGGTGGAGTAGCCCACTTGGATTATATGGTGGATTTCGTTTCTTCTCTCAACCGATGTGGGACGTCTTGTTTGCTCCCAACAATTCTTTTGTTAGTGTAACTGGAAAATATTTAAAAATAGCATTGTTGATCTTAAGAGCAAAAGGATTAGGTTAATACATATGAAAAATTTAACTTCGAATCGATTCAATTGAAGCATGCAATGTGTTTGAGAAAATGATTTTGTTAAAAATGTGACATAATGTCACTTTTTTAAAAGTACTATTTCAAGCTTTTCAACTAATCAATCCAACCTTGGAGAGCTACTTTTGCTAAAACTCAAGCAATTACTTAGGAATAACATGATATTTTTGTATTCGTAGCATGTGGGGAATCGAAAAATAGTAGACAAAAAGTGACGGTGTCACTTTTGTTTTGACGTGTTTACATAAAGTGACAAAGTGACAATATGATAATAAACACGTATAATCAAGTAACAGAGTATTACAAATTCTTGTTATTATTGTTGTTGTTTATAAACCATGCCTTGAAGATGTGAAATGCTTTTGGCAAGTTTTTCACCAAAAAAGTCGTATTATTCTTGAATGCTTGATATTTTAGGAAATCCCAATATGGTGGAAGTGGTATTATTCGGATTCTTTGGAGGCATGGACAATATACGAGCTTGTGACATCTTAGGTGGACGATAAGAAGGAACCAATAGAAGTGCCTAGCCTTGGTGATATTCCATTAAATGATTACCTTAAAAGTTTTTGTTAAATGATTACATTAAGAGTTTCCTAGGCTTCATTAAAAAAGTGATATTGTGTCACTTTTTGCTGAAAAAAAGTGTTGTTCGTCCTGAAATAGATGAACAAGTGTTACGTGTGAAGAATAATGAACATGAATCTATTGTCATTCAGGACAAAGGTACGATGAGTATTGAAAATAAGAATGATTTATTTCATTCAAAAACTAATCATTACATAACGGTTAACTCGAAGAATGATGTTCAAGATCTAGAGATTATAGGACGTTAAGTAGTATCAAATGCCTAATGATTATATTCTTCCTTCCTAGCAACTAGAATACTAACATCTAACTGCAGCCAGAATAAGAAACTCAAAACTAAAGTAACGGATTGCGTCTTCTTTTGCGATGCTTCTGGGTATCACTTATAATTGGTGGTCAATATACAAAAGAGAATGTATAAGCATAAGAGAATTTCACGAGCGGTCTCTAGCAACCTGTCCAATGGAGAGTTCCTCATTATGAATTCTATTTACTAAAAGGCACGAATGCAACAGTAGTATCACCAGCAACTGTCTGGCTATTTCCTGCCATTTTTGCAACAGTATCACTGTTGACCTCGAAAAATGGCTCGGACACGTGGCCAACAGGATAGGTCTTCAAGTCAGCTCCTTCTGCACACGTAGCACGCCGTCAGTCACTCGTGGCCTCTCCCTGAGAGGGTGGGAGCGGCCGCAAGCACTCCGACGGTCAAGTTAGCTTATATTCGACCGGTAAGGGTTTCACCGGTGGTAGAACACTCGTCGGGAAGGTGGTCGATAAAGCGTCGGTAATATTGACAAATATCAGAGGGAAAGGATGATACTTGGTTTTCTGCAGTATTAAGGAGAGCAAAAGGGATTCCAATCCAATCTTTGGCGCAATGAGGGGTTATTTATACTAAAGATGGAAGGAGAAGAGCCATTGGATGAGGGGACACGTGTTGCCGGATCCTCAGGGCTCGTCCCATCCTAGGCGTCACTCTGTCCCTTCATAGGTCGACTGGCATTGAATGTTTTAGCCACAGGCTGCTGATTTGACCGTTTGAGAACCTGCCGCACGTCCCGTCAGTCAGGGATTTGACTTTGGGAAGATTTTTGTACAAATGATCTTTGTAGAGGCGAAGCGTGGCAGGTGAGACGTTGCAACGTTGTAGAAGCGGAGTGCGGGCCTTTGCATCCACTGCGTACTCGTGGATGAGTCCGGTTCGTTCGCTGACGCGTTTTCAGTTCGTTCCTAATGCAATCACCTCGGCATGTACAATCAGTTCGTTCTTTGGTTTAATCACCTCGTCCGGTACGTGGCTTGGGCCACGGGTGTGGACACGTAGCGGGCGAGGTGGCGGGTCTGACGCGGGCCCGTAACAATCACCAACATTTGCAAAGCTGTTTACCTAACGGAAAGTATCAAGTACATGGTCTTTAAGGGGGGAAAAAGGAATATAGAAATGGAAAGAACAACTTTCGATGGGTAATAGGACAACAAAATAGCATCCAAGCCATGATCATTCAAATTGGTAAAATGAAACACATTGAACGCATGTATGAACTCACAAATAAATGTTTCAAGAAGGTGACAATATCTCAAAAAAGTGACAAACATTAGTAAAGACAAGCTGACTAGAAGTTGACCACTTATGACATTGCAAAATGACATAAAACTGCCATCTACATGCAGATATCAGATTGTATGCTTGTGAATTAATCACTTTTACTCAAAAGTGATGTTTATCATTATGAATGTATGCATGTGAATTATGTATGCATGTTAATCACTTTTACCACTTATGTGCGCATGTTAATCACTTTTACCATTATGAATGTATGTATGTGAATTAATCACTTTTGGCAAACATTCAAAAAATGTAACAAACAGGGGCTCAATGTCACTTTTACTAGAAAGTGATTTTATCACTTGAAAAAGTAACAGAAATTCAAAAAGTATCAAACAATAAAAGAAGTGACAAATTTTTTTTAAAAAAAGTGACAAACACTTAAAAAAGTAACAACTAACAATAAAAAATGTTACAAAAAATTCAAAAAAAGTGACAAAAAATTGGCGATCTCTTATGATAAAGCCTCAACAACAAAAGCTATCAAGTTTAGGTCTAAGTAGACCACCACAACTCACTCTCAAAAGTTAAAAATAAGTTTTGAATAAATACATAATTTTTCCTTTATATCACAATATCACACAAATGCAAGAAAACAACACAGCTAAACCTCTAATCCACTATAGATTGAAGGAAAACAAGATTTGAAATGGATCCACTATCCAAATGATTGCTAAGGAATGAAGAAAATGACAACACTGCAGAAACTACATTATTTTACAAATAACCATAATTGTATAGTTGATGATTAGTTGAATGTGTGTTGATCAATCATTCTCTACATAGAGAAGTCTTCAAAATGCATTATGGCTTTTGCGCCTGCATTAGTTGGCTTCTTGCAGGAAAGCCAGTGATTCATAAAGTGTTTAGCAATTCATTTTTTCATAATTCTGCTTTCAAACGCTATCAGGATCAGTATTCCATGTCCCTTTGGATGGTATCTTAGTAAATGTAGATTTCATGTGAAAGTTTAAGAAGATATTATTAAATCCAGATCTTGCATCAATAGTTTTAGACCAAATTATCACATAACTCTTGTGTACCCCTTTTGCAATGCTGAAACATTTGACTGAAATCAATATAATGTTGTGTCATACAATTATGACTTGAGGTATAAGCCACAAGAGAAAGTCAAACTTTTCCTTCTCTTCTCTTGTTTTTTCAAGTACCAAAAGACTTGGAAGCAATTTTAGCATTAGATTTGTTCTTCTAGATTCTCAACACCAACATATTATAGCATTAAATAATCTAAATAAGAACAAAAGACATGGACAAACAAAATAGAGACAACGATGATTATAACCTAGAATCAAGCATCATCACCCTCGCCAGCCTTCCCAGCAAAAGGATCGTGAGAAACACCGGTATGATGCCCAATATGGCACTGCAAATTAGCCATAACCTTCTGCTCATACTTGGACTTCTCCTCATGGTTCAGCATTGTCAAAGCTCATTTGTCCTTAGCACTGTAAACTTGGTTTTCTTTTTTGATATGAATGCATTTATTCTCTGATGCTTACTACCACTCATCACTTGGAGTCGAAGTTGAAATCGAGAACATAGGTTTCTCTATGTGTTATTGTAGGAGAACAGGGTTTTTTTGATTGAGTCATGCTATGTGTGTATAGATGTACACATAGGGGTTCACATAATGTGAGTGTGGTGGGACCCATGCTACAGTATCGTAGATTTCACTCGATTCACATTATGTGAACCTCTATGTGTACATCTATGTACACATAGATTAGTCCTTTTTGATTTAGGGGTTTCCCCTTTTTGATTTTGGGGCTTTTTTGAAGTTTTTGAAGTAATTAATACGGAAATTAAAACTTCAATTAGTCATAAGTGTATTAAATCTAATATTTGATTTTTCTTTGGGTAGTGGACCTGATTTTCCCTTGAAAAAATGATGAATAGGCCCAGCCCTAAATTGCAAAGCCCAAATTTCTTTACCATTTCAAAAGCGAGCTTAAGCCCTTCTATGCAATTTAGAAATGGCGATGAACATCGGTATGATGGATTTAGCCTATATTATCGGAGATCGAAAATTCTGGCCTGGTTCAACTCTACTTTCCATCTCAACCTATCGAAACTTGAAAATATATGTAATTCTATATAATAAAACCCTGGTTTCACTCTTTCATCGAGTTAATCGAAAGAATACCCATTAAATTTATTCTAGGTTACTACGTATTGAATAAAAAAGTTACTTATTACTCACTTATTTATTCAAATTACTATCCATCCATCATTGGAGTGATATTCTACTCAAACGTAATGAAAATTGTCACATGTTCAACAGAATACAGACGTGACATATTAACGACGTTAAATTGTTGAGTTAATAAATGAATCTTCATTAAACTTATTCCAACATTACAGTATGAACAAAATGGGTCAATTTTCTTTGTTGAAAAAAAAATTATATCACGTGATGAATCTCTAGTGTATTGGAATCTGACAGGTGGGATTTGACTCTCCACAACTACAACGAACTAATGGCAATACGCAAGTGAAAGACCACTTCTGTAGCCAAAATCTTAGGAAAAAATATCCTAAAATATATAAGCCATAGAGCAGATGACCATTTCAACGTATCAAGAAATAAATCATACAGCAACAATAACACCAAAATGAGTGCGTCAGCTAACGAGGTACTACTTTTGGACCTCTGCTATGTTTTTCATCGTTTTTCTAATGTAAATATGCTCTACGTAACAATTTTGTTTTTCTGCGGAGAATTTTTCCATCTAGATTTCGTCGAATTAAATCAAACTAATATAAAGATGAGAAATTTCCGTGGAAGATTCATGCCAGGGGCGGACCCAGCCCCTGGCCAGCCCCCGTGGCCACTCGTGCTGGGTCTACCGGAGCTTCAGTTCAGGTAGCCTTCAGCACCGTCTGCCTGAAAATGGAGAAGAAAGCTAGAAGGCAGAAGTCCAGAAATTTTTTTTGTTAAATCATTTTCAAAGACAGTTTGGGCCTTAAAATGAATGGGCCCAATCAATTAGCTTAAGAGGAAATTACACAATTCCAGATGTTTAAAGTTTCAAATTAAAAAATCAGGGACCAAATTTAATTCTTCAAAAATCAGGTGATATATAAAAACTCAAACCCTAATTTTTCACTCCTTCCCCTTCCCCCCCTCGCTAGTCGCCTCGCCTCCCCTCGCCTCCCCTCTCTCTTCCAGCGATCTCTGATTAGACGCAAATTCTACAACGCCAGTCGCCATGCCATGGATATCCTCCCAAACCCGCCATTTTTCCTGTTTGTTGAAATCAACATTTTCATCTCTTGCTGCTCAACTATCCAAAGACCAGCACACATTACGATTCCTAACTTCAGAGTTCGATTCCCATGTATATGCAGGCATGCTCTAGAATTGCGTGAAAGACTACCATTTCACCACTGGAAAAGCCCTTCACTGCCACAGTTTAAAGAGAGGTGGGTGTTTAGACCTATTTGCACTCAATATTTTACTAAATTTCTATGTGAAAAATAAGTTGTTAGCTGATGCTGTTAATCTGTTCAATGAAATGCCGGAAAGAAACATGGTTTCCTTTGTTACTTTGATACGGGGGTTTTCCCAGTCAGAAAAGTACATTGAGGCAGTTGAGCTGTTTGTTAGGTTACATAGGGAGGGTCATGAGCTTAATTTATTTGTGTTCACTACAATATTGAAGGTTCTTGTGAGTATGGAGTGGTCAGAGTTTGCTTGGTGCGCTCATGCTTGTATATGTAAGCTTGGTCATGATGCTAATGCCTTTGTTGGTACTGCACTTATTGATGCTTATTCCGTTTGTGGGTTTGTGGATGTTGCTGGAGAAGTGTTCCATGGGATTGTTGAAAAGGACATGATTACTTGGACAGGGATGGTGGCTTGTTATGCTGAGAATGATTGTTTTAAAGAGGCATTGAATCTCTTTACTGAAATGACGATGGTAGGGTTGAAGCCGAATAATTTTACTTTTGCAAGTGTGATTAAGGCATGTCTTGGACTTGCGGCTGTTAGTGCAGGCAAATGTGTTCGTGGCTTTATTTTAAAGACTAGTTATGAGATGGATCGTTATGTGGGTGTTTCATTGCTTGATCTGTACACCAGGTCTGGAGACATTGACGATGCTAGGCAGGTATTTGAAGAGATTCGTAAAGATGATGTGGTTCCGTGGAGTTTCATGATTGCCCGGTACCACAAAGTGACCGGTGTGAGGAGGCTTTGGAATTGTTTCTTCAAATGAGGAAATCATTGGTTACTCCTAATCAGTTCACTTTAGCTAGTGTGCTGCAAGCTTGTGCAACGACAGAGGCTCTCGAACTGGGGAGGCAAATGCATTGCCACGTGCTCAAGGTGGGGGCGGATCTATTGACCGCGGTGACGGATCTGCTGTTGCGTGTGTTCTATGGCTGTGGGTGTGGTGGTTTGTGGCTGCTGCAACCTGTGACCAAGCGACGGTAGTCCGTGACCAAATGTTTGGTAATCTGTGACCAAGCATTTGGTCGATCTGTGACCTGTGACCAAGCGGCGGTAGTCTGTGACCAAATGTTTGTTAATATCTGTGACAAATTACTCAAAATGTGACCTAAAAATATAATAATACGTGACTCTTTAAAAATATGTGACCTCGAAATAATATGTGACCAACTAATTTAAAGATCTGTGATCTCGAAATAATGTGTGACGTACAATTTTTTTGATATGTGACCTCGAAATAATTTGGGATCAAAAAATTTGACGATATGTGACCAATAAATAAATATGTAATTTAAAATTATGAATATGTGACCATTGATCACAAAATGTGATTTTATTATTTTTATTTAATAAATATTTTTAATTAATTAAATAAATACCTGATTTTTAAATTTTTAAACTATTTACTTTATTTTTAAATTGAGGTAAAAAATACACCTTAAATATGATTTTTTCCCTTACCTTAAACCCCCCACAAGGCCACAACCTAGTCCCAATTGCAAATTAAAATCGGAAAGGAGCTGAGGAGAGGAGGGAATGATTGTGACTCTACGTGTGAGCATGTCTGGCTGTCTGCCCGATTGCGTCGCTGTCGAGACTTGCTGTCTGCTGCCTCTGACGGCCGATTGACGAGTCGGTGGTGACTTGGTCAACGCAAAATGCCTAAACCCCGTTAAGGACTTACGTTAAGCGCTGGTTTCCATTCCGTTCGATTTTTTTCTCTGTGTATCTGTTTTTTTTTTTTTTTTGTGAATTTGTGATTTATTATTGTCTGAGAGACTGAGGTCTGAGAATATGAGTTGATGAGTTATAAGTTTGATTTGTGAATTGTAATTGGGGAAAATTAAAATTAGATTTGGAATTGGAATTGGATTTAGGGTTTGGAAATTGGAATTGGTATTTGGTAATTAATTTTTTTCCTTATGTTAGCAACTTGGAAATAATTAATCATTATTTATATGGGCACCACAACACATAGAAAAATTGAAGTGGTAAAGTTGAGAATTCATGGTGTTATTCATGTCAAGAGCCAAGAAAATGCTCCATGAAATCCACCATTATCCATATCAAAGTACATTTCATAACTGGTTTGTTCCTTTTTACTTTTAGTTTCTGTATCCCAATATTGAACTCATTATTTCATCTTATTATTTTTGAGTAGTTCTCCAATTAAAATGATTAATGATTACTATATGGAATGTATGCATAAATATGAAATTTTGCATTGAAATATGTGGGCTATTCGTGGCAAGATGAGTGTGAAATGAAGAAATTGAACAGCCTATGCTGGGATGATCAAACCGGATCCCTTTTTTCTTTCTTCTTATATGTGCTTATTGTTGTCTATATGTGTTCGTATTTTGAATCAATTTTCGTTTGCCTGCCATTTTTTGTATAAATATGTGGTTAAAATTGTGTAATATTTGACTGGTTATGAAAACTTATTAAGTACAAATTATAACGACCTCGCTTTTACGATCGTCGATTGTCTAGTCAACGTCCGCCCGGGCTGGACTTGGATGCTGGGTCCGCCACTGATTCATGCCATCTCGATTTCGTCGAATAGAGGTTAAATTTGAATCCGAGATTGTTGTAAATTTTGTTATCAGGTCACAGAAACTGGGAGTGCTCAATGTCTAAATGAGAAGAAGGTGGACACTACCGATTTCCGGTCATCAGCAGGGCGAGGTCAAGAGCAGAAGCCAGTGCAGGTTATTCATCGGACATATCCACAGCCACCGGCCTCAAACACCGGCGGTGGTGTCCTCACAAATGCTGCCGCTTCTGTTGCATCCACCCTCCAGTCTGCCAAGGAAGCAATTTCAGGAAAATAACTTTACACAATCCAATACTTTCTTGTAATCCATTTTGTAACTGTTATTTGGTTTATAAATTAACACACTCTTAATTTTGATTATATATAGCATTTGTTGATATCAGATGGCAGGAGCACTTTTTACATATTTATGTAAATGTAAATGATAAGTTTTTTTTTAATCTTGTGTATTTAATTTTTATATCATGAATTTTTGGTGTTCTGCAACAATCTTTAAAGATATTGTCATTATAAAAAATTATCAATCAAACACCAGAATCTATACCAGGAACATTATTTTCATATGTGGAATTTTTCAACAATTCTCAAGTTTACATGTACGAAGGTAATAATGGGGTGAACTAGATTGTTACAAGATTTTAGCTTCTTTTCTCGCGTAATAATATCCAATATTGTAAATTATGAAGCTATATTCAAAATCAAGTTGACGGTCTGCCTGCCGTTGTTTGTAAGTTGGTCAAAAACATCTTCTTTTGATAGCCACTGATGAAAATGATACTTTATTGCTGTTGCTAATGGAATAATCTGAAATTTTCCTGATGGTGATATCTCCTTCTGCAATTTATTTAAGAATGTCATGTTTAATATCAGAAGCGCCCTTAAGAAGCCATGGCCCCTGGTGGAAGTCCCTACACAATGCAAAATGAGTAATTATTGAAATGAAAAGGAGCCATTTCTAAATGGAAATGGCATTATCACCAAAGGCCAAAAAGAGAACAAGATTGGTGCCTTTATTCCATGTAGATCATATCAGAATCCTATTCATTTTATCCTTGGCTCCTTTAGTCCATATCTAACTTTGATGGATTCAATATTAAGCCATCGACGAATGCAACTCGTCTGTTTTAGTTTGTCTCTCTATTCTTGGCTCTTCCTATTCTCCTGGTGAGTTCACTTAAATTCATTTAATCTGTGTTTGTTTCCTATTAGTGCAGATTCTGTTAAGTAATTTGGTCGCCTTAGTTGCAGCAATGGGTATGGCCGTATCCCGGCTGGTGAAAATGCTTTTTGCCAAGCGAGAAATGAGGATACTGATGGTAGGACTTGATGCTTCTGGCAAAACAACTATACTGTACAAGTTGAAACTTGGGGAGATTGTTACTACCATTCCTACAATTGGTATCTGCAATAATCATCCACACTGTTTTATTCCTTTTGCCTTCAGCATTTAACATGGTCTGTAAGCAGATCAAAAGAACAAACTCATACAGCTTATGAGACTTCTGTTTCCTATTAATCAAGGAGATGAAGATTATAATATTTATACCAACATACTTCGAAATTCTACCCACTTTTTGCATCACTAGTACTACTAATCAATCACGTCGATTTACTGTTGTTCATTTAACTGAGAATGCATATTATGGAAATCATCTTAACATTCTGCTATCTTTCTTCAAAAGGCTAAATTTTGATGTATCAGGTTTTAATGTGGAGACAGTAGAGTATAAAAACGTGAGCTTTACGGTATGGGATGTAGGAGGCCAAGACAAGGTACTTTGAGCTTTATAAGAACCACCCTAATCGATATAGAAGTAAAAATTGCTTATCAAGATAAAGCTTTTTAAGCAGATTTCAATGTATTTACCACTTAAAAGCGCGTATAATGATGATAGTTAAGATTTGAAGCAGTTGTTATCCCGTAAGCTACCATACATACTAAACAGCCAGAGTAAATATAGAAAGTGAATATTTGGTCATTTGTTCGTTGATTTACAGATACGGCCTTTATGGAGGCATTACTTCAAGAACACTCATGGACTTATATTTGTTGTGGATAGTAACGACAGAGAAAGAATGTCAGAAGCTAGAGATGAACTCCATCGCATGCTTTGCCAGGTATATTTAGTTTTGTACATTTTACAAAACTTCTAGACAAGATTTCCCATCAGTCGGTTTCTGTGTTGTTGCCTTGGATTACTATCCACGTTTTCAGGATGAATTGCGGGACGCAACACTTCTTGTTTTTGCCAATAAGCAAGATCTCCCGAATGCCATGAGAGCTGCTGAAATCACTGATAAGCTCGGCCTTCAAGCCCTGCATCCACGTCGTTGGTATGTAATAATTTGTGTTCAGTATATACATTCTCCAACTGAAAAAACGAATATGAATCAACAGAAATTTAATTGGTTAAGCTTTTAACTGATTATGAATCGAGCAAAACAAGAATTATTCAATGCAGGCATATACAGAGTACCTGTGCAACATCAGGCGAAGGACTCTATGAAGGCCTAGACTGGTTATCTATCAATATTTCAAACAAGGCAAGACATTGAACTAAAATATTTTCATCTTTCTTTCTGTATTTTGCGTAAAGAACTGTCAAGAACTGGACCTATTTGTGTTTTCTTGCAGGCATAAATGCAGTTTAAGGCTACCTTTCAGTATCCATACGACCTTACTGTAAGAACGTGAAAACACATCTATCGGAAAATTCTGGGACATTCAGGGTTTGTATATATCGCGTTTCGGAAATGTTCTTCATATCCACTAACATCTTGTGTAAAAAGTATCTACTCATATTTCCGGTTTTGATTGTTACAGTCAATGGAAAATGCTATTTGTACAGAACCCCTCACAAGAGAGGGGGGCCACGACCAATAAAAAAATCGTGGGCCGCCTCTTTTGTACAAATAGCATGATCCACAGTCGATTGAGCAATTTTCATGCCATCACCGAAATAAATTTGACCAAAAACACTGTAAATAAAAGGTATACATTGAATTATCTTGTGTAGGATCATAAATTTGTATACTTTTCTCCCATTTCAAATTCATAAAGAGTGGCATTTATATTTGCTTCCACATATCAGATCCATAGAAATTTCTCCCCCGTCTCCAAAAGTGACCAAGGTCACAATATACCATTACTCAGTCAAGACAGCATATATAGTTGGAACATGGGCTCTCCACCAAAGTCCTTACCACGTGTCGTGCATTTGATAAAATGCGAATTCGACATGTATGTGATAGGACATGCTGAAGACTGAATTTAAACAAATAAAAACTTTTAGGCGTGCATATTAAATGTGACCGTGTAAGTTCATTACTGCATATCTAATTATACTCATTCATATGCAGAGTGGTTGATCGATTCTGAACTATTCTAATTCAATCTCTACCTGAAATTTAAGAGGTTGAAGAAAACTTCAAAACACTTGAGGCCCATGTCATAATTTCCATTATGGAGCGGAACTACCTACTTATAATTGCTATTTCTACATCTGGAATCAGTAGGAGCTGAAGTTGTTGAATAATAAAGTAAATTACAGTCTAAAAAGTGTCCAGTTAATTAAAAATTCAAGAACCAAGTTTTTGCTTAGTCAAGAGAATACTATTAAAATCGTTACATTCGATCCTTCCGGACGGAAAACGGCTATGGCTGCCTATATTGCAGCTAGATAACTTCGCAAAACAGTCTTCTACTAGAAGTAATTGGGCCATTTTTCAGTGCCTTTATGCAAAGTATTTCATTAATATTTTTATTTTTTTGCTTTGTGCTTTTTCTTGAAGTACTGTTGATAAGGAAAAACGACAGAGAATACGGAGCCAGCAGAGATACGGTGAATATTAATGTCTAGACATTTGAGAAACTGAACTATTTTCTCAATGTCTTCTTCCCCTGTTACAAATAACATGAACTTATATGTCCCACGTATATTATTACATAGTTTCTGAAATTAATATGGGGTGTCAGATTTCCTCGTAGAAATTTCAAAAGTTGGTGGCACATTGATAAGAATCTGATGATCCAACCGACCCTCATTAATCAAATACAAAAATTTTTTCTGCGAAAGATTTTTGGTTTGATTATTTAGGATTTTGAATTGGCCCTTTCAGATTTATATCAGTGATTATATATCATTGATGCTGAAGGGTCAAACACACAGATAGAGATTGTTTTTGTGCTGGACAGTGTGACGTCTACTGTACCACGAGTTATTCATTGGAAATATTTGGCACATTGACCCTAATTTCTTTGTTCTTTTGTACTATGAACCAAAATAATTAAGAAAATTGAAGAGTTAATGATGAACATCAAGGGTCGAAGGTGTAATTGATGGCCAAGAAGCCAATATCCCTTATATTACAATTCCTGGTTGGTCCCGAGGAATGGTGAGAGTCAAGTTAGTTCGAAAGATGATTATTGTTCAAGAACCTAAAGTTACCGCCAAGAAATATGAAAGTTTATGTGAAAAACAACATACAAGGATAAATTTATTCTTTACATTGACCTAAAGACAATTTCCCACTTCTTGGAAAGATGATTATCGTTCAAGAAACGAAAGTTAACGTCAAGAAATATAAAAGTTTATGTCAATTTCTTGAAATCATCTAAATACACACATTTCCCACTTCTTGAAAATGTGGAACAACTCTCATTTCTTCTTCTTCTTCAAATTATTTATTAGTTCCAACAATAATTTAATTTTACACACTGAAAATTAAATAAAGGTAAACTAAGAAAAATCTTGACAAAAATTAATTTTCCAATAACGTTAAAGAAATTTTCTTAATCCGTGTGAAAAACGAAACAAACCTATATAATTGGAACGGATGGAGTATGAGATTTGTTATATCTGCTAAGAATCTAGTCAATCTAGATCTGGTAGAGATGGACCAAAAAAATTAAATAAAAAATCAAGTAGCCGAACCAAATTTGTTAATAACAAGGCATAGTTTTTTTTGTCGTTTTTCGTTTTTGTACACTACTACAGTGTAAATCATCTTCTTGAAATTTTTTAAAAAGATTTTGTAACTTATTCCCTATTTTGACATCATGCATCTAAAAGACCAAACAATTACGGAACTAAAAAACTTGTTGCTGAAATGACACGGAAACTCTCTTCTCTAGCTGTTGCCAACCATTAACCCCTTCTGTTTCCTCACATGAATACTACTGCTTCAGCGTGGTACAATTTCATACTTTCATCTGCCTTTCTTGACGGGGAGATTAGTACTAAAATAGTCTCACGTTAAAGAGACAAAATATCCCATTTCCTGTGGATGATGGATACAAAATATAGACAACTAATAATGTCCAAATATGTTCTGTGCATCAAGTATTAGTATCATAATGTCAAATTCTCCATTCATCCCTCCTTGGATGTACTTCTACAGCTAATTTCATCACCATCATTGACTCAAAATTTCGAATCCATATTTTTTCAAGATGTAGAAAGTATGAATTCTAGAAATCCTGCATTACGAATACACAATGCAAACAAGGAAAAAAGAACTCGAGATTTTGGGGCGATCGTAGAAAAACTTTTCCAAGCAAATCTTGATTTGGTCAAAATGCAGTACATTATGTCGTTCCAGAATTATTGGTTGGGCCCTTCAGACTAGCTACGCCTTTTAAAATTGTTCTCACAAATTATTCTGCAGATTTTCATCTAACAAACCAAAACCATACTGCAGATTCACAGTTATCCCAAAAAAATCAATACTCAACAATACCGAAGTTGATGGATTTTCATGTTCATGCCATCTCATCATATTCCTACCTAAAAGTATAATCATTATAAGAACCGTTCATCTTCAGATAAATTTTTCACATCTCCATCAAGTCTGACAACCAAGAATTATTTAAAATCAGAATATGAAGAGTGATAATATATAAAAGCAGAATATCTTATTAAGTATTAAATGATCTTTTTAGCTTTCTTGAATCCCAAATTCAACCAAACCCATAAGTTCAGAAAAATGATAAACTTCAGATTTTATTTCAAAAAAGAATTTTTTGTCAACAAGGTTAAAACCAAGCAAGAAAAGTTAATGCAACAGTAACCTAAATCCCACTGGTAAACAAATTTGTCCTCCCCTCAAGACATCTTTCTACCTTTGATATAATAAAAAAACAGTTAAAACAGCAACTAGTCCATTGCCAACCTGTCCTACATTGAAAAACTTTCTCAATTCAACAATTCCTCCTTTGAGAAAACAACCAAATACTTGGGGACAACCATCCCTTATGATATTTCATCAAAAGTAGGCAATAGGTATTATATTCATGTATGACATGCAATGAGACATTATAGAACCAATAATCTCTCTTTCCATTCTCACTCTCCATTCCCAATCAGAGGCAGTGGAGTCAATTGTTCGACAAATGTCTGATTCATCACATGGGGTTGGCCACAAATACAGTAAGAATTAATAGAATGTCATATAATTGCATTGAATTATGACAAGAACCCATAGCTAAAAGAGAGATTATGAAGTGCCATAGCCAATATTAGATAATTTAGAGGATGAGATTTCAGCGAGGGGTGCTACCCACGCTTACAGACACGCTGCTTAGGGGAGTCAGTCTCATGTGCTGATCCCGAGCTCTGTTACGCTTAAACAAAGGTTCAGGAGATGATGAAACGGGTGATGAGATGACCCATGAATCGCGAGAGCTATCAGAGCTAAAATATGCATCGATGACACCGTGTGGGCTGCTAGGCACAGACTCAAGTTTGCGTTTGAGGCAGGGCTTGTTGTCATCAACATCCATTGCCTCCCGGATAAGTTTAGAGCATTCATCAATAGATTCCTGTTGTAATTCAGGATAAAACATTCAAGTCTAAAATAACTTCAAAGTCGCAAAGCTTAAACTCAATTTCCAAAACCATGCTAGATATATCAAATTAATTAGAACACAAACCTCGCTGATTTTGAGCACATCCATTAGTTGATTTTTGTATTTCATTGCATTACAAGGCTCAATCTCTCTAGTAACATATATCATTGTTGCGCCAGCAATAACAGATGGAAGAAAATGCACAAGCCTATGATCTGCATTTGGAATATAAAGAAAGCATCTATAAATCATTGCATATGGAAGATAATGCACGAGCCTAAGATCTGTATTCGGAATATAAAGAAAACATCTGTAAACCATTGCACTTATAATTATAGAGAAATCATCCATCCAATTCATATAAAGCAATGATGGCATCAAAATTAACTGATTCACATACCAGTGATGATTGAGAGAAGAAATCTCTCACACCTCTTCATAAATTTCCAGTGTAGGTTAGTCATAAATCCAAATCTCCTTAAACTATGGTCAAAGAATGAAATTGGAGTCACAGGATTCATCTTCCATTTGAGAGTAGAAAGCACCAAAAGCTCCATTCTCTGAATGGTCTTTGCCTCAAACAAATATTTGGATTCTTCCACCTTAAAAATAAATAAATAAATAAAACCAAAATCAATAACAAAGCAAAATCCACATTGGCATTTACTTAAACAATATAGTGCTAATACACAAAAGATAAAAGATAAAAGGTCAGTGAATAGACATACTTGGAGATCCAGAAGAAGAGGGACTTGAGTTTCCTCCACCTTGGCAGCTAAAGAAAGACAAGCCACAGCAGCCAATTGACTCATCCATGGTTTATCTTTCTGAAAGCAGAAGCTTGTAATAAACCTATCATAATAGTTCGCAGATAAAACAGCAGTCGTTGCAGTGAATCCATAGTGGGCAATCACCTTTAACATCCATTTTATAGCCTCTTTTCTCACCATTATTAAAGATCCATCTGAGTTCATTTCATTATAACTCAAATGGACCTGTATTTTCTCCTTGGACAAGAGGGTCACCAGCTCGTCATCCTCCCAAAAACGGTCATGCTCAAACAGAAAAACCTTTTTATGAACCTCATTGGAATCCTCTATTTTTGGCGATTGGAAGTCAAAACCACCTCCTAGAACTTCTTCAAAACGCTCTTCTTCACAGTAAAGAGCATCAAACATCGAATTTTGTAAAAGGGATTCTTGTTCATGAAAATGCGAAACCATCTTCTTCTGAGAAGAAGACACTAAAGCCTCTGCTCATTATCTACCAAACAAACTCAAAAGACTAAATCTTGGGCTCATGATAATTTCAATTTTTTTTTCCTTTTTTCCCTTCAAAAAAATATAGAGAGAGAAGTATAAGAAGGGAGTGTAGGAATGGGAGGCTAACCAAAGAAGAAAGCAGGCGAGGGGTTTTATCTGAGAAAGTTTTCACGCCTGTCCTTTTTCCCCTTATATTTGCATCTTTTCTTGATGAATTTATTTGTTTTCAAGATTTTTGTTCATAGCTTTTGGGGGAGATTTGGCGCCCATTAGAAATTGGTATGGTCCAGCCTGCACAGTACACGTACAACTGCAAAGGGTACAACTCATAAATAGCCAAATTCTGCTTACTAGAGTGAATAAAGTCACCCACTCACACCATATGCTAGTCAAACTTTAGTGTTAAGAGGCTCTGAGCCAAGATATATTATGGTCTATATACTTCAAATCTTGTTACGAAATGTTTGAAGGGTAGATAAAGAGTAGTTATAAAAATAGTTGTGATCAACATTATTGTTTTCATCATGGGTAAAAATATTCTCTTTTTACTGTAATGAATTTATCGTTTAGTGCAATAATACTGAATTCATCGTTGAAATGAAATAAGTGGTTATTCGGTTGTTAAGCTCATTAGTTGAGTCTTGTGTTGCAAAAAAACTTGATAGATAATTGCAGCAGCGGTCTCAAACCTTTGGATTTTTTGCAAACTTTACCCCAACCTTCAGTATGTGTCACCAACGATTTCAGACCTTCGAAAAAATAGCACTTGATGTTCAAATGAATGATTTATGTTAATTTGACATTTAGTTGACTCGTAATTTTGACTTCAACCAAATCTAAACCTTTTTTAAAGGATAAAATGGTAATTTTGAATTTAAGAAAAAAAATCAAAACCCAATTACTATTCATCTTCTCCTTCACACACCTTTCCCCACACCCACATCTTCCTAAACCCAAAACTCGTTGGTCCCATCATACCCCTCTTCGTCGTCACCATCACAACCACTGCCCTCATCCATCGACTTTGTCATTGTTCCTGCCAACATCTCCTCCCTAATTCTTCGTTCCTCTTCCTCACACTCCAACAAAACCTATTTTTCATATTACTTTGAGCAAAATGGCAACAACTTTGGCTAGTTGTAGCTACAAAGAATTCACATCAAAAAATGACATAAAATTCGAGATTAAATAGAAAACAAAAAATAATGATAGAACATGTGAAATTGCCTCATCTTTTGTCATTGTTGTGTCAAAATTGAAATTGAAAGCTTGCAATTTTCCCTTGCTTGTGTCGGATTGCTGACCATCACTCGGGCCTGTTGAAGTCCCTTCCATAGGGTTACCTAATTAGTGTGGTTGGTTGGTTTGGATGAAAGGAGTTGTGGTGGTGGTGGTGGCGGCGGCGGCAGTGGCAGTTGGATATGTAAGGGGACAATTTTTTGGGAAAAATGCTAAGTGTACATAATAAATGTACATAATGGATGACATAATGTGATGTGGCAACCATCATGTTGTTGATGTGAAAGTGTCGGATTTGAATTAAAGGTATTGATTAATGTCATTTGCAAGTATATAGATCATTATGTAAATCATTATGTACTTGCAGCATCATTCATTTTTTTATTTTGATTTGGTGGGGGTGGGGATGAGTTAGTGGGGTTGGGGTGGGCATAGGGAAGATGATGGGTTTTTATGTGTTTTTATTTTTTATTTTTTGGTTTTTTTTATTTGATTTTTACCTTATTTTATGTTTAAAATATAAAGTTACCATTTACCCTTTCAAAAGTGATTTAGATTTAGTCAAAGTTAAATCTATTGGTCAACTAATGGTCAAACTAACAGAAATCATTCATTTGGACTCAGGTGCTAATTTTTCGATAACTGATGACACAAACTAAAGGTTATGGTAAAGTCTGCAAAAAATTTAGAGGTTTAGAATCGCTGCTTCAATTATCCCTTATTTTTATAAATAGTGTTATTTATCTAGAATTTAGATGACCATCATTTCATGTGGCAAATTAGTGATATTCGAATGTATTTTTAAACATTGGATAATATAGCAGTAACCTACTATTAAATAGATAGACGATCATCGATAATTCAATTTTTGTTTCAAGTACTTTGCATGAATTTATTTTATTTTATTTTTAGAGCATGTTTGAGCTCCATTGTCTCAACAAAATACACTTTGAAATAGTATTTTGATGGAGAATGTGTGATTAAAAAATAAGGAAATACTTTAGATTTATGTGTAATATTATTTTTTTAAATAATGTGTAATTGAAAATAAGATAAAGAAAAATATATTTTAAAAATAATGAGAATCAAAAAAGGTCTTAATTAAATTCCTTGCTTCCAACAAGAGACAATGGGGCCCTAAATTTAATTTAGATGAATTTGTACATTTTGAACAATTTGTTCATATTTGAGGACAATGAACTTGTAAATTTATTTAATCAATTTTGCTATAAGTACATTAAGTTTGACATCATGGATGACGTTGTTTAATATGGCAACAATTGTGCCATTGATTTTAACAACACTTATTTAAATCAATGGCACAATTTTTCTGTGGTTATGATGGATGCCACGTGGAAGAGCATCAACTTATTATAAAGGAAAATGTACACGTGGCAAGATTGTTCTTATTGAATTAAGCTATATGTACATTCGTTTTGACATTGTTGTTGACATTCTTTCCTATATGTCAAAATCTGTCTAGTGATGTGATAGGGTGATATAAAAATCAATGGTCGTGATAGATACCACGTGAAATAGTGTTAAATTTAATGTAAATGAGAATGTACATGTAGCATGATTATCAAAGAGAATGTATATGAGTGAATTGTTTCAAAAATCATCGAACTTATACTATGGTCACGGACTGCTTACCGAACTTCATTCTGTTTCACGGTACTCACTCAACTTTGTCATTTACCTCTCCAGCCACCACTGTCAAAAAATTCGTTTGTTGGACGCTGACGTGGAGGACGGAATTCTTAGATGGCATCGACGGCTGTTAAAAAATTACAAATCAGCAAAAACATTGTTTCATCACTCATCCAACTTACTCTAGGTCACAATTTACTCATCGAACTTTAAAATGCTTCCCAATGGTCACTCATCTTTGAGATATTGCACTCCATCCATTATCCTTCATATTTCGTTCACTTCGTTGCCAGTGTTTGCATAGAAAATCCACATAATAAGTTACAAATGTTAGAAAAATCACAACTCAATGAAAATATCAATTTACTAAAATCGCCACGTGTGAAACATGACTTCCACGGCCTCATAAACTTTTTAAAAATCCAATAAAGCGTCCTCAATTATTCTTTAGAAATATCACTTTTATAATTTGAATTGTGTGAAAAATAGGTTTCAATCTAAAGTTGAAAATTGGAAATTTAACTTGATTTGTGAAAATATTTTGTCTATATTTCACCTATTTTACTTCTAATTGTATTCAATTGATCATATGGTGATTTCCATGTGTTGATGATTTGGTTGAGTTATAATTTTTTTGATGATTCTAATTACCCGTGAAATTTTCGGACAATAAATTAGTAACGAAGTGAATAAAATATGACGAATAATGGATGCAGTGCAATTCTTAAATATGAGTGACTATTGAGAAGTATTTTGAAGTTCGATGAGTAAACTGTGACATAGTGTAAGATTGATGAGTGATGAAATAATGATTTTGCTAATTTGTAATTTTTTAACGGTCGTCGACGTCATCTGGAATTTCGTCCGTCGCTTCAGCGCCCAACAAATAGATTTTTTGACAGTGATGAATGGAGAGGTAAATGACAAAGTTGAGTGAGTACTGTGAAGTATAATAAAATTCGATGAATAGTTCTTCAAGATGGTATAAGTTCAGTGATTTTTGAAAAAATTCACTCATATATAACTTAATTAACGATGATAGATTTACACACTGCTCAAGTAAAAGAAAAACATCACCGTATACCGACCACCTTGATGTGACACACTAATAATTAAAAAATTCTCAAATTGTGATTTAAATTTCTCACACTCGTTCTACGCTAAGCTACGGAGCGTGTAAACACGCTTGAATTAAAACCTCCTTGCGACGAAATGAATGGATAGATCTGGAGAGTGACACACACGGAACAAAAGGTAGTAAAATGAGTATTTTCGAATTCCTTTCAGCGTTGACCATCTGTCAATGGTCTTGTCTTGCAACAGTTTTGGGAGAAAACGTGGGCCGATGCAAAATGAAGGTGTTTTGTTGAAGGTACCAAATAAAATAATAATTATTAGTTTATTAAATATAGTAACAGCATTTCCAATAAACTCTCTATTTTTAAAGAGCATATTCTATCATTCGAAAGATATCTATAAATTTAAAGAGTTAAAATTTTGAAGTATTCTAATAAGCTCTTTATATTTAACACTTTATTTTACTACTCCCAAAAAATATTTATTTTTTTCTTATCTTTTATTTTAACTAACTTTTCTTTAAATTATTTTATTGTTTTCTTACATAGAAAATTGAAACATTTTGAATGCATTGAATTATAGAGAGTGAGTTTAACTATCTAAATCTAAATTAAAATGTTAATTTACAGAATCTATTGGAGCGTCGACTTTTTAAAATAATGAGAATCTCATGTTTAAAGAGTCTAATGGAGATGCTCTAAGTCCATGTTTGACAAAAAAATTTTGTTTTAAAAAAAGTTCTTGAATAGTAAATTTTTAAAGAATATGTGGTTAAAAACCTAAAAAAATATTTAGATTTACAAGAAAAATATTATATTGTGAAGATGTATAAATGAAATTAAAAGATGAAAAACGAGTTTTGAAAGAATCATTATCAAATAGGATCTAAAGTTCAATAAAGAAAAACAGAAAAAAAATCTCATTTCGATATTTCCTATTGAATAATCAAAAATGATACTTGTAAAACCATTAGAAGGCTGTAAAATTAGTGGGGCCCACACTAATTAGAGATGACTGTAAAAATTACAGCCCTCTAATGGCTGTAAGTGTAGCAAAATTCTTGAATAATACTACGTAGCCCCACTGAAGTTATAACTCTAGTTTATGTGACAGTAGATAATAGGCTAAATGAAATGTAAAATTAAATAAGTGATTTAATTTCACTTATTATTTAATGCCACGTTAGAGCCATCTAAACTGAAATTGCAACATAAGTGGGGGCTAAATAGCATAACTCTTTCCTATTTAATTAAAGAAAAATGCTTTTCATCTCCAATGGGGATGCATCCCGAATCTATGTGGATTTAAATGATTGGTTAAATAATATGTGAAATTAAATGATTTATTTAATTTCACCTATCATTTAACGCCATATAGATTAGGAATGTATCATCACTGGGGATGAATAGCATTTCTCTTAATCAAAATGTTTGTACCAATCGGCTGATTCGGCTCCACTTTACTCTTAAATGAATTGGTTAAATTTGGGCGATCGGGTTGGACTGTTGTTATATTTATGCATTCTTCTATTTAAGAAATGAAAATTGAGATAAAGACTGTCATTTTAATGAGAGACATACGCTGTTGCATGTGAAATTTTAACTATGTTGTGACTTATTTATTCATATTCCACAAAATTACATAAAGGTCCATTATTTCACGTTATAATGAGATGAATAGTAATTTTTTTAGAAAATATATGATTAAATAAGAAGATTTTTTTTTTTTGGATTTATGTGTAATATTATTCTATTAGAGAATGTATGATTGATAAAAAGAGAATAAAAAATGAATTATAATTTAATGAAAAATAATGGGAGCCAAACTGGAGATAAATTTAATTCAGAATAGAATATTTACAGAGTTTTACCACTGGTGTAATTGCAAGCCGAGCATGTGAAAAGAAACTTTGCATACCAAAACCCGAAGAATAATTGAAAATTTTACCTCATTCTTTCTTGAAAATGGAAACTTCACAACTACGTGAACTTCTATTTTTTTAGCCATACAAAGTAAGTTTTTCCCATATGATTTGTTAGAATATTAATGTGTCAAATCAAATCAAATTTAAAAAATAAAAATATGTCATCATGTGAATATTAAAACATTGATGCATAATTTCATCTGTAGAAAATATTCAGGGATTGTCTGGGCATGATTTCCATTCCATAAAATTAATTTTTGGCCTGTTAATTTCTGACACACAGACACAAAAGTCAGCAGCAAACCTGGATTTTTTGACCGTCGCTCCGTTCAACGGTATGAAAAGCAATTTTTGGGCTGATTTTAATCTATCCCAATTCCCATATAGGGTCTCAGAATGACAAAATTTAAAAATAAAATTATGCCTCGGTTTAGTTGTCGATAGTGGTGAGATCGTGTTTGATTTATCATATTTTACACCAAACGAAGTGAATGCAAAGTGGTTATTATATCCCCTGACGTATACATATAAATTCTTTAGAAGTAAACAAGGCATACAGTTCAATTGGTGATTTGGGTATAAAAAACTTAACTTTTCCTTCAAAACAACAGAAGTCTTTACTTTCCTTAAAAAATTTTCGTGCACCACAATATTTACAATCAATACATGTTGGTAATACATATGAAGTACTTGGTACATTCAACAGGTTCAAACTTTCTTCTAATTCAGAATTGAGACCATCAACTGTTTGGTTTGACGTTAAAGCTTCATAATCATGATGTATGGTAGATTCATACATTTCAACAAGACGTAAGCTATTCTCTCCATATGAAATACGGTTAGTTATCCTCTTTCGAAGATCATTGCGCTCAATTACCAATTGATTGTACCGATCTCTTTCTCTTTGATTATGTTATTGACGAATAAATGCATGATATGACTCGTTGGTAGTTTGAGAGGTAGTTAGATTTTATACCTCTCCTAATAATCATGTGATATCGAGAAGATGATATTCAATAAATTATGGCATTTATTGAATTGAAACAAAATACAAACCATAAAAATATAAGAGCATCTCCAAGAGACTCTCTATTTTTAAAGAGCATATTCTATCATTTGGAGAGCATCTATGAATTTAAAGAGTTAAAATTTTGATGTACTCCAACAAACTCTTTATATTTAACACTTAAATTTACTATTCCCAAAAAATATTTATTATTTTTCTTTATCTTTTATTTTAACTAGTTTTTCTATAGATTATTTTATTGCTTTTCTACATTGAAAATTGAAACTTTTTGAATGCATTTAATTATAGAGAGTGAATTTGGCTCTCCAAATTTGGAGAGCCAAACCCACTCTCTAAATTAAAATCTTAATTTAAAGAGTCTATTGGAGCATAATTTTACATGCTGACTCTTTAAAATAGAGAGCATCTCATGTTTAAAGAGTCTGTTGGAGATGCTCTAAGAGGATGAAATTAAACGTATTATTAGAGAGAGAGAGACAACACAAATTATAAATTATGGAATTTCTATATTTCTGCAATAGTTTAATTAATATTTCTAGAAGCGTAGATGTAATAATAAAATTACGAAGTTTATTTCTCCAAAACTTGGAATATTTTTAAATCGTGGGGGTGGGAACTTGTTCCTTCTACGAGTCAAACCTTTGGAGTTTGGACAGAGGATAGGTCAATGCCGTGACGATTGAGTAGTCCAACCGTTCAAAGTATAAATTATTCTAAGTTTTGGAAATAAAAAATAAAAAATTGAATTAAAAAGGAAGAAGAAAACGGTAACGTGTGCTCCACGCCACCATAATTTTTATGCTATTGCCAATAGTTATGTCTTATAGAAGACCTTTGATTCCATCGAAGGTTAATAATGGTGAATACTACATTCTTGCATTTAATAGTGCTCTTTGAGTTACTACGTTAGGAGCGTAAGTCTAGCATGTTGAACTAAAATAACTTTTACGGGAGAAAAAAAATTATCTCGAGGACTTTACTAATCAACATGTTTCAATATTAAAGTCTTGATCAGTTGTTCCTTCCAAACTTGACATCGAATAAGAGAATAATATAGCCCCTGTTTGGTAAGAATTAAAATTTAGATTTTAATTTGAGTCAAAGTCAACAATTAATTATAACCACATATTTTATGGAACCACAGTTTTTCAATTACACATTTCATCGACTTTTATCAAAATTTACTAAAAATCGGATTTTAATCTCCACCAAAAAATGGCAGACTCAATTTTGTGTGCATATTTTTACAAATAGTTTGACGCTCAATTCGTAGATTAAATTTTGTCTACACGTTTGGTATAAGTACAATATTTATTTTGAACTAGTGAATTGGAAGAAAAAAAAAAGGGGGGTAAAATACTAAATTCAACCAATTAGGAAGTACCCATCTCCAATTTTTCTTCTCTCTCCTTTTTTTAACGTGTTACATTGTCTCCCTGCAACAAATGGCGTACGATTAGGGATGGCAGTGGGACGGGTGTCCCTTACTACTATTATTATTATTTTTTCGAAAATTTATAGTTAAAATAAAAATTCAAAATTTTAAAATCCAAAGTAAAGCAAACAATGCTCAAACTAACTACATCAATATCCAAAGCAGGCATTCGAAACAAACAATGTCCAAAACAATTTTTTTTTATTCTTCACGGGGCGGGTTCTGGGCTACGCGCCCCGAGACCTGAGACGGGGCGACGATCCCCACCCCGCCAACCCGTAGTTACGGGTTTTTTTCGCCCCATTCGGGGCGGGCGCGGGGTACGTACGAATTCCAACAATGCTACCATTCGCCATTCCACACACTTTAATTGCTACTAACTCGTAATTCACGTGGCCCCATAGATAGCCCTTTTTATTCATTATCATGCTATATACACAAATATTTGCCACCCCTGCATCTCTCTTCCTTCATTAATTATCCATAATTTTCATCTCCAAATTTTAATGATTTTTAGTATGTACTATAAAATTGTATGTTTGGTAGATGGCAAAAACTGGGTACGAAAATCGAGCCTTCATCCCTAGTAAAATTTGTCTTCTAGATTTCTTTCAAAATAATTAACAAAAAATGTACTTACCAACAAAATAAGCGGTTTTAGAAATTGCTTTTATGACAGCTGTCCTTATTAATTTCCCATCAAGTATCAATTTCCTAATTCTTCATGCGTGTGTGAAGCAATTATTGGAGCAAATGGTAATGATTTTGAATAATGTGAGAAAAGGATTGTCAATGAGTAAGAATTTTATTGCTTACGAGTAGAAAGAGCGTTGGGAATTTTCCCGATATGAAGCTAGTGTGTTTTTCACAATGTTTTGACAATAATTCAAAAAGGCCAAATAGTCAAAAGTCGAACTAGTAACAGAAAAATGAAACCCTAATCGTACTTCGTACGATCTTTTCATCCAAGTATATGTATGACAAAGAATGCTTATGCTATAAAAAGAATACATAGGTAAATGAATAAAGAAAAAAGTAAAGGGAAAGGGAAAGCTCGATAATTTGTGAGGCTTTTGTGCTTTGTAAAGCATGTCATTTGTTGCAGACAATAATGGATTTTCTTGGCTTCATAAGTAATGTTCCTTTATAGCTTTATGTAGTTTAGCTGGCTGCCCTTATTCTCCCCACTGGACCATGCTAAAGTTCATTGCAGACTTTATTAATTACGACGCCTGTTAAATTTTTTGAGGCATAAAATTCTGAAATTTTGCATTGTGCACATATTAAAGTGACTGAATTAGATGCAGTACAAGAGGGAAAAAAGACAAATCTTTTCTTGGTCAATAGTATTTGCAATGCAGTATTTGTAGTCCACGGACCATACAATATACAGACACTGCAACCTCCTTTCTCTTCTTTTATGTGCACGTCTTCTCTTTCATGGCCCGATATGCGAGGCGGAGACTAGAGACACTAGTGATAGAAGTATCAAAATATGATGAGTCGAGTAGTGCCATAAGCATTCAAATCAAGCTTTGTGACATTTCTAAACGAAAGTTTTAGGGCTTGAATCGAGATTGACCCTTCTGTGATTGGTCAAGTACGATTGTTATTATGAGCACAATAATCGCATGGTCGATTCATATAACTTTAAGTTAAAAGTAGTATAAGAGTTTTCGGTCTACTCATGTTGACACACAAAATGTACAGCCCAATTCAAATGGCACAAGAAAGGAAATTGCCCAAGAGAAGAAACCCATTTAGAGAGATCAGGGTAAAAGCCCAACCAGAAATATCATTAAATATGATGAAAGTCCAAAAACAAAGGTGCGTTGTCACCCAAGCCTGCAGAACGCCCAGATCTTGAGCGAATGAAGTTTCCTATAATCGCCCAGAGCGGAAGACCAATTGTCGCCCAAAAATGTTGAGTCGCCCAGAGTCCCAGCGATGACTAAAGCTTGTTGTTATCCAAAGTCACGATTTAAGGCGGTTTGAGCACATCACAATTACGCCCCACGATTTGAGAGAGTTGGTGACAAGCAGTTATGAAGAGGACGTGGTGATAGGAGTTACACACGGTAGTTATTGGCCAACCGATCATTATGAAAGAAATGGGTAGTTACAAGCAGTTTCTAAACGATTAAAAACTACCTAAGCCGTATAAAAGAAAGAAGAAGACAACGAAGAGAGCCCTGACAAAATTCACTCTCAAACAGAGGAATATGTAATTTACTTTTTCTTAGATTAACTTTAATTATTTCAATTTCCTTGTACTTGTGTGCTTGCGCCCCTTGGAGGCATCTTGTTCGCGTCCAAACTGTAATCTTCATATTCAATAAACACCCCTTTTTGGGACTTTGTTCCAAGAGATTTATCCCTTACACAATCGTCTGATCCCTTTTTAATTGTTAGCGAGTAAACGCGCGAAACAATTCAATAATAAATTACGATACTTCTAATTGTGATAAAATAGTATTTTAATTTGTAGTGATGTTTAGCTGCACACAACTAGAAACCTTTAATGGAGAAGAGTGTTCAGATGGGTTTGTCTTTTACTATGTCTATGTGCAACACAAAGAATTTATTTTTCCATCTCCTTTTGCCTTCTGAATTTGGCTGAGACTAATGTGTCATTTTCGATTTTGAATTGCGTAAAACAGATAACTTCTTATAAACTGCAGACAGCTTTCATATTCCTTCAATTTCAAGCCAATATACATTTGAAATGTTTAATTAATTAAAAAAGTTACCAATTCTTCATTCCCACGAAGATATGAAACATGTATGTCCATTTGATAAGATTTCTACTTCTTATAAAAGAGTTTCCTGAGAGTATTACTTTAGATTAGCATTTTTATAAAAGCTCTTCTAGTCAGATAAAATATTTTTTAAAAATTATTCAAACATTCTCAAAAGTAGCTTCTTAATTTCATAAGTACTTTTTGTCGTTTTAAATTTTTTGTCAAACGGGCCTTCTATTTCTTATGTGGAAATTACACCTATCCCTACATTTGGAGATCCAATTTCTAAAACAAGATTTTATCTTTTTTTTTTCAAAAATCAGAACTTTTTAAAATAGATACAATATTATTATATTTAATTAAATATTATAAAAAATAAATTATATAGGATTTACCCTAAATTTAATTCATTTTCTCGTACTATCCTCTCTCTCTCCACCCTCTCTCCACATCGCCGGACGGTCTTTCCCTCTCCTTTATCCACTGTCGCCGCGGCTTCTCCGGCAGCAGCGTCCTCCTCTCCCCCTCCCTCCCGTCTTCTTCCTCCCCCCTCCAGCGTCGCGACGCTGCTGCGACGCCGGCAGCAGCGTCGCCTAATTGGAAGCAGTGTCGCGACGCTGCTGCCGGCGTCGCCGCACG
The DNA here is from genome assembly GCA_035079005.1 of Fraxinus americana. Taxonomy (NCBI): domain Eukaryota; kingdom Viridiplantae; phylum Streptophyta; class Magnoliopsida; order Lamiales; family Oleaceae; genus Fraxinus; species Fraxinus americana. The sequence goes on from CM068712.1 coordinate 34,014,042, forward strand.
GTCGCGACGCTGCCCCTGGTTTTTGCCCAGTAGAAGCGCCGATCAGCATCCCCCTCCCTCCCGTCTTCTTCCTCCCCTCCCGGCCGTCGCGGCCAGCTGCGGCAGCTCGGCGACGGCGTCGCGACGCCGCCGCTCTAATTGGAAGCGATGTCGCGACGCCGCGGCCGGCGGCGCAGCAGGTCGCGACGCTGCCCCTGGTTTTTGCCCGATAGAGAAGCGCCGATCGACATCCGTTCGGTCAATTAAATGGAAACGCACGGTGTCCCGAGTTGTGCGATGGCGGCGGGGACGGCGGAGTCGGGAAGTTATTGGTGGTTGTGGTGTAATTTGGGGATTTTTCTTGTTTGTGGTGGATTTGGTTATTTTTTAGTGGATGTTGTGGTTGTGGTGTAATTTGGGGGTATTTTGTGTTGATGTTTATATGGTGGTGGTGGTGGAGGCGCCATTGGTGTTGATGGTGGAGTATTGGTTAGGCTGTGTTGACGGTGACGACGACGATTAGGGTGGTTGCTTGTCCGATTTTTGCTATTGTTGCGGATACGTGGGGGTTTCTTCGAACGGTGTTGTTGGAGTGGTAGAAATTTGGTTTCCATATTTTGGTGGTGTTGGGGATTTATGTTGATTTTTGTTGATGGTGTAGGTGGAGTTGCTGGTGGTGGCATTGGCGGTGAGGGTTGGTGATGATAGTGGTGGTCATGGCGGTGGTGCGTTGGTTGTAAGTGGGATGCGCATGGGATGGGGGTTGTGACCGTTTGTGGTCGATTGTGACCTGTGACCTTGATCGTGACTCGAATCGTGACTTGTGACTGGATATTACAGGACTGTGACTTGTGACTGGGTGACTCGAATCTGTGACTTGTGACCTGGACTGTGACCGTACAAAAAATTCATGTCATCGGAATAGTCATCGGAATCGGAGCAGTCGCCGGAATCGGAGTGGTCGCCGGAGAAGTCGTCGGAATCGGAGTGGTCGCCGGAGCAGTCGCCGGCGTGGTGGGGTGGTGGTGGTGGGGGTGGGTTAATTTTATATATATATATATATATATATATATATATATATATATATTATATTTATTTATTTATTTATATATTTTTATATATTTAAATAAATAAATAAATATTTATAAATATGTGTATATATAGGTTAAAAAATCTGATTTTTGAAATGTAAAAGTTGTTTTGTTATTTTTGAAATAAGGTAAAGATAAAGTAGGGAAAGTGAATTTTTCCCATTTCTTATTCAAAGGTGAAACCCAAGGTTTTAATATCGATTCTTGAAGCCTAATAAGAACATCAGCCTTATAATCTGACCCAATGTAGTTACCGTTGGGCTTTGAGTAAACTGGACACTGTCCAACAAGACATTAGAAATGGTCCGAATGACTATGAATTTTAAGGTTTCCTTATGAAGGGAAAAAATCACAAATACCTTACATATATATAAAATTCACTTTTTACTACTTAACTAAAATTAAAATTGAAATTACTACACCATTAAAAAAGAAAATCACAATTACTGGAATCAAAACTTTCCATATTTTCATCCGTAACTGACATTGACGATGCACGATAGAAATGAAGGGACTTAATTGAGAATATGTTGGAATTGATGATACGATAAGAGCAAACAATAGTGAAATTGACAAATCCAACTTCGTAACCGGAATAAAATCAACTCTTGTCGATTTTCATCATGCGTTACATTTGGATTGCGGATTCTCTCGACCCATTTCTCATAAGCAAATTATTTATGAAAATCAGAATTCAATTAGTAGAGGTTATTTCTTCGAACTCCAAATCCCTACCTTGTCTTTGTTTATATTTTTTTTCCAAGGACCTATTTTGTTTGATTTGCTGAATCCCTCATAAATCAATTTCAATTTACAAATATATTGTCTTTTTTCGAGGTTGGCTTCCTACAGAAAAGAAAATTTAGCTTTATGTTCATACATCATATAAAAATTACTTCCAAAATCACAATTTCCATAGTAATGATTGATGTCTTAAATTAAATATTTCCGTTACATGATGACGATGGTTCAAAAGTTTGTTAAGAGTTTATGTAGATGCAAAACAATCTCCAAAATGTCTAAATTGGAGATTGCAGAATAGATTTTCGAACCTAAATCGTGGAGAAAAAACGAGTGTAGTATCGAGAAAATCGATATGAAAGTGGAAGACGATTTCTTGAGATCAATTTGGTGGGGTTTGATATCTTTAGAACGTTGGAGAAGAAAGAAATTGTGATTTTTGTTTATTGTTTATCTTTGGAGTATTAGTGAAGAGGTATTTGGGGATTAATAGAGTGATGATAGCATGTCTTTTGATTAATTTTGAAGAGTAAAGTTAAAATTACTGCATAAAGTAAAGTATTTCATGATTCAAAAATAATATGAAATGTAAAATATGAATATGTTTTTTAAATGTGGTATTGGGTAAAGATGTAGCACATACAATTCTCGATTAAATTTGATGCTAGTGTGTTTCACCATTTTCAACACGAGGCACCACTCTGTGGCTTGGCTTTATTTAAAAATACCTGTTTATTTTAATTTTTTTTTCTCGACCAACATTTTATTGTATTTGATGAGTATAAATGTGTTAAAGCTCCGATCTTGAGCTCATGACCCCCGAACTTGGCCCCCTCAAATATCAAAACTCCAAGGTCGGGGTTGGTCTTTGAGGTCGGGCTTGATCTATGAGGTTGGGCTATTCGTGCCATTTGATCAATCTACTTGACCTTATCTCACACCTTCTATAAACAAAATCCCTCAAATCGTGTACTTCTGACATAACATAAACACCTTGTATAACAAGGATAAAGACTATAGGAAGTTAAATCATTTTGAGACTCCATCTCCAACATCTATAAATATATAACACAGCCTTATTATTCAGGTACGTTTTTATTAATATTCCAGCATACAATCTCTTGCACAATTTCTCTATCCGACTTAAATATCGGTGGGACGGTGAGGACACATCTCGACGCCTTTATTTCAGGTATTGAAGACTAGATCGTGCGGAATCCAATCACCAGTTCGAGTTCATTCACGTACAGGTTTTTGGTAGCATCGGTATTATTTTCTAGATGGTATTTCTCTTTAGACCATCTCGTATTTGGATTTTTCTTTGCTTGACGATTTTTGTTTGTTCATCTTTTTCTTTCTCCCATTACGTATGTCGATATACCGTAGACATTTTCTGGTCACCAAGTTTCACATCTTTCTTTTGTCTCACCAATTATCTTACGATCAACTTAGTTACAATGTATACTTTCTCAACAAATTACGCCAACAATGAAAGCTATACCAATTAAATACGAAAATCTGAAGAAATTTTTCTTATATGAAGTTGGTCAACAAAGAAAGAACGATTCTTATCTACCCTTCAAATATGTTAAAAATAATTTCCAAATGTCTTATCTTATATAGTGGAAGAATGCACAATTTTTTTATATGGTTGCATCATAGTCATCCCATTAAATTGGAAGATGGAAATGAATGTTTATTTGTCGACATAATTAAAGGTATCTCCACTTATGTCACTCCCTTTAGCGTGCAACTACTCTACTATGAGCAGTTTAACCAAAATCTGTAATTGGGTCACACTTCATTACTTTTATTTTTTTTTTTTGAACTTTTTTCTTTTCTCTCGATAAATAATTCGATAATAGACGATACACAACTACCGTAATTAATTTTCAGGAAGTAAATTTTTTTTTTTTTTTAAATCTGTGTGAGTTGACGGAGAATTGGTCACAAAAAATAAGCAAATTTGCAATTGAAATGTGTTCGTCGGGAAGCAATTGAGGTTTTCCACGAGAAAATTGGCCTGTCTGACGTGTTTGAACATCTAAGAATTTTTAATTTTTTTAATTAGTTAATTTATTTGTTTAAAGAATTATTTATATGGCCCACATTTTTAAAAAATGGTCAAAGTAGTCTTGTTTTAATCATCAAAGAGAATACTAACAACTTTTTTTTTCTTTTATTTAGAAAACTTTCTTTTACAAATCAATTCAAGCATTTAATTTTTCTTTGGGGTCATTTGCTTTTGTAAAAGTACGTTCAACCCTAAAAAGTCGACTTAGTAAATAAATCGACTAAACAAATGAATTAGAGAGCTAGATCGGTGATTAACATCTCTCTTAAAAGATTGATGACCTGAAAATTCGAATTTTATGTTGTATCGTTCATCCAAGATGCATTGCTTGGTATAATTCTTTTTCTTTTTGTTGCACGAGGAAGTTTATTGAAGTGCGGAAATAGTAATTACTAACGTCCCCTATTATTCCAATACCCAAAAAATCCTCCATAAAAGCAAAATTTTTATACGCACGAATCTTTTATTTACGCTCATAAATAATAATGCGTCTGGTGCGGATGATAAAATCGACTTAGTAAAAGCCAACACTTCACTATTGTCAATATTTATCTGTTTTGTTTTTCGAAACGTTTAGATGAAACATGATAATCGTATATTGAAGTCTGTTATGGGGATATGACATTAAGGTATATTGTTTAAATCATTCGAGTTTTGAATAATATGCACTTAACTATTAATCTAACAGTTTCATTTCAATTTAGAATTTGAAAATTTGACAACATTTAAAGAAAGAAATGTTAATTAGTAATAATGTATATACTGCTTCACCCCAAAAGAGAAAAATATGTATAAAAATGTATGAATAATAAGCAATATGATGCCCACAATATACTCGTCATAATTTATTTATTTATTTTTCGACTTTTCAACTGATCAAATTTTAATTATAAAAACTTACAAATTTTTATCAAAATATATTAATTTTTTTATAAAATATTTTGTCAAACAACCCCTTATTATGAGCGGGACCCTCCCCCAAAAAATAAAAAATAAATAAAAAGAAGAAAATATATCTATCTAAACTGACACGTAAATAATATTGATGAAAATTAGATTTTTTAAATTAGATTTTGATTAAAGTTGATGAAAGAAACGTGGTTGAAAAATTAAAATGAAATGTTAAACTTTAATTTAAATTTTATGGGTGAACAAACATTGATTCAAGAAAGTGTAAAATTGAGATGGTCATAATTTCCAAATTAGGAAGGCATTTTCCTAATTTCAGAGAGGTAATAATTAATTAATTCTGTGGTATGGCGTGTAAGCGCATTTTGACGGGTCAATTTTTACTCTAATAAAACCCATGCGATGAATCCAAAATTCATCAATCTTACCCACCACCATTTTCTGTTTCCCACGGCGGTGCGTGTATTCCACGAGACTGAAATATGGGCAACGTAACCTCCACTGCCCAGGGTTATTCTCCTGGCAGTTCAACGCATCTGCGTAATCCAAGCCTTGCCCCTCACCACAATCGCTACACCGTAAATGATTTCAACCTAAATTCACAGTTTCTGGAGGATATTTTTGTGAATCAACAACAAGATTTTACTTCTGAGATTCCTGACGAATGTTTAGCTTTGATCTTTCAATCTTTAAGCTCTCGCGACAGGACCCAGTGTTCTTTGGTATGTCGACGGTGGCTCGTGGTAGAGGGCCAGAGCCGCCACCGCCTCTCCCTTAACGCGACCGTGGAGGTCAACTCGCACCTCCCTGCTATCTTCACGCGGTTTGATTCCGTCACGAAGCTATCTCTTCGCTGTGACCGTAAATCCGCTAGCATAGATGATGAAGCTTTAACCTTGATCTCTAGGCGGTGCCAGAATCTCATCCGCCTCAAGCTCCGCGGCTGTCGCGAAATCTCTGATGAAGGAATGTATGCTTTGGGGAAGAATTGCAAATCCCTCCGCAAATTCTCCTGTGCAGCATGCTCGTTTGGAGCTAACGGCATGAACGCCCTTTTAAACAATTGCTCATCCTTGGAAGAACTTTCCGTTAAGCGTTTACGGAGTACCAGTGATGACTTTGCAGCTGAGCTGATAGGCCCTGGAGCCGCGGCTTCCTCGCTCAAATCAATTACCCTTAAGGAGCTTTATAGCGGACAGTGTTTTGGGCCCTTGATTATTGGGTCCAAAAACTTGAAAACTTTGAAGATTCTCAGGTGTTTGGGGGACTGGGATAGGTTGTTGGAGACTATTGCAGGGAGAAAGAATTGTTTGACAGAGATTCATTTGGAGAGGCTGCAGGTGAGTGATATTGGGCTAATGGCGATATCCAAGTCCCCGGACTTGGAGATCTTTCACTTGATGAAGGCTCCGGATTGCTCGAATGAGGGGATTTGTGCAGTGGCTGAGAACTGCAAGCTTTTGAGGAAGCTCCATATTGATGGGTGGAGGACTAATAGGATAGGCGATGAGGGGTTGATTGCCATAGCGAAGAATAGTGTGAATCTCGTGGAACTGGTTCTTATTGGAATCAACCCGAGTTCTGTAAGTTTGAAGGCTATAGCCACATATTGTCAGAAATTGGAAAGGTTGGCACTTTGTGGGAGTGAAACAATTGGGGATCCTGAGATTTCATGTATCGCGGAAAAATGTATGGCCTTGAAAAAGCTTTGCATAAAGGGTTGTCGCGTGACAGATTCAGGGATTGAGTCATTCGCATTTGGGTGCCCTAATTTGGTGAAGATAAAGGTTAAGAAGTGTAGGGGAGTAACTGGTGAAGTTGCGGATTGGTTGAGGGCAAGGAGGGTGTCACTGGCTGTGAATTTGGAGGCAGTTGAGATTGAACCAGAGGCCATGGACGTGAGTGCCAGTGATGAAGGAGCGCAGGATGATGGTGCGGAATTCCCGTCCATTGTGAGTGGAACTGTAATTGGTGGTGGTGGAAATGTTAATGCAGCAGCAGCTGCTGTTCCATCAACTAGTAATGGAGGTCGATCCTCGAATAAGTCAAGATTTAGCCTTTTTGCTGGATGGACTTTCGTTGCATGTGCTTTTCGGAGGTTATCAAATGGTAACAGTAGTTCAAATGATAGCTTATAGATGAACTCGATAAGAGTTAGAAAAAGATAAATCATTGTCAAGTTTTCATTCTTGTTGTATTGGACCATAGTGTTGTTGCAATTAATGTTTGTGCTTCCGTTGTTGTATCTTGGGCTTCTTTGCTGTGATTTCATTTGTTACCTGCCTGTCAACTTGTTTGAACGGTCCTTTTTCCATAGACATATAGACGATGATTTCTTTGTTTGCCTATTGAATAACTTGATTGTATTGCATGCCGTATGCAAGTTATAGCGGAGGAATAGTTTAGTTGACCCTAACTTTGTAGGATTGAATTGATATTTCCTATTCCGGTGTTTTCTGTATCACACATAATTTGTTAAAGAGAGGGATTCGGCGCATAACTACACGCATCAGTTGCTTCTTTTGAACGTGGTAGCGGGTAATTTTTGGTACCATAACTGTGAGCCAATTCGATTTTTAAAAGGTAACATGAAATTCATGCTAGAACCTCTGAGACATGCTCGTGGTGTGGTATAGGCCGTCTAAACAAAAACCCGGTTTTTTGTAAAGCAATGTTGCATATGATCAACTGCATTTTATTGCAAATGAACTACTGAATTTCTGCCACTTGCGATTGTTATATTTGTCACACAATGATTTTGTGAAATTTCTCATATGGCATCAAAGCACACGGGCAGGATTTGGCTTGGAAGACCAATTCAATAGCTAGGAAGTTGGTTCCTCTTAAGTATATATTGTTGCAATTAATGTTTTTGCTTCCGTTGTTGTATCTTGGGCTTCTTTGCTGTGATGTCATTTGTTACCTGCCTGTCAACTTGTTTGAACGGTCCTTTTTCCATAGACATATACACGATGATTGCTTTGTTTGCCTATTGAATAGCTTGATTGTATTGCATGCTGTATGCAAGTTTATACCGGAGGAATAGTTTAGTTGACCCTAACTTTGTAGGATTGCGTTGGTATTTCCTATTCCAGTGTTCTCTTTATCATACATAATGTGTCAAATAGAGGGATTCGGCGCATAACTACACGCATCAGTTGCTTTTGAACGTGGCAGCGGGTAATTTTTGGTATCATACTGGAAACTGTGATCGAATTCGATTTTTAAAAGATAACATGAAATTCATGTAAAACCTCTGAGACATGCTCGTGGTGTGGCATAGGCCGTCTAAACAAAAACCCAGTTTTTTGTAAAGCATTGTTGCATATGATCTACTGCATTTTATTGCAAATGAACTACTGAATTTCTGCCACTTGCGATATATATTGTTATATTTATCACACAATGATTTTGTGAAATTTCTCGTATGGCATCAAAGCATACGGGCAGGATTTGGCTTGGAAGACCAATTCAATAGCTAGGAAGTTGGTTCCTCCTAAGTATGTTTGCGCGTTTTATGGTTTTAGTCAGCCCTTTTTTTTTTCTGCTAGAATTGAGAACATCACATGCTAATTTCCTAAAGCTTTTATTAGTATGCTAGCACATGACTTGACTTTTGAAATGTCTAGCACGTTGATTTTGGTACACTGATTTGACTTTGAACTGGTCTTTTAGTAATCTCTGGTTTGTTTACTGGTTCATTCGTATCTCAGTTAACACTCGTAGTTACAGTAGTAATCTGATTGGTCCCAATTTTTCACCAAGTAAACTGTTCATCAACTAAATAAAAACTCAGAAGTAATCGCCATCATCTTTTGCCTCCTCTCGAAGTTGTGCTGCTATATAGTTTAACCAATTTTTGGCTTTCAATTTCTTTTCTTTATATTTTACTTTTGAAAGTCAAATATGGATTTTAATCACCGCGAAATACTCACAAGTATCAATTTATCCACTTGAAAAGTTAAATTTAAGTAGAAGAAAACAAAACCAGAACAAAGGCAACGCATGGTTGGGATGTAAGGTAACTCAGCTAAGTGGCAGTAAGGAAACTATTAAATTCACTTATACATTTGGGATGTATTTTAATGTTAATTCATTAGAGAACGTGACATTGACACACTGCTGAAGGGTAAGCACTGCTAACAAATAACATTATTCTTCGAATAGGGAAAATGGGCAAGATTTTTGGCATTTTGGCTTCGGATGGTTATGCCTCTAATGAAAGAGCAGCCCAAATTAGCTTGATCAAATTAAGCCAGGTTCGTTAACAAATTGCAACAGCCAGTTCATCTCAAACGAAAATCATCTTTCTCCAATGCGAGAATCCTACACAAATAGTTAGAGTTGGGTATAGTTTGATTCGATCAGTTCGAGAGAGACTTAAATAGGAACTAATGGTTTTAATACTAATTCGATAGAGGTGGGCATAGTTCTTGGCTTTCAAGAAGCGCCTTCTCCCGGAGATTTTGACAATAACTAGAATCCGTCCGCTCATATAATTGAGCTGCCCCTGGTTAGCTTCAGCTAAGGTTCCAATTGCAGACGGAAGGAAAATCCATCTCGATTTCAGCAAGTTATTGATTGATGATGGGCAGTGAATGGGCAGCCTACTTACCTTTAACTTTGGCAATTGTTGCTTAGAGAGAGCCCAGGGTTTTCCCTTAAGAACGCGTCAACTTGGTACAATAGCAATCTTCGCAGTACATCGCTGAGCAAGGGCCAAACTCAGAAACAGACAAGATGTATGCATTCAGACATTGAACCATGAGAGAGATGCATACTAAGTTGGCAAATAAGCGAAGAAACTTTACTCACAAATATAAAAATCCGGAAGCAAAATTAAAAAAAGGCAATAAAAGAAAAAGGAAATGAATTCAGTTATCTGTATTTCCTTCTCACCTATGCTACTAACACCATATAAAGGTTGAACCCCGCCCCGCCTCTAGAGCATTGTGGATGAGGTAAATCGTATGGTACAAGAACTGATATACTGGTGTCCATAAAGAGTCCAATTTCATACATTGTAAGAGGCAGGAATCGAATCCTCACACTGCGATTGTCAGCTCAGCTGAGATTATTTCACTCCTGTTATTTGCACCACTAAACTATGCCCCGAGAGCACTACTGGCACAATATAAGAATGGGCTCAATGGTCCAGAGGCACCAAATGGATCTAATCGTTGTTTATTCACTCTCATAATCTTCATCATCTCCAAAATTGAAAACAAAAGCATCTCAATTTACACTTGACGTCTAGTTAAAAGTCGGAATTATTATATGAACCATATACCGTCATTATAGGGACCAAATGATAATTTCTAAAACTTTATGGATTAACTCGAGTTTTACCGAAATATAAGGACTTTTCGGTTTCCCCTTTAGAGCAAGTTCACAACCATGAGGCTCCAAACTAAACTGCACACAAACTATCTACCAATTATCATGGATCCCATACCAGGTGGTTCCTCCATACCCGCCGATGATCTTAACTCAGCCACTCCCGCCGCTGCCGTGTCGCACTGGGCCTTCACAATTTCTCAGCAGTACCAGCACCTCCTGGACAAGTCTACTCCGTACGTGCTCTACCGGTGGATTGCGTTCCTCTTCATCGCTTTCGTGTATGTGTTGCGGGTGTACCTGTTCCCAGGGTTTTACGTGGTGACCTATGCACTCGGAATTTACATTCTTAACCTCCTCATCGGGTTTCTCTCGCCACAGGTCGACCCTGAATTCTCAGACGGTCAGACCCTCCCCACGCGAGGCTCCGACGAGTTTCGACCGTTCGTTCGCCGCCTTCCAGAGTTCAAATTTTGGTGCGTTTCTTTTACGTTGCCGTTTTGACTACTTCCGGTTTTTTATTTTTCTTAATTTTTTTAGTAATTTTTCTTCGAGCATCTGAACTTTGGGAAATTAGTGCAAATGTTGATTACAAAGACATGGAACAAAAACTAAAACTTTTAATACAAAAATTAGCTAAACACTGGATAATTTTTGAGTAAAAGTCACTGGGTGAAACTTTTGTTTGTGGAGAAAGATTTTACAGGAAACGTTTTACCATTATTAGTTGTTTGTAACTATTATACTTGTTTACTTTTAGAAGAAGGATAACTGCTTTTGCTGTGCATTATGATTGTTAATCATGAGGTTGAATATACGTCAAGGGCTATTAGATCTACATAAAGATGCGTTTTTTAGTCAGTTGAAAGTTTCACACATCAAGGGAGGCTATTGAGAAGCCCCTCAAAGGATTTGTAAATTTTGCACTCATTTACATCTAGAAAAATCGATTGAGCATTTTTTATGCACAAAATATTGCTGGTATACTGTGCATTAGAATTTTAATCATAAAGTTGATTTTTCTTTTTAAGTCTGAGTGAGTAGTTCGATATGATCAAGTGTTTCTAGTTTTGAAGGAAAAGAAGGCCTTTTTTGGGATCATTTTCTGCCCTTCCTGTGATAACATCTCTCTGTTCTGTAGTACAATAGAGCAGTGCTACCATTTCTGTTGTCATTAGTTGCTACTCACGAGTCACAATACATGTGATTACATTTAGGAAATTTCCATTTGTACAGAAGAAAAACATTACAGAAACCTTACACCCTCTCACACGAGAGTGGGTCCCGCGCAATAAAAAAGTAAAAAAAACTATCCACCCACCCCACCCTTGATAAGCGTGGAGTATGCTTTATGTTGAATTAGTATTTCTTGGAACTTTTGTGGTTTTTGCGTTAGTTGTTTTCGTGTTGAAAAAGGACCCAGGCACAATTGTTGTTTTGCCTATGTCCTTTATGTGCATCAACAAGTCTAGTCCACATGTCGACCTTGCTATCTACGTAGTGGCAATTGCTATAGCCACGGTGATTCTAAGATGCTGCCTGTTTACTGTGTTCTATCATTAGGTATTTGCATAAAACTACTGATTCATTGTCTAGAACAATGAAGTATTGTGGTTTATGGGTGGTGTCTATGCTAATAGGCCATGGGTAATGCTACATGTACACACACACTTTTACACAATCTTTTACACCTTTCTCACATGGAGGGGGGTCCACGATTATTTTATTATGTGTGGGCCCCCTTCCATGTGAGAGAGGTGTAAAATATTGTGTAAAAAATTGTGTACACTTAGCATTATTCAATAGGCCATAGCCTGCTAGTCAGAAATTGGCTTAAGGTGCAAATGGGTCTCTCTTTATGCTTGTGGGATGAATTTTTGTTCCTAAATGGCAATGTGGATAAGCATATTGTAATCTGCTCTTAAGGTTGTCGTCCAGAGATTCTAGTGTGAAGGTCTTTCTTTAAGACTGGAGTGGAAGGTGGATTAACTTGCTTATTTCTTATATTGTTATTTTGTCTAAAAAGTTGACACCATTATCTATTATTGTGTGCTTAAAGCAGTCTGTAAGCTACAAGACTACAAGGAACCTCACAAGAGTTGTGACTTTTTTTAAGCTCCCCATAAACTGCACAAGGCATTAAAAACAAAATGATTTGCTCTCTGGCTATTTATGCTTATTGAACTATCACGGTTTTCTTCTCTCAAGGTACTCGATCACCAAAGCCTTCTGTATTGCTTTTGCGTTGACATTATTCAGCATTTTTGATGTGCCTGTTTTTTGGCCAATTCTCCTTTTCTACTGGATCATTCTTTGCACGCTTACTCTGAGGAGACAGATTCTACACATGATAAAATACAAATATGTTCCATTCTCCTTTGGAAAGCAGGTATGGTGATATATCACCACGTGTCTAAATATTTTAGCCTCTGAATTTTATGGTTCACTGCAATTATCTATTAGTAGGTGCTGAGTCCTTAACTGTAAGCTTTATTTCCCTTTTCAGAGGTACAACAGAATGAGTGCACCATCAGCTGATAACGAAAGCCTTCCCTCTTAGATGAATTTTGCAGGTAATCAGGGTAATTTGTTTCATTTAAAGCACGTGCAATTGTTGCAAAATTATCTTTCGATCCCACCTCAACATTTTTCTTCTCAATTTCTAGGCTAGCTTTTGAGGAGCTTTCACCAGTCATCGTGAAGTTCCAGGAGAGCAATCATACTGACTTGTTTCCTTCGATTAGATGAATATCATCCACATCGAATCAAGAAGTTATATACTGGTTTGTTGTTCAAGAATTCTATTTTTAGGAAACTTTCTCGTGGGAAATGCCTATAGGTTAGATTTTTTTTTATATGAAATTTTGAATCATAACGTTCCATTTCTTTATGACATTGGGTTTTAGAAATTTCCCTTGAAATATTAACTGATATTGGATCTTTCGTCGAAATTTGATCCTGATCGCACACCAACTTATCATTGAATGTACTTACGTTTACAAGAGAGTCAAATCAAAACTTAAAGCCCGCCCAAGTTAACAAAAGAGATTCAATCATGCTACTTGTACAATGATTGTTGACAAAGTTTATTGACAATCATGATTTGACATCATTACATTTATCCACTTCAAAAAAAATTTAAAAAACTGTTTTCTAAATCAATTGTCCAGATTTACCTACATCAAACATTGTTAACCATCATTGTACAAGTAGATTAATTCAAAGAGATTACAAAAAAAACCTCAGAAGCAGACAGATTCGACAGTGTATCAGTATGTTTTGCAAAATGTGAAACCCAAAAGTATAATGTAGTATTCAAGAACTTTGAACAATTCTGCAACTTCCGCATCACTCCCAATCCAATGCTTAATTATCCCGCAGTAGGGACATCCTCAGCCGAATCAATCATGCATATGCAAGAAATAAAAATGGTCATGTACTTTGCTGGAAACAGAAAATAATTGCCCCATCTCAAGTGTGTACGCATTATTTATCTAGTCATGGAAGTTTCATCCCTCATGCCAAGTCACCAACTAAACCCCGCCAGCTTCAAACTTCAAACATCTTATGCAATTATTAAATAAATTATCAACTTAATCTTACTGTAAATATGTCAGTGTTAGTAAAAGAAATATAAGTAACAAGAAATTTTACATTTAGCCTCTGCAACAATGACATAAGAGCGTGTTTGGTAGAGATTAAAATTAGATTAAAATTGAAAAACTAGCCGTTATTGTTGACTTTTATTAGACGAGTAGGACTCAATAACGGCTATATTTTCAATTTTAATTGAATTTTTAGTGTTACCAAACAAACTCTAACTTATCCAGATTTTAGCCTATTTTATTTAAGAGTTATGTTGTTAAGAGTTCATAAGGTGATCGAGATGGAGAATGTGATGAGGAATGAAAGGTGAATCAACAAGTAAAGACGAAGTCGGTTAAAGGTTTAATATGAGCCAAACGATTCTGTTGGTTGGACATGTCTTCGGTAGATATAAAGAAATTAAAGTTAGAAAGTTTGTAACAGACTACGTTCACTATGACGTGCACACTGCTTTCGTGTGCCATGAAATGGCTGAAAAACCTCAAGATGTACTTGCGTTCCTTATCACGAAGTGCACAGGATATACAGGATATTGCCTTCGTGTAGCACCGAGGTGTTGAATGTAACATTTTAGCAGATTTAACAATCTTCATTTGTAGTAAAGGCACCAAAAATCATATTTGCAAAACGGGATCTGAGTTTTCATTTATATTAAACTGAATATAGAAAAGGAAATAAAGGAGGTAGGACTCAACATTCTTTAAACAACAGTTTCACTATCAACTCATGTAACTAGCAATATATGATAATTCACAGTAGTAGTTGAAGAAAGTGACAGAAAAGCAATAAAATGCATATAATAAAACCAGTTGTTTCCAATATCAAGTGCAATACAATCAAATATACAAGCTGATCATGATAGTGAAATTCCACTCAATCAAACTGTAAGCAGAAACTAAGTAGAATAAATACTGCCAAACAACAACTTAATTCTATCCCACAACGACAATAAAAAACTAAGCCCGTTACTGATAAATTTTGGGTCGATATCATCAATTCTTCCTTGGCCGTGAGAAGATGATTAAACGCTTGAATAAAACACCTTAGAGTTGGTCTTGGTTGGATATGAAGGTTCAATTGCAATACCACACTTTCCAGCACGACTACCAGATGCGTTACGCTGAATTCTGATATATCCATTTTCACCCCAATTTGTTCCCCAGGAGTTCCTCACAATCCAATAATCAAGCCCGTTTTCTGTTCCATAGCCGACAACTACGACACCATGGTCCAAATCTGTCCCACATCGACCCGTAAATAAACCCTGAAAATAGCATGTTCAGTACATAGTATTTGACTATGTTTTTTTCTATCTTTCTCAATTCCATTAGAACAAGAAAAAAGGGCACGCAATTGAACATATGAACAAAGACAATAGGTGAATTACCAACGAGTAAAGCTGGAAAGCTCGTCCGGCTGCTTCAATAGCAACGCTCACTGGTTGATGTGCCACGGCCTTTTGCAATGCTATCTCATTCCGGGGTGGCACGTCTTCATAGCCATCTATGCTAACAACCTTGGCATTTTTCTGTATCAACAGATAAATCATCAAAACAACGCAAGAAATCACAACTGAGAGTGTTTATATGTTGATCTAAAAGTTTAAGCGGTTAGATTGAACAATATGTATATCATTTAAATATTATTTTAACAGTGATAATTAGCTCGAAAAACACGAACCCGTGCAGGATCACATCTGTCATCAACTCCCCTGTAGGGATAATCATCTTCAGTGTCAATGCCACCATTGTTAACAATGAACTGAAAGGCATAGTCCATTAGGCCTCCATTGCACCCAGAATTTTCAACTCTGTCACAGTCTACAAGTTCTTGTTCTGAAAGAGGGATTAGTTTCCCTGTAACTATCTGGTTTATGCTTTCTACAGCAGCAACAGTTGAGAAAGCCCAGCAGCTACCTGATTCCAAAAACAACAATATAAATTAATCTTTTTGTGTTTTAGGCTCTTCATAAAGTGAAATTTCAAAGAAATAACAAAGACAATTCACCGACTTAAAAAGTGCAGTGAAAAAAAAAAAAACCTTACCACAACTTCCTTGATTTTTAACCGGAGCAACGGCACCTTTCATTCTCCAATCAACAAATCTCGGCAACTTTTCGCCGGTCCGAATAGCGTAACGTTGGCTAGTGTTTTTTGATTTCACGAACCGGCGTTTAGCCTCAGTCCTTGTACCCAAGTACATGGACCGGTACTCTTCATTAGTCAGATCAGCAAACTGGTTCAACCCCACCTTGTAGGTTCGATTCTCCGAGTTATGTTCATTAATGAACTTCAAATTATCCTTAAAAATTTCAAATCTTTTGTCATTTTCTTCCAAATCATTGTATACTTTGGCATGCCTTGCTAGCCACCAGTCGTACAAGCCCCTCACTTCTTCGACACTTTCCAATGATGTTTTTTGTATGTGTTTATCGTCGTAATTTATGATTGACATGTCTAGTGCATATGATAAAGAAGCGAGGAAGAGGAAAAGAAAAGATATTATGGGCATAGCCATGGCTGAGATATGGAGAGGAGAATTCTATAGGAATTGATGCCCACAGAGGAAGAATGGTTGGAATGCTTAGGCTTGAAGCAGTTGGATGGGGGCTTTGGGTTTATATAGGCGATAAAAAATTTAAAATATTAACATGCATTAATCATAATATTGGGGAAATTTTGTAACACCAATTGCCAAGTTTTTACATTTTCGAGGCCAGTATTCATATTACGTGCTGGGTGACCTTTGGCCTATGTCAACCGTGACGATCATGGTTGCAGAAATGTGCAAGTTTGTTATTGGACTAGCATGTGCAATTAAGACGAATTATTTCACTGATATCTTCAACACGTTCACTTATTAATTATGTGAATTCATTTTCTTCAATTAAAACTTGACACGTTCACATTTTATTTCGTTTGACTCTACTTAAAAACTCAAAACTCTTAAGAATGATCACTTGTATTCATTCAAATTCTATCTTTATCGACCAAATTGAGTTTGACATACCATCATCCTGATGCATGATATCGACCCTAATTTGATTTGGACTCGTGATTTCGAGACGAAGAATTATGTTCAAATGGATAAATATGCAGTCAAACCGAATTTTGTTCACATTATAACTTTTCAATCATATATTTTATAATTTTTTATCAAATCTAAAAATCTTATTTTTATCTAAACCCGACCGGGACTAGATTATAGTTAAATCATGCCACAAATTTTAGTACAAGAACTATTCAAAATTTGATCAAAGGTTCATAATCTCCTTTTTCCTGTCAGTCAATATTGATATTCAAATGTATGTTACCAATGGATGAACCTAGATCCCTTTGAAGCCTCAATGGTAGTTGACAGTCACAAAACAGCCAAAACTAATTTTCTGCAGTCTACCCACAATTGGGGAGGCAACAGAGGCGGCTCCACCGATTTTCCCAATTCAGATTCAGCCTTGAAAATGCGACTGTTCCTACAATCGATTAAATTAATGGTTTGAGTGAGGTAAGAGACTTAGAATTCAGCGCTGCAATCCCAAATATCTATGAGATGCACCGAAAGAAACTATGGCCGCTTCTTATTGCCAATCAAAATTCATTCAGTTCAGAACCCAACATTATACATGACATACTGCGTTATGGTCGCCGCTCTTGAAAGGATTTTTCCACTATAATAATTCATGTTGAGAGCCTGCTTCTTTTCACACGACTTCTCTGGAAATGAAATGCAATAGCAGATTTATATTTTTCTCCAGTGCTCCTTCCCTATGCAGTTTTTCATGGCGTTAAATTAAAACGAAATCAAAGAAATTAAGTTCATGAGCTGAATTGCTAAAATGATGATGGCTGAAAGTTATAAAGGTTTAGTCTTTTCTCATTGAACACCGATCCTATATAAAAAGTAATTTGTTCGGGAGTCAAATGACTTGATACAACTTACAAGCACCAGCGCTGCAATCCCAACAACTGAATAGATATTTGATTTCTATTTCGAAAAACTATGTATCAAACACGAGATAGTGAATACATGTTTCTGCCAACTGGCAAGTGTAGCAGGGCTCGGGAGTAAAACTCTACCACAATACCAAAACACAGTCACTGAACAAGAAGAAATCAAAGAACACTGAAAAGAAGATCCGAAAATTAGATGTAACCAACTTGACATGTATATGTATCGACCAGCTAGGTATATGGAACATATGCCTCAGTATTTACTCAACAAGAATAGTCGTCTTGTCATCAAATTTCTCAGGTTGACGGCTTGCTCATAGTCATGAAAATATTCTAGTTATCCCCAGAATGCCTCGTGGAAACATGTTCATCTAATACTTTGGGTACACGCTTCCTTTTGCTTCGTGAACTGCGTTTTCTTGTTGATCTTTTGGGCACACGTTTCTCTGTGTTCTCTGGGATGCTGGTCACTTTTACATCAGAAGTTGGGAGTTCAGGAGGAGCATCTGGCCATGGCGTGTGTTTTGCTGGGATGGTTACATCCAATGGGGGGTCAATTATCCACCTGAATGAATCGGATAGTACGGGTGAATCACCACATCTATAAATTATCATATAGAAAAGAGCAGGTTCTATAGTAAATGCAATAATCTATATGTGCATATCATGGTCGTCTATATGATATTTATAAACAGACCAATAAGAAAGGAGGCAGTGTCCATTTCATGGCCCTAACTACAGAAATGAGCTCTTCAATATTTTTGGGCGAGTGCACGGAAGAGCATCAAAACAGAGCAGAAAATATAGCTACTGTATGAAGCACTTGTAACTTCAGGCAAACACACTTGCTACCAAACAAAGGACTATGATTGAAGGCAAAAGAGGTCACATTCAAGTATTCTTTGACGTTCATGGACACCGTATGAAGGTCATTACATTAAGCCAAAGATCTACTTCTAGAAACTGACACAAGAACTATGTAGAACTTGAGTTAGAGTTAGACAAACCTTGAACATTGTTACTTTTCAGTTAAATACTAACTTTTTGTATCTCACAAAACAAATACGCAATATAAGCTGGAAATTTCTCGTCAAAGGACATTCTAGTTTCCTTCTATTCACCACTACCAAAACTCAGGAATTCACACTATCCAAACCCCAACACAGAACCCCCATTAGAACTCAACACCACCACCACCCACTAACAAGAATCTCCACCAAAAATGCAAGTGCCACCGAATCAAATCCTGTTAGAATTTGGGTGTAGCCCGAATTCTTTATTGAAAATAATTGAGAGTTCTAATTAAAATACACACTAATTATAATCCTATTTAGAATGCAACTGTGAAATCATATTCAAGTTTATTTGATGAATTCTAATTGAAGTTCTACTTGGAAGCCCATCGGGAGTAAGAATTTGTGTTGGACTTGAAGAAAGCTTTAGGATGAAGAAAATCAAGTTTTTGGAATAAAGGACCCCAGAATGGGCACCGGAAGAAAACTGCCCAACGCTGCGGTGCTGGGATCCGGGGGCCGCACATGCCATGCCCGGCGTTGCAGCTCCACCTGTTCTGCCTCTCTGCGTTATTTTGGTCTCCTTTTCCGTTTTGGATCCCATTTTTGGCATTTTACTTCATCTACAACTCCACAATAAGAGTTTGGACGTCCCCTATTTGTTCCCTACATATAGTTGGCTCTTCATTATGATTTAGAAGAAGTTAGACAATTCATAAACACATAATCTTTATATTCTTTCTCCAAATTATGATAAAATCTCAATTATCTGCAAATTATTTTATTTTTGTGTTCTTATGATCAATTACTTCATAATGCACTTAGTCTCTTATTTTCTCCCAACAAATTGATATCATAGCATTCCAATTTCCATAACAAATCCAAATGAACCGAATTTGCCACCAACACAAAACCCTCCATTATGGTCATGGAGTTGCAAAATGCATGACAGATTCCTAAATTTTTTTTTTTATCAGCGAAAGAATCTTATACTAAGCTACGGAGATATGAAGACAAACTTCAATTTTGCAAATAAGCTGGATGGAAAGTTCAATATCATAGTGCTATTGTGCACTGATGTGTGCAGGTGTAACTACAATGAATTCTTTTTCCAGGATTGTTTCTCTCTCCTTTATTCTAAAAGTTACATCTCACGAGCTTTCATGAGAATCAAAGGGGGACTCAAAGCAAAAATGGAAAGAATAGAAAAAAATGTCATGAATTTCTGGAATTCGTAGAAGGCTAATTCTTTTGATATCTGGAATAATTTTAATTTCAAACCTACAGATTGAACGATTTTAATAGAAAGTATTATTTTCTACAGAAAACAGACAAATACTTTCAACATTTAATTAGCAAATAGTCCAACTGTTTAGAGCCAAAAGAGAAGAAAAGCCGAGCCCAAAATAATCATGGACAATGTCCACTGTGCTGACATCAGCCACCACCTTGCTTATGCTTTGATAAGTTTCTCTCTGTTTACTAGAGCAGAAATTTTTCGGGTTTATGCCTTTTGCCACTAGGTTTGGGTTCATTGGGCAAGGAAAATCAAATAATGGAAATGCCAAACAATTTGAATGAGTCATTAATGATGATGATGACTGGTCCTAGAGAAAGGGGGTATGATACAGCGAAAGGACAGGAACATATAAAAGGGCAGGTTAGCTTGGAGTGGAAGAAACAGCACAGCTTGCATCTCATGCCTGGACAGGAAAGAAGGAATTTTAGCAGTGTCCTTGTAGATCAAGGAAAGAAGCAAATTTTGGTAAATAGAAGTATTTAGATTGTACATAAATTGAAGTATACACTTGGGTAATTTTTTTGGGCTTGGAACGGTGCTATAGATATCAATCAGTTGGAGAGACTATCAGTGTTCATACTTGCATGAGCATAAATGAGTTGGAGTATACACTTGGGTCAACTTTTTAGGCTTGGCGCAGTACAATAAAGGTCAATCAGTTGGAGGATTATCAGTGATTTCTGTTTACCAAAATATGAACAATGCCGAGGAACACCTAATAGGAACGAGCTACATGATGGGTAGAGTGACAGTCTCTAGCTTCGCCGAAATATTTCCGCTCTGACGAATGGTTTGAGAGGCTAAATACATAATGGACTTTCAGTCTTTCAAAGGATGCGTGCAAAGTAATTCTTGATGCAATTTACTCTATTTCAGTATTCAGACAAATCTCACTTATTTCTGTTCTATTCAAATATCGACAATTGAACTCTAGAGTGTAACTGATTTTATCAGTATATAAATGATTCTGTACTATATGTCTATCTTTTCTGCCATGACAGATAATATGTTGGGTTCACAATTAACTAGTGAAAAATTGCATAAAGTTATGAACTCCGAGAAAATACTTGCACCAAGTTGCAGGGAAATGTAATGCTCAAGTTCATCATAACTTTCTTTGTGCTATGTACATGTACAGTGAACGGAGACAATACTATTACAGATATTAGGTGAAATGCAGATCCAGTATTCTATCCATTGCCAGGGAGCTGCTTCACAGAAACTCAGAAAAAAAAATATGAAAGAAATTTATCCAAATATATTCAACTTGTTCTCATTCTTCTAAAATATTTATTAAAAATTAATTCAACTTTGGACCATTCTGGATTTATGTCTTCAAATGAAAGGAATAAAACTGAAAGTATAAATACACTCACGTCCACGCAACAGTTATTGCATTATTTGTCCATATTGATCCGTCTCACCTAAACGCTTAAGCTATTAGAGAGGGAACAAATTTATTTGTCAACGTGCCTCTTGACACGAAGGGCAGGTTCATTTTCTTCATCAAGAACAATTGAAAGTTAACAAAGCTGCTAAATTGGAAAACCAGCAAGCCATTGCTTTGGAGAAATCAGCAACACAGTCAGCAGTGGAAGGAAGCCAAGATGCAACAGCCATTGGGAGCAATCAAGCAACAACAGAATAAGAATCCTCTAGAAGAAGAGAATGAGGGATTTTATATTATTTAGGAAATTTGTTGTATTTTCTGTTGTGTACATAACATGTGAATATTCTTCTAGAATAGCCTATAACTTCTATATTTACACCGGCCATTTGTACATTTTCAGTGTGAGATTAAATACAATTATACTTCATTTCCCTTCATTCATTTTTCCTCCATCTCGTTTTTACATTTCTGAAATGGTATCAGAGCTACGGCCAATTTATGTTGTAAATTGACATGGTTCAGATACTCATTTGAAGATCTAAAGATAGCTCATCCCCAAGCTACTTTCATATACAGTGACAACAAGTCAGCCGTTCATATAGCTACCAACCCAGTATTTCACGAAAGGACAAACATATAGAGCTCGATTGTCATTTAATACGTGATAAAATTCAAGATGGATACATTGTTACTAAGCCCCTATTTGGTCCGGATTAAAATCTGATTTTAATTCAAGTCAAAGTCAAACAATCAATATTAATCACATCATTCATGGGTCCCACAACTTTTCAACCACATATTTCAAAAACTTCTATCGCAATCCACTAAAAATCTAATTTTAATCAACACCAAACACCCTCGTAGCACGTTCCTAGCAGGTCACAAATTGCAAACATTCTAACCAAAGCAACTCTCAAAGCTTTTACTTATGTATGCTCAAGATGGGACTAATAGACATATACTCTCCATCTTGTGGGGGGCTATTGGAAGTTAACAAAGCTGCTGAATTGGAAAACCAGCAAGCTATTGCTTTGAAGAAATCAGCAACACAGCAGCAGTGGAAGGAAGCCAAGACACAACTGCCATTGGGAGCAATCAAGCAACAACAGAATAAGAATCCTCTAGAAGAAGAGAATGAGGGATTTTGTATTAGTTAGGAAATTTGTTGTATTTTCTGTTGTGTACATAACATGTGAATATTCTTCTGGAATAGCCTATAGCTTCTATATTTACACCGGCCATTTGTACATTTTCAGTGTGAGATTAAATACAATTATACTTCATTTCCCTTCATTCATTTTTCCTCCATCTCGTTTTTACATTTCTGAAATGGTATCAGAGCTATGACCAATTCATGTTGTAAATTTACATGGTTCAGATACTTATTTGAAGATATAAAGATAGCTCATCCCCAAGCTACTTTCATATACTGTGGCAACAAGTTAGCCGTTCATATAGCTACCAACCCAGTATTTCACGAAAGGACAAACATATAGAGCTCGATTGTCAATTAATACGTGATAAAATTCAAGATGGATACACTGTTACTAAGCCCCTATTTGGTCCGGATTAAAATCTGATTTTAATTCAAGTCAAAGTCAAACAATCAATATTAATCTCATCTTTTATGAGTCCCACAACTTTTCAACCACATATTTCAAAAACTTCTATCGCAATCCACTAAAAATCTAATTTTAATCAACACCAAACACCCTCTAAGCACGTTCCTAGCAGGTCACAAATTGCAAACATTCTAACCAAAGCAACTCTCAAGCTTTTACTTATGTATGCTCAAGATGGGACTAATAGACATATACTCTCCATCTTGCGGTGGGCTATTGGAAGTTAACAAAGCTGCCGAATTGAAAACCAGCAAGCCATTGCTTTGAAGAAATCAGCAACACAGACAGCAGTGGAAGGAAGCCAAGACACAACTGCCATTGGGAGCAATCGAGCAACAACAGAATAAGAATCCTCTAGAAGAAGAGAATGAGGGATTTTGTATTAGTTAGGAAATTTGTTGTATTTTCTGTTATGTATATAACATGTGAATATTCTTCTAGAATAGCCTATAGCTTCTATATATACACAGGCCAATTGTATATTTTCAGTGTGAGATTAAATACAATTATACTTCATTTTCCCTTCATTCATTTTTCCTTCATCTCGTTTTTACATTTATGAAAAGAACCTATCAGGTGCACAATTTTCATAAATATGTGCTCACAAGACTTGAACTTAGAGTTTTGCCAGCTATGATACCATATTGAACCACTACATCTAGAAACTTAACCACTAGTGGGACAAATTTATTTATTTAAATTTGTCTTTGACATTCTATTTACAACATCCACTATCTAATTTCGTACCATGCACATTCATTTGTACTCATAGTTGAATCTAAGATCAACTTTCATATGTTATGAGCAATGGTCAGGTGAACATCAAGATGAAAATACAAAAATTAGCATAAGCAACAAGAAACATAACACCGCACAATGCACATTGTGAGAATAAAAATAGAAGACTAACCTGGCAGGAAATTTGCTGTCTGCACGTGCTTCAACTCGGAGCCACCACAGCATAATTTTGCGCCCACAACTTCCAAGAGGCTCCACCACAGAAGGGTCCTCCAACAAAGACATTGGACTCTCAATATCCTCTCCCTCCCTAACAACCACATCCAAATCCTTAACCCATGAGGGCTTATCTTCAACGTCCTTCCACACTAACCTCGAATTCAAAATGAACCCAGCCCACTCCAGCTTCCTTGGTAGCACGACTGCCCTGTCACCGACATACCTTGCACTCCTCTCCATGAATGGCAGCAAATTAAAGGTATGCCATCCAGCCAACTGGTTTGAAGAATTACAAGTAGGACCCTGAACTGGCATTTGTGATTTCTCATTTTTGTCATTATCCTCTCTCGAAGCCGCTGAAAATTCTACTCCTTCAGAACCACCTGAGTCTGAGTGTGGAAGAATCCCAACGGAAACCGCCCCAATCCATTCTACATTCTGGATCTCATCAAATAACTCCATACTATGCATATTACTTTCATCTGCAAACACCACTATACCATCTAATTTCTTCTCTCTCACAACTCTGTCACATTGCAAAAAAACTTTTGCTAAATGAAATTTCAATTCTACTAGTAATCACAGTACTGTCTTACTAAATGGGTGCAAATTGTGAAGTAAATTAATACAAAATTAAACGTAAAAAATAAAAATGGCGGGGTCAATCTCTAACATACCTTAGACCGTGAAATCGCATTTTAGACTCCATCTTATGCCTGTCCTCCCACAAAATTGGCATTCTCACATTAAATCCAATGTGCACAATCTTGAGGTCAGATTTGGAAATTAGCGCAGCGGTTTCATTAGTGGTTCCACCAGCTTCCACCACGATCCAGACCACATCATAGGGAACATTCATCAAGGAGTGCATTACACCAGTGAGATGAAGCGTCTGGAAGGTCCTTACATAAGTCGGAGTTATTGCAATTATAGTCCTGGGGCTCTTAACCCCATACTGAACTCTTTGCTCTCGTTGAACCCTCTCGATTATGTGGTGCGCCTTCATCACCTCTGCCGGATCTGGATGAGGCCACGGCCGTATCAGTATCCCGTGCCTGCCCACCACCACTCGACTCCCACCGCCAACCGCAACCGCTGTACCATTCACCACTGGAAGCGAAGTAGTGACGGATGATGGCAATGTTGTTCTGAGTGCTGAGTAGAGATTAGTAGTGGCGGAAGGGGAGGAAGTGGAGAAAAATAGAAAAAATACCATACGAGAGAATCGGAATCCAAGGACTAGACTAATGAGGCAGCAAAGACCGTGAAGAACTAGCCAAAAAATTGTCGCCGGCGACTTAATTGCGCCCTCCACAGAGGTGTCCGACGGCAAAGATGCACCTCGAAAACTGTTGCTCCGGCGAGCCTGCTGCTGCAACGCCGTCAGCTGCTTCATTTTCCCCCTCCCTCCGTCAAAACAACTTCTCGAGAGAGAAAAAATTGTAAGCTAATTTGAGAGAGAGTGGCTTTGAAGAAATGAGGGTGATTGATTGAACGTTAGGAGTTTGGTGGAATTTAATTGAAAAGATTTCTTTAAGATTACGATTCAATTGTTAGCTTACTGTCAGCTTCTATTTCTATATCAATTTCCATCAATGATCATAAAGCCCATGAAAATCAAGTTCATATAGAAAAATCAGGTGAAAAGGAAGTTAATTTTCAGACATGGATGTATGGGAGCTTGTCGGAGAAAATCTAGGGCCAATTGATTATTGAAAAACAGGAAAGAAAATGGGGCAAGGAACATGCTGAAGGGTAGTCCGGGGATTACACAAGTAGATTTGTTGCTGGTGTAATAATTACTCCTTAAATGATGGTTACTTAAGGAAAGTGTAATTACCTAGGATTTATTAGGTTAATTGTCAATTGTCAGTAGAGATGAGTTAAGTTGGGACGTCAGATTTGTAGGAATCAAACAGGCATGGCACATAATTAAAAAATAAATAAAAATTAATTAATTAATTAATGATGTACCTAAAAAGAGGTAAATGTCTTCATCAAATATCTCTTGGGTTACGGGCTGATAGCATGTTTATTGTCTTGAAGCAAAAATTGGAAATGAATTTGTCTTGAATAGTCGAAAATAGTGATTTGGAAATATAAAGAAGGAAATACTTGAATTAATATTACATGACAAATGATATTTTACTTATTTGGTGATTGATAGTCCATTTTAAAATATGAATTTAGTCATGTGAAATACCAAAAAAAAAAAATCACTAATTTTGCAATAAGTTTGGAATTTCATTATCCCATATTTATAGTTACCTAATAATTGGCCATGTAACAATCGTATATTTAACATATTATTCTTTAGAGAGAATTACAAAGACACTTATTTAAGTTATATAGATTATTACAAATACACTTTCTTTTATGATGAGATTAGCACTCAAGCCTTGAAATGGGCCTTGCTTATGTGTTGAGAATGAAGTTCACGCCTCATTGATGTGGTCGATTATCATGAGTCTTTGCTTAAGTGATGAAACCTTGGATTGGGTCTTGCGCCGACCCTAACACCTCAACGATAGGGCCGATCCTCATGAGTCCTAGCCCAATTGATGAAGCCTATGGCTTGGCCTTGCTTTAAGTGATGAGGGAGAATAGCACGATGCTATGAATCATATTTAATAGTTGGACAAAATTAAGTGCAAGATACCAATGAGCACAACATCTAAGCCAAGGTCAACGCTAGGCGTTCAAAGATTAGGCCCGATAGAGAAGCATTTATGGAAGTTGATTAAGCATTAGACAATGAGTCAATACCAAGGAGCTCCATGGTACAACGTGTGTGGCTCAACCCCTAATGACCAAAAAAAAAAAAAAAAAAGCAAGTTATCATAATAAGGTTGATCATACTACATGTATATTGTGGTTAACGTTAATGTTTACACTCTTTCATATGGATGCACTGATACCATTGATTTTGACCACAACCATCACATCACTATTCAGATTTCTTCCACATAGAGGAAAATGTCAAAGAAGGTGTAAACGAAATGTACATCTAGCATTATTCTAATAAGGTACGATGAGAACATCACT
Organism: Fraxinus americana; assembly: GCA_035079005.1. Lineage (NCBI taxonomy): Eukaryota > Viridiplantae > Streptophyta > Magnoliopsida > Lamiales > Oleaceae > Fraxinus > Fraxinus americana. The sequence goes on from CM068712.1 coordinate 34,041,056, forward strand.
ATTCAGATTTCTTCCACATAGAGGAAAATGTCAAAGAAGGTGTAAACGAAATGTACATCTAGCATTATTCTAATAAGGTACGATGAGATGGGTGGGTAAACGAAATGTACATCTAGCATTATTCTAATAAGGTACGATGAGATGGACGGCCTGAATCAGCTGACAACCACTATTAGGGAAAAGACTATAGAATCCGACCATCCATTAGCTTATGGGCGGAATGAGAATGCCCAAAATATTGAAGGTAACCTTCCTTTGGCCCTCTTATCTCATAAATGCATCTTAAAACCTTGTTGCCAAGGTAGGTGGAATCTTATTCAGCCAAAGTTCCGTCAATTTGCCTTTCCGTATCCAATTCTTTATTTTGAATTGAACATTGGAGTGCAAATTACTGTTGCAACCCCTTTTCGATTCAACGATTTTCCATACTAACGAGTCTTGAGAGTGCAGGAGTTATATTGGTGGACTGAGACGTGGTTGGATTTTGTTGGCTTTGAAGTCGTCTAAATGTTGAGGTCAACATTAAATATAATGAAGAACTTGGGATCTTTCATCTTTGTTGGCGAGTTGATTTTAAATAAATATGGTTTTCAATATCTGTGTTATTTTTTTTTCTGGATTCAACAAATTTTTATATGAAGTATTAATATAAAAAACTAAACAAGTCTATAAATTGAATGAGAAAACGCACCAAATACATTTATATTTGGCATATTAAGTTCAACCATTTTATCTAATATGATAATAAAATAATTCAAGAAGATAAATCGTGTATATTATTATTTTCCTATTTAGTTTTTTAACTCCGCCCATATACGAAATTATTCAATGCATGATGAATGGAGTAGGGATGACAACGGTTCGGTTCGGGGTCGGTTCAGCCAAAACCATAACCGCACCACCAAATTTTTGGTCATACCATAACCGCACCATAATCACGAAAGTCGATTCGGTTTGACTCGGTTAATATCTCGGTTCAGTTTGGTTCAGTTCGATTAATAACCACGAAAATAAATCATTTTTTATAAATCCGAACTCCAACCGTCAAATTGAAAAAAAAAATGAAGAAAAGTCAATAAAAATAAAAAAAACATGTCAAGACATTTGAAAAATAAAACACATCAATCGAACATATTTAGAGCCAGTAGTTTGAGTTCAGCAGTTTTATCTGATCATAATCCACAATCACCACCTGAAAGTAGCAGAAGGCTGGAGAATTTGAGATTTCATGTAATCTTGGCCATTAAAAAACATAAAAGAAAGACAAAATTAACATGGATATATTCAATCTGGCTGAAAAAAAATCTTAATAGGTCATTCTTCAATGCACATCACATGTTCAACTTCAACAGAAAGAATGCTTAATCAAATAAATTCCAAGATCTCAAACATGTTCCATTAAAGAAAGAAAACTAGACACCCGAATCACCTTGAAGACTTAAATCGAATTGAAATTGGAGAAACTGGAGAGAAATCAAAACTAATTATAAGGCTATCAATGTTATTCACAAACAAATCTTTATCAATCTTTATGTAATACCCATTACAGATTCAACTGAAAGATTGCTAAATCAAACGTATCCCAAGATTTTAAACACGATGAATTGTGAAAAATAAACCTCGGATGCATCATGAAAACTCAAAATTTACCGAAATTGGGATAACTCGAGAAAAACCAAAACTAATCATTAAACTACCAATGTTAATTGAAAACCAAATTTCATAGATTCTTCTTCATTAACCATTGCAGAATTAATAGAAATACTGCTAAATTAAACAAATCCCAAGATCTCATACATGTACAATTCCAAAAACTAAACATCAGAATCATCAAGAACACTCATAATCACCCCGAAACTAGGGAGGAAGAAATCTACACTTACGGGAAAGAGGGCATGATTTTCTTTGTGGGGGATGTAAGGATCTTTCTTCGAGAAAGAGGGAGGGATTTTCCTTGTCCCTTCTCAAAGCTGTTACTATAGAAAGAAGAAACATCTCATGCTATCTAAGTGCAGCGAGAAGCAGTTGAGGAAATATAGCCCATTAATTCTTAATCGTTACCTTCTCAATGGCGAGTGATGATGGTGAGGGCGAGCTGAGACAGAGCGACGACGTATTTGAATGGAAGAGAAGTGGATACTGTAGGGTTTCGACAGGAGTCATAAGACATGGTTTTAACTTTTAACGTGTAGGCTGTATATTTAAATTGGACTATTTCGACAGTGGACTGGGTTAAAAACTATAGATAGTGTTAGGTTATTCATTATTGGTTTATTTAATGTTAATTGGGCTAGAATTTTGGAAAGTCCAATTGTCAAAATTGCCCAATTAACTTTGGAAAAGAATGATGAAAAGTCCAATTAAATTTTTTTTAACCAGTAATCGGTTCGGGGCGGTGCACCATCGCTAAATACCATACCCGCCCCTAATTGAAGTGGTTCATTAAAATCAAAACCATAACCGCCACATTGCACCATCGGTTCGATTTTTTGCCCCATTCGGTTCGTTTAACCACGAATTTTCGATTTTAACAGTTCGAATCGTCATTCCTATAATGGAGCAATAAAACTACTATTTGCAATTTTAGAATAATTTTAAATTAATAAAATAATTACTGATAATTTTACAAGCTTAAAATCTGTCCCACCATCACTTCATCTTGACATTACTTGAACACTGGAACACATTACTATGGTACAAAGGTTATCGATCGAAAAAAATATTCGATAATCGTTTGCACTCCAATAATCAAGTTAACCATCAAAACGAGATAGAACGAGTGTGCAAGAGAGAGAGGTGAGGAAGATTTGGTATTTTGGTTAAGAGTTTACTAGTTTAGAATACACACATCAAGTGTGAAATAAACTCACATATATATATAAACGAGGGAATGTGTCAAGATGAGTTTAGCGGACCGAGCCCAAAGTTAAGAATATGTTTGATTTGATCCGTCAAATTCAATTGATATCATCAATGTTCAGTTATAGAGAGAAAAAACCATATTTATCTCACTTAAAAAAAATAAAATCAATTTTCTAAATACTATATCTTTCTATATAAAAAGTGCTTATCTAACGGAATTTGTTGGTTTAACGGAATTTCTTGGTTTAACGGAAAAACTAACGGAATTTCTTGTTTTAAACAGGCAGCTGCACCTTCTTTCAGTATTTTTATCATAATTTTGTATTCCAATATCCGATTGAGGCGATTCAAAATGCGTTGGAAAGCTAACTCATCTGGCTACAACTTTGATTCAGACATCATTCTCCAATTCGATCGCTTTCTATGCCAAAAATAGGTCTCAATATGAGACTAAAATATCGGAGCATAACTTTTCGGTTGGAAATTGATTTGTGATCATCTTTTGACTAAATTTGATTCCATTGACGTCTTCCTTTATCCAATTGACTCCGAGCACTCTCAAATCTTCATCGTGAGGTTCGGCACAACTTTTAAGTATTTACATTTTAGCTCCCGAACTTTGGATCCCTTACAATTTAGCATTTTCCTCCAAATTTGTCAACTTTTACTTATTTTCTTTGATCTCACCAACTTACATCACAACATCAAAATCACACATCTAATTATTTATCAATTACATAAACATTACATCATTAATTATTTAATTAACCAAAAAAATTATATCTTTATTAATAACAAATTAATTCTTAAACAAAACTAAGCAGTGAAACGGAATATATTACATCATTAATTATATATATCTTCTATATATTAAAAGTGCCAATGAAACGGAATATCCTGCTTGTACGGAAAATCTAATGGAATTTCTTATTTTAAGCAGTGGGTCCCACTCCTATGTGTGGGGGTGTAGCCCATTGTGTACAAAAGTTGATGTGCAAATAAAATTTTCCTTTTTGTTTTGAGTGGAGATTTGAGATGGATCCGGTTATGGGGTGGAGATTGGAAGATTTGGTGCCCAAGTATGGAATAGGGCTGCAACTCATGGTTAAAAAGATGGAGGCATCCATTTCTGATTCTTCTTGACATATGTCTTACACGAATCATTTTTCTTCATCGTCCTAATTTCATTCTTTACATTTTGAAAATATATTGAAGGCTTGTCGAAAATGATTGGTTAGAAATCAAGAATGGCTTATATTTTTCATGAAATTAATATTTTCTGTATCTTAGTTAACAATCAAGAAATCGTAGTATTTTACATATTTTTCAAGTTCAAGAATCATGATAATATGAAAAATTCATGTTGAAAAAAAAGAGGTTTTTGGATTTCCCGATTGAATTTGAATATAGATTTTACATTTTAAATATTATTTTTTTATTATTTTTCTTCGCGTTTGTGAAACATGGCGTATGATCTATAGTCGGGGAGGCATTATAGTAATTTGGATATGAATAAGATTTTTTATTCTCAAAATGAACAATATAAATAAAAGATTCTACAACGTTTTTTACAGTTTCATCACTTTGATAAAAAAAATTAAAAAATAATCAAAATCAAGTTAAATTTATTTCGATTATAAAAAAGGCAATATTCTAAGATAGATGGGCATGGTGATACGATAGGGTCTTTGAAAAAGAGGATAGCATGAAAATAAAAAATGCATTTTGCAAGACCAAACACCATTTTCGAAAGCCTTTGCCCTCCCATTCAACGAGGCTAATTTACATTTATTTCGCTTATAAAAAATCAATATAATACTAAGCCCATGTTTTATTGAGATTAAGATCGAAATTTTAGTGAATTCTGACAAAAGTTGATAAAATATATCATTGAAAAGTTGTAGATTTCATAAAATATGTTGTTAAAATTAATTGTTAATTTTGATTTAAATTTTACTGCTATAGATTTTGTGAAATAGCAAAACATGCACTTGGTTGTTCAACAGTTGAATTGATGGGACATACTGGAGAGGTATCTCTTAAATTTTTCTTCAAACTTGATTTTTATTATAATAAGTTATTTAAAAAATAATTGTATTTTTTATTAGTTGTGTAAACCTATTCAATATTTATTTTGTAGAAAAATCGACCATATGTTAAAAGCGTTGCAGAGAAATTATTAAAAAAAAATTTGGAAGATTCAAGTTTATGTAGATCCGGAGAAACTAAATGAGAAAAAATATAGACAGTTTAATGTCCTCTATATTGAAGCAGTGCAAGATGATGAAAACACTGAATCGTCATCTTAGAATCAAAATTATCTCAAACGGCTTTCATAAAACTATGAGCGATATTTATTTATAGGACAATGCTATAGATTCTATTAATACTCTTTTTTTAATATATCACAATGTGTAATTATTTATCAATTATATAAACATTACATCATCAGTTATTTAATTAACCAAAAAAATTACATCTTTATTAATAAAAATGTAATTCTTAACCAAAAAAACTATATATAAACTAAGCAAACGTGCATTGCACGTTGTTTAAACCTAGTCCTTAAATATATGTCTAAAAGACATTAACCCATAATCACTCCTATTAACAGAATGTAACTGACATTTAAGACAACCTTAAATATTACGCTTCATTAATTGAATCCACAAAACTTCAGCTAATTCAAATAATTCAATGAAAAGGGTAATCTTTCTTTCTTTTTTTCTGGAATATTCGAGGTTTGGTAATCTTCCAATGTTCTTGATAGTAGTTTGTGAAAACATTGCTCTCGAATTCCTTGAATGCGTTTCAGTACGTAAATTTGAATGTTTAGGAGTGTTTTCTTCCAGCATTTGTGTCCCCTCGTAAAGTCCGTCAAACTAATAATGTACCACACGTGTAGATTATACTCGAGCAAGTCTTGAAACTAATCTCACACAAATTACGTGAATGTGTATATTAAGACGATTAATATTGGACATCACACGATAATAAACATTATACCTTAGAAATTGAATAGACATAGTGGCAAATTATCTTGAACTATTTTTAACACGATCTAATGGATGTCGATACACATTTATAATTTATGAAATACAACATCGAACTGGGGCACTCATGACTAGTAATGTTTTTTTTTTTTTTTTTTGTCTAAGATGTTTACACACAACACGTAATATTTGGTGGTACACATGGATGAAACATGTAATTTAAACACAAAGAGATGAAACATACACAATGAACATCGACACGGTGAAAACATCTCAACACAACACAAACACACAACACATAATTATTTGTTGTGGTTTGATGTAGGAACTTCCGATTAGGGTTTACAAATTAACTACGAAGTCCTAATCACAGCAAAACTGAGACCTAAAAGATCGAATTTTCGAATGATACTATGGGTTATGGCGTTTGTTGTAAATTTGTTAAGAATTAACCTTTGGGAAGTTCTTGAGATTTCTTGGTTGGACAAAGATTCTATATTCGCAGAGTTGGAAAGGGCAAGAATTGGGGATTTTGGTGTTTGTCAAGCATATAGAAAAGGCACATGGACCTTCTTCGGTGCGAACTTCTCAAAAGTTTGGGACTTGTGGTGACACAAAGTGAAGGTTGAGGTAAAGTCTGAAAAAAACGAAAATGTTTGGGACCACGGATGCAATTTTTTTTAAATTTTATAGTGATTACGGAATGAAAAAACGAGTATTGTGTGAATATTTTTCAAATACTAGGCAGTTGATGCAATTTTCTAAACTTCCTCCACCACGTACATACTACGAAATTTATTTATAACATAAAATATTTGGAATGTTTTAATCATGTATTAAGAAAATTTGAAAATAACAATGGATTTCTAAGTCGGCACGCATCTCCACGTGGCTCATGAAACAGGAAGGGGGTTATGTGGCTCTATGTGCCGGCTTGAAAGTGTATTTCATCTGGAAGGGAAGAAAGGACTTGTATTAAAATCTTAAAATATTTGATTAATTTTTACAAGTGTATGAGTTCGAACATGTGGCTTGCATAGAAGTAGTGGTCTAAAATTAAGATAGGTGACATGTTTCCGATTAGTTTGGTCGCAACAATTGTGTATGATCGAGTATGGATACTTGGGCCAAATGAGTCATTGGCTATGGGACAAAGGTTATAAAATAAGAAGAGAAGTACGGATTCGATTAGCTCAGCTTCTAGCTTTCACGTAGTGACTAGTACTCACTTCAGGAATAGGGATTGATAAAAAGAAATTCTTATGCAGCAATTGACGATTTTCGACCTAATAGATACAGACAGAGGCATTGACATATCAAATTTGTCTCGTTTTTCAAGTATTCTATCGGGATTTTATTTGATTGGGGAGGATGGTTTGTTGTGTCATCATAAATTAATGATTAGTCTTCGATTTAGCATTATCACCCGACCATAAAAAGGAAATAGTCGAGCCCTTGTTTGGCACATATTAAAATCAAATTTTTAGTAAATTTTATAAAAGTTGAAGAAATGTATGTTTAAAAAATTGTAAATCTCATAAAATATGTGGTCCAGATTAATTATTGATTTTGAATTAGATTAAGATTTAAATTTTAATCCCCATCAAACCAGGACTCATAGTTATTATGAGCTATTCAGCCTTGGGCGAAAAATAATCGTCATGATTGAAACCATTTTATTTTCTTCAAACCATTTTATGAATTTATTTTTTTTCAAATTAATATGTTTATAGAGTTTAGACTCAATGATTCCACTTTAGAATAAACGAACTATTAAGACAAGACCAACAAGAAAATTGATGTCCGCGACATTGGACAACAGCTTTTGCACAATTCTCATTTGCAAAGCCAACGAAGTTGATAAAGCGAGTTCATTACGTTACTTTGTTGACTTCTGGTCGGAATTCGCACAAAGTCATTGCTTGTCAAGATTTTCTCATCCAATTCCTGTACCGATTAAGCAAAGAATCTATCAAAATTTCATACAGCTGCCGCAGTTTAAGGAAGGATGGTGTTTGTTACGTTATATTTAGCCACATTAAAATAGAGTAACGCTACTTGCAGTCACTCACTGCAGCAGTCGTCCTATGTGGCACACACATGACATGTAGTTATTTGATGTATTAATGTGGTAATTTTTGACAACATTTAATGTATCAAATACACACTTAATATGTGTGTGCCACATAGGGCGACTGCTGCAGTGAGCGACTGCAAGTAGCATTATTCTTTAAAATAACGAATGCAAATTTAAATAAGTTGTATTACAATTTATGTTTATACCTTGTTTCATAGATAAGTAACAAATGCGTTCCTTATTTTTAATGTAAACATGCCTATGTATTAAAAACATTTGACAGGTTTGGATGCAGGAAATTGAAAAAAATTGACTACACTACGGTTAATATTCACATCAGTATATTAAGCCCTTGTTTGAATCTCACTTAAAAAAAATTGAATTTTTTTTAATTTCTTAATCACACGTTATTCGAAACGTCATTATTTTAAAGAGTAATGCTACTTGCAGTCGTTCACTGCAGCAGTCGCCCTATGTGACACACATGTCAAGTGTCTATTTGATACATTAAATGTGGTCAAAAACATTTTCAATACATTTGTCAAACAAAAATCTTGGGTCTATGAATGCGATACCGTAGGTTGAAGGAAATTATGAATAGAGACAGAACAAGTAAAAAAACAACAAATCGTCCAAACCAAACGGGGGACCTCTTTGACCTGTCCACTGAACATTTAAGACCAATTCCCTTTGAGCTGGGGCCCGCGTTGCACCATAAAGGTCAATGTTTCGACGCACCAATTCAAACCTAAAGTACAAATGACAATAGTGTGGAGTGATTAGATTCGTTGAAATAATTAATAATTCATTGAAACGCTCTTTTTCCTTTTTTCTTTTCCGGGGAAAAGTATAAAAAATTTAATTAACAATTATATTCTCTCCACAAGGTATCATTGCATTTGAAAAATGATTTTAATATGTTGAAATAATTTCAAAAAATGAAGTAATAAAATACACATTCTATTGAATTTTATGCTTTCTTGAAACACGATTAAATATAGAGAAAGGTTAAAATTCAATAACATTTAAATATTTTGTTAGAAACAATTATATAGCATGCGACTTATATAACAAAAATAAAAACGAAGAGAAGGAAATGGCAAACCGAATAAACGCTAAACAAAATTGCAGAAAACAGTAGATTGAGGCTAGAGTTCGACTCTATTTCCTTAAGACGATTTTGGCCTGCTACGGTGCTTACAGTTGACGCCAATCGCCTCCCAAGATACAACAATCTTTCACTTGCGGTGTAGAAGCACTCTAACAGCAAGAACAGCGAACCAGAAAACGTTTCGTACTCTCTCAATGAACGGGAAAACAATTTTAGTTATGCAGAATGCAAGACAAGAGAATTATGAATTTTGAATGAACGAAATTTGGAAACCGGGGTCCTATTTATAGATTTCCAAAAGCTGCAGGCCAAGAGTTGCAACTCTTTGAAAGTTATTCCTGAATAGACACAACTATTGGTTTGTGTCCGTTTTAGTCCAAACAGTTTCGAATAGATTAGAAAAGACACACCTTTTCACTTAATCAATTTTCGAAAATAAAAATAAATTAAATAAATAATTTTAATTTATTTTGTCCAAAAAGAATATAGGAACCAACCACGACCCACGACCCGACCCGACTCGTGCTCGTGCCGTGCCGAGCCGAGCCGAGCCGAGCCGGCCGGTCGGACGGACGGCGGCGGCGGCGCGCGCGCGTGTGGGCTTTGGACTAGTCTAGACATTGTCTAAGACTTCCCCCTTTCAAAGACTATTGGTACCCCTTGGGGCCCAAACCCATATCCAAACTTGAGGTATATAAATTGGTTCAAAATTCTTTCAACTTCCTATGTGGGATTAAGTTCCCACACTTGATTTTAAATTCCAGGATTTTTACTTTCAAGTTGCCAACTTCTAGCATTAATTTCTCACTCATCCGGAAATGGTTTTGTGATATTAAATATATCTCGAATATCTACTCGCGGAGTAGAACGCGTTTGACCATTGACCCGCACAAAACGGATACCGGGTCCCACCCGAATTATTGGTCAAACTTGACCCAACGGAAAGTTATTGCATCAGGAGAGGTAGCTTGCGGCTTTGAACCTGCCTTAGTGAAATACTATCGGATTTACTTGGCTAGTCGGTGAACGTGATGTCTTGAACCGTCCAGCCGTTGGTGTAAACCAAGACAACAGTACCCACACAATAACCTTCCTAACAATTTCTTAGGTTCTCATGGTTGTGATCATTTTGGCCTTGAACAACTCTTGGGTTTCATAAGTGCTTTAGAGAATTCAAGCCCCATAATTCTCATAAAAGCGGCCCCACTTCTCACTTATATAGGTGATCTCCTATTAAGAGTATTCTGCCTTACTCCACTCGATATATTCAAGCTATAGGAATCATTAAAAGTTAAGACTTAACCTCACACACTCTGCAGAACGCACTTTATTTATCGTAGGAATGGATAGGATTTTTACTCCTAAGTGCTCAACTGAATCTTCATAACTTAGTTGTCCCATTGAACCAAGGTCTTGGGATCTCCAGTCAACAAGGTTGGGTTACCATTACAAAGACTTCATGCGTAGTGGGCTTTTAATCCCATTCCCTTCGATAAACGATACTTGATCTCTTGGTAAGCCTTTAGTAAGCGGATCCGCGAGATTCTCTTTTGACTTTACGTAATCAATAGAAATAACACCATTTGAGATCAACTGCTTAATGGTATTGTGTCTACGACGAATATGTCTCGACTTACCATTATAAATACTATTTTGTGCCCTTCCGATAGCCGATTGATTGTCGCAATGGATACTAATAGAAGGTACTGGTTTAGGCCAACATGGAATATCCTCTAAGAAGTTACGAAGCCATTCTGCTTCTTCTCCAGCTTTATCCAAAGCTATAAACTCTGATTCCATTGTTGATCGAGCAATACATGTTTGTTTAGAGGATTTCCAGGACACAGCTGCACCACCAATGATAAAAACATATCCACTTGTGGACTTAGAGTCTTTCGTATCAGATATCCAATTTGCATCGCAATATCCTTCTAATACTACTGGATATCTGGTGTAATGTAATCCAAAATTTAAGGTATATCTTAAATATCGAAGTACCCTATTCAACGCCTTCCAATGGTTATTGTTTGGATTACTAGTGAACCTACTTAGTTTATTAACTGCATACGCAATGTCCGGACGCGTACAGTTCATAATATACATCAGACTACCAATAATCTGAGAATATTTTAATTGATATACGGGTTCACCTTTATTCTTGGCCAAATGTAGACTTACGTCTACGGGTGTTTTAACTGGACTTTCATCATAGATATCAAATTTCTTAAGAACAGTCTCAACGTAATGAGATTGTGATAGAACAAGTCCATTAGGTGTTTTAGAGATTTTAATTCCTAAAATTACATCTGCTACACCCATATCCTTCATGTCGAAGTGTTTTGTCAACATTTTCTTAGTAGATATGATCATAGTATGGTTGCTTCCCATAATTAGCATATCATCCACATATAGACACACAATGACATATGCATTAGGTGTGTTTTTAATATAAACACATTTATCACACTCGTTAATTTTAAAACCATTTGACAGCATTGTTTTGTCAAACTTTTGGTGCCATTGCTTTGGAGCTTGTTTTAACCCATACAAAGACTTAACGAGTCTACACACCTTTTTCTCCTGTCCTGGAGCTATAAACCCTTCAGGTTGTTCCATGTAAATTTCTTCTTCTAACTCACCATTCAAGAACGCAGTTTTTACGTCCATTTGATGGATTTCAAGATTATGTAATGCAGCAATTGCAATAAGGACTCTAATAGAAGTAATCCTTGTAACTGGTGAGTAGGTATCGAAGAAGTCAAGGCCTTCCTTTTGTCTATAGCCTTTTGCTACCAACCGGGCCTTATATTTATCAATAGATCCATCCGACTTTAACTTTTTCTTGAAAATCCACTTGCATCCTAGAGGTTTATTTCCAGGTGGAAGATCAACCAATTCCCAAGTGTGATTTGACATAATAGATTCTATCTCACTATTAATAGCTTCCTTCCAAAATGGAGCTTCTGGGTTAGACATTGCTTCACTAAATGTCTTTGGATCATTTTCTACCATATAAGTTAGAAAATCTGGACCAAAAGATGTAGAAGTTCTAGTCCTTTTACTGCGTCTAAGTTCATCTTCATCGTTTAGATGTCCATTATTTGCAGTATCATAAGTCCGCTTATTTGAACTTATTTCGTTCTTTTCCTTACATGGAAATACATTTTCAAAAAATGCAGCATTCCTAGATTCAATAATAGTACCTTCGTGTACATCTGAAATGTCTGACTTATGAACAAGGAACCGATATGCACTACTGTTATGAGCATATCCTATAAATATGCAATCAATAGTTTTAGGCCCAATTTTAATTTGTTTAGGCTTAGGTACTTCTACTTTAGCCAAACACCCCCACACTTTTAAGTGTTTATATGTAGGCTTATGACCTTTCCATAGCTCATAAGGAGTTTCATCCTTTTTCTTTTGAGGTATTTTATTGAGAATGACATTTGCAGAGAGGATAGCTTCCCCCCACAAATTCTGAGGCAAACCAGAACTTATCAACATAGCGTTCATCATCTCTTTAAGAGTTCGATTTTTACGTTCAGCAACGCCATTTGACTGAGGTGAATAAGGCGCCGTTGTTTGATGAATGATTCCAAAAGTAGAACAAAATTCTTCAAACGGTGCTCCATATTCTCCACCTCTATCACTTCGAATAATCTTTATTCGTTTGCTAAGTTGATTTTCAACTTCATTCTTATATTGTTTGAAAACATTTAAGGCCTCATCTTTACTTCTTAAAAGATAGACATAACAATATTTTGTGCGATAAATCGATAAAAGTAATGAAGTACTTTTTACCACCTCTAGTTTGCACAAACTTTAAGTCACAGATATCACTATGAATCAATTCTAAAGGTGTAGTAGTCCTTTCAACAGAATGAAAATGAGCTTTGGCTAATTTAGCCTCAACACAAATCTCGCATTTATGGTTAGGATCAAATTGTAAAGAAGGCAGTAAATTTAAGTTCATTAATTTACGAACAGATTTAAAATTTGCATGTCCTAAACGATTGTGCCATAAACAAGAAGACTCAACGATATAAGCAGAAGAAGATGTATTATTATTCTTCATAGTTTTTGGTACAATAGTGAGGACGTTCATTTTGAACATCCCATCGCTCAAGTAACCTTTCCCCACATATACATCATTTTTGGTGAGTACAAATTTATCAGCCACAAAGACTAATTTAAAACCATGTTTACTAAGTAAAGCCCCGGATACAAGATTTTTGCGAATGTCGGGCACATGCAGCACATTGTTGAGGACGAGTTCCTTGCCCGAAGTCATTTTCAGCACCACCTTTCCTTGTCCTTCAACTTTTGAACTTGATGAGTTTCCCATAAATAACTGTTCTCCATTGATGACATTATAATTAGAGAACATCCCTTTGTCGGCACAAACGTGACGGGTAGCTCCGATATCTACCCACCATTCCCTGGGATTTCCAATATTGTTGCATTCGGATACAACACAGACAAGTTCGGTTCTTGTATATCATTGGATAAGGTATCTCTTTCGGTCATGTGTGCTTGAGCATTCTGCTTCTTTGGATTGCGACATTCACTAGCACGATGTCCGGCTTTTTCCACGATTGTAGCATTGCCTTTGAACTTCTTAGTATTCTTCTTATTGTCCTTCTTAGGAACATCACCAGAAAACTTTCTTTTCTTGTTCTTCTTTGAACTCGATTCCACCATGTTTGCCTTTTCTTGCACAACCGTCCTCAGTATTTCTTTTCGATTTCTTATTATCTTCTTCAATCCTCACCGAACAATTAATTCTTCTAGATTCATTTCCTTCCGTTTGTGTTTGAGATAATTTTTGAAATCTCTCCACGAAGGAGGGAGTTTCTCAATTATGGCGACCACTTGGAATGATTCACCGACGATCATGTTTCAGCATGTATGTCATGAAGAAGAACTTGCAATTCTTGAACTTGGCTAATAATAGTCTTGGAATCTACCATTTTGTAGTCGAGGAATTTTCCAACAATAAACTTCTTTGTACCAGCATCCTCCGTTTTGTATTTTTTCTCCAAAGACTCCCAAAGTTCTTTTGCAGATTTCATAGCACTATAAACGCCATATAGTGTATTGTCCAGCCCATTGAGAATATAGTTTTTGCATAAGAAGTCTGAGTGCTTCCATGCGTCCAAAGCGATAAGGGACTCCCCGTTGTTTGGTCCTTCTTGAACTGCCGGAGCATCCTCAGTTAGGAACTTTGCCAAATTCAGTGTGGTTAAGTAAAATAGCATCTTTTGTTGCCATCTTTTGAAATCCATTCCACTGAATTTTTCCGGTTTTTCTCCATGTGAAACCGGAGTGGTGTGAACGAGAATGACCATAGGTGGAACCGTAGTATTGTTGGTTCCAATAGGGGAATTTACATTACTTCCACTTGTTACATCCATTTCTGTTACGAAAACAGAATGTAAATAATTATAATCAAAGTATGGCAATGATTATAAATAATCGATTAATAGATTATAAAGATATAACGTTGGGTCAAACACAATATGTATAAATAATATTATATAATTAATATGAATTATGCAAAGCGGATTTAAAATAGATGACGTTAAATAATCAGTTTATGCATGTAAACAAAAATCAATAAACACATGCAAACAGATTATAAAGTTACCCTAAATTCGAATTATAAAATGCATGCAAATAATAAAACAAACTAACTATAAGATCGTCTTAAGATTGTTAGAAACAATTATATAGCATGCGACTTATATAACAAAAATAAAAACGAAGAGAAGGAAATGGCAAACCGAATAAACGCTAAACAAAATTGCAGAAAACAGTAGATTGAGGCTAGAGTTCGACTCTATTTCCTTAAGACGATTTTGGCCTGCTACGGTGCTTACAGTTGACGCCAATCGCCTCCCAAGATACAACAATCTTTCACTTGCGGTGTAGAAGCACTCTAACAGCAAGAACAGCGAACCAGAAAACGTTTCGTACTCTCTCAATGAACGGGAAAACAATTTTAGTTATGCAGAATGCAAGACAAGAGAATTATGAATTTTGAATGAACGAAATTTGGAAACCGGGGTCCTATTTATAGATTTCCAAAAGCTGCAGGCCAAGAGTTGCAACTCTTTGAAAGTTATTCCTGAATAGACACAACTATTGGTTTGTGTCCGTTTTAGTCCAAACAGTTTCGAATAGATTAGAAAAGACACACCTTTTCACTTAATCAATTTCCGAAAATAAAAATAAATTAAATAAATAATTTTAATTTATTTTGTCCAAAAAGAATATAGGAACCAACCACGACCCACGACCCGACCCGACTCGTGCTCGTGCCGTGCCGAGCCGAGCCGAGCCGGCCGGTCGGACGGTGGCGGCGGCGCGCGCGCGTGTAGGCTTTGGACTAGTCTAGACATTGTCTAAGACTTCCCCCTTTCAAAGACTATTGGTACCCCTTGGGGCCCAAACCCATATCCAAACTTGAGGTATATAAATTGGTTCAAAATTCTTTCAACTTCCTATGTGGGATTAAGTTCCCACACTTGATTTTAAATTCCAGGATTTTTACTTTCAAGTTGCCAACTTCTAGCATTAATTTCTCACTCATCCGGAAATGGTTTTGTGATATTAAATATATCTCGAATATCTACTCGCGGAGTAGAACGCGTTTGACCATTGACCCGCACAAAACGGATACCGGGTCCCACCCGAATTATTGGTCAAACTTGACCCATTTCCAACATATTTCAATAAATATAGAGAAACTCGAAAGTATATTTCTATAAAGATGACATGTATTAATTGCGTACGACATGTTTGGAAAGTATTTGTAAATAGTTTAAAATTATAAATAAATAAAAATAAGTAATGAATAAGTGCATAGTACTCGTGATTCCCTTAAAATGTATGAATATAAAGGGATCCGAGTACTTGTAAGTAATTTATATAAACTTTGGTACCCAGGAAAAGAAAATACAAGTATTATAAAATAGATTTTGCTAATTGTATATATATAAAAAATGTATATAATAAATTACATAATATGATGTGGCGGAAAAAGATTGGATGAAAAATTGATTGTATTTTAAATTGACAAAGGATAGAGCACTGTGTGATATTAAGTAATTAATTATTTAAATCTTGATATATATATATGTAATAATATCTTTATAAAATAGCTACTAGATCAATTATATTTTATAGGAAATATTATTCCAAATATAGAATCATTCTCAAGATAAAAATCAGAGTAATGTTAACTATAACCAATAATGCTAGAGTATCAATTTAGATTGTCAAACTTGGTAGGTCGAATTAAATTAATCACACGACTTTGTATTTAAATGAATTTATCATTTAATGCCTTTTAATTATCACATTTTTTATTTACATATTTTGAATTATTTAACTGAGATTCATTTGCATTTTTTGAAATTTGAATTTAGTCTCTGTTTGGTGGAGATTAAAATTAGATTTTAACAGATTTGATAAAAGTTAATGAAATATGTAGTTACAAAATTAGGAGTCACATGAAATATGTGATTAAAATTAGTAAATGTTTAACATCCATTATTTGAAAACTTTTTTTTTTATATATACTTATTTTCAACCAAACATTCAAATAACAAAATATTTTGCATGTAAATTCAATTTTTTTTTTTATTTTTAATACATTCTCCTAAAAATCACTATTCAAAATATTATTTTTTATAAATAATAGTTGTCAAATATGGACTTAATTATTAATTTTGTGTTAAATTAAAATCTAGTTTCTACCAAACATGGGATTATCTAAAAGTAGAGGCGAAAATCGTTCTTTGTATAAAATTACACAAGTGGAGGACTATAGTCAGCATTTTCCACACAATAAAGTATTATTTCACACAAAACTCGAGACATACGGCCCCCCGCCCCCGTTCTGATATATGTGTCGTCCGATCTCATTCGCACCTAAATTTGACGAGGCAGGTTTTAGATTTTAAAGTGACAGGTCAGTCATCTATTATTTACTCACTTTATCTCCCTCTTTAACCTCGCATATGGCATCATTTTGACCATTTATCAAACACTTTCCCTGCACATTATTCTCCAGTCAGCCATGGCTGTGGAGCTCATTATGAACCAGACAAACTTTGTATCACAATCAGAACAAAACGCTGTGCAAGAAGCTGCTTCTGGCCTTCAGAGTGTTGAGAAGCTTATTAGATTATTTTCATCTCCAAATAAGCAGAATCATTTATCTGAAGAAAAAATAGGCATGGAAATGGAGACAGATTATGTTGCTGTGACGGATGTGGCAGTAAACAAATTCAGAAAAGCTATTTCTCTTCTGGGTCGAACCAGAACTGGCCATGCTCGTTTTAGAAGAGCCCCTGTTGTTTCCTCTTTTTCTTCTTCTTCATCTTTCCCTCCGATTCCGAATCCTCCATTGAGAGAAGAATCTGTGGACACTAAGGTTTACTGTCCAACTCCTATTCAACAAGTCCCAGCTTCAGATTTTCCTTATAATCATCACCAAGTAGGGATCCCAATTGTGAAAGAAAATATGAAAGAATTTGGGTCAAAGACTATTAGTTTTTCTTACTCTCCGGTGATTTCTCGTGCAAACTCTTTTATTTCGTCTTTGACTGGCGATACAGATAGTAAGCAGCTTTCATCTTCCTCAGCGTTTCAGATTTCCAATCTTTCTTCTGCCGGGAAGCCTCCTCTGTCTTCTTCTTCCTTTAAAAGGCGATGCAGTTCATCGGAAAATGGTCTCTCCGGCAAGTGCAGTTCTTCATCCGGTCGCTGCCACTGTTCCAAGAGAAGGTAATCAATTAATTAATTAAACACTAGCCCCATTTGCGTTACAACCAAAGAAATATCCTAACGATTCTAATGATTGCCATAAATAGAAAGCTAAGACAGAAAAGGGTGATTAGGGTTCCTGCTATAAGCATGAAGCTATCAGACATCCCACCAGATGATTATTCATGGAGAAAGTACGGACAAAAACCCATCAAAGGTTCTCCCCATCCCAGGTAAAAATCAATTCCTCAGATTTGAACAAATATTGTAATTGTGTAAGCATCTAAACGAGGTGATTAAACTGCATACAGGGGTTACTACAAGTGCAGCAGTGTGAGGGGATGTCCAGCGCGTAAACATGTCGAGAGAGCTTTGGATGATCCAAAAATGCTTATAGTGACATATGAAGGCGAGCATAATCATAACATCTCAGTTGCAGAAACAAGTAGTATGATTTTAGAGTCTTCTTAATTTGTATGTAATTAGTGCATAATCTAGCATTAGAAACTAATTATCTGGTTTGTCATCAGTTCAATATCTCGAAGGGGATTTACTGGGTTTAGTTTATTCCTCCTTTTTCTCTCTCTATGAATCTATCTACGTGAATTTTACTCCAAAGTATATGTGGCGATTAACAATTGATTGCAATTAATTTTAAATTTCTAAGAATCTGCGAACAATCAATGGCATGACTGTTTATCGCACTACAGAAATTGTGTATGATTCTTAATTAATTTTCACTTTCTCATTATCTTCTCTTTTCTTATAAATTGCAAAATAAATAATAAAAGAAAGAAAACAACTTTGTCAAAAGCGATGATGAAATTGTCAGTGTCGTGTTTCGGACGGTTGACCAAGAAATAAAAGGAGAAGTTGGCAGTTGGGACGGCTAATTTACTTGAGTTAGATGGACGCAACCCGTATTGTTATTAATATTATTGAATATCAACTTGTCTACTACATAAATGTGTCAATTTCAATACAAGAATTGGTTGGTTTTGGATTTTTCTTTTGGATTGTGGCCAAATAGTTGGAGGACATTCAAGAAATGTGTGAAAGGACTTGAACCCCACAAGGGTGGAAAATTGGAAAATGAAGAAGAAGATTTGCTGAGTCAAAGAATGCAGGTGGGAAATGGTTCTCAGGGGGACCCACGTGATTATTATTTCCAAGTCTAGTTTCTTTGGTTTTGTCTTCGCTAAACGTCAACACGCTGAGTGTACGTGGACTATGGAAGGTCTCTATTGGTCATCAATTGACGGGTTGCGAGGAGTATAGAATGAATAATGCAGTCGTCCTATATGACACACATGTCAAATATGTATTTGATACATTAAATATGGTCAAAAACTACAACATTAATGCATTAAATAACTACATACCATGTGCGCGCCACATAGGACGACTGCTTCAATGAGCGACTGCAAGTAGCATTACTCGTATAGAATGGACTACGAGTGTGTGATTTACAAGATAAAGACAGTGTTTGGTACCGATTAAAATCTAAATTTTAGTTTAAATTAAAGTCGACAATTCATTTCATTCATATATGTATTTTAGTTTAAATCAAAGTCGACAACTCATTTCATTCATATATTTTGTGTTTCATAACTTCTTAATCATACATTTCTTCAATTTTTATCAAAATCTATTTATAATCTGATTTTAATTTCCGCCAAACATGAGCAAAATTTAATTATTGTTGTATGTAAGTTTATGGGTAATTATATTACCACTACAAATTTTATTAAATACATCACAATTTTTTTATTTACTTAAATATCCTTAAGTAAAATTACATAAATAGGATTTTAAAATAATTTTTAATTAAATAAATTATTGTTACACCACAAATATAAAACCTAATTTCTTTCTTTCTTTTTCCTGAACATCTCATTGCTCGTAGCTATTCCGACAGCTTTTGCTTTCTTCCACGGTGGTAAGATAAATTTTCCTCATGGTAAACGAATTTATACTCTGTTGACCATGATTTACGGATGAATCTTTTCAGCTTATTTGTCAAGTTTGAAATTAAGAATCTGATTATTTATTCATTCGAACAAATTTGTTATGAATTTAATACGATTATTTTCAATTTATTATTTGGTACGCTTCGTATCAATTTACTCTGAATTTACGTGTTAAGTACGATTATTTAACAATATTTATTCCATCTTCTTAAAAGCAATTAATTGCAAACAGAAGATTCTTCTTCATAATCCAAGTGCATAGATTGCATTCCCATTACTGTTTCTTAGATCCATGTTGTTCAAGAAAATTAACAATAGAAAAGTTATTCATCACAATTATGAAGACGTAAGTAATAAGTTGAAAGAACCACAACAAGAAACTTCTGGGAAAACAACAATTGCCACCATTTTCAATGCTCACTGATCTTATCAAAAATCGTCACCTGTTGAATTCCGAGCTTGATCACTGAGATTGATCACGAACAAGATCTTCCGGTGCCTGAAACAAAGGCGTCGAGAGGTGTCCTCGTTGCCCCTCCGATGCTTAAGTTAGACAGGGAAGTTGAGAGAGAATATATGCTGAATATGTGTGCAAAACGTACCTTGATAATGGATGAGAGTGCCATATTTATAGTGGTAGGTAGCGTAGTTCAAGTAGGATTTATCTCCTTATTTTCAGGAGTAAGTATTGGAATATAAGTAGGAGTTTAGACTTACCTTAGTTGAAGTGTTACTAAAGATAAGATTCCTTCGTGATCTAGGATTCCTAGGTTGGGGTATCCGTGTAGGATTAGGGATCTTCATGAATGAGGACAGACAATACTTGGTTAAGGAATATGCTGGATCTGCCCAAGTAAATATCCCGAGACCTAATATCCCGACGACTCCCAAATTAGTTATTAGAGCAATCTAAAGAACTTCGTCCTCGAGAGTCTCGAGGACCCTATAAGCCCGAGGACTAAGTGATCCAAACAGGGGAGATGGGACCCGTACCAGTCCTCGTGCTCGAGGTATGGGGAAATGCCATTATCATAGGCCCCCGTGCATCAACACCTAAAGCTCGGGAATTGGGTGTAGATGCAAATCAAGTCCTCGTTACATAGTCGTAGAGAAGTTGCCAGTTCTCTTGGATAGTTTGGTTATAGCTCGAGGAAATCGTTCCTGATAGTGATGCTCGGGGGTTAATAAATGTAGCGGTGGATAACTGGCCGTTGGATGTTTGACACGTGGCTGGATCCAACAGCCCAGGTGGCGACCCTTGGCATTCCCCTCTAAGGCTTATAAATACTCTCTTCGCTTTTTCACCTTTTCACTGACTGTAAAAACTTCTTAGTGAGGTCGAGCTCGAGCAATCATAAGGTAAGGTTCGAGACTTTTAGCTATTAATTTTTAAGTTATATTTGAGAGATGTCGGGTAGTGAGGGTCATCGAGGTTCTGAGGGTTCGAGTGATGGTGAGGATGTAGGGACCTCGATTATTTTAACCGCAGTTCCCTTAGATGTTCGTCCTAGGACCCAGAGCAACATCGAGTTCAAGGCTCCCAATGATCAATGTTGGTTTAAAGAGCACTTGGCTCTGGCAGCAGCTCGAGAGTTTGGGCTGTTGCCTCGTTGCGACATTAGGTCCCCCGACATTGAGGATAGAATGATAGGTGCTTGAGAGGGGGAGTTTGTTATCTTTAGGGATTCTTTAAAGGCCGGGTTTAGATGGCCCTTGCACCCATTTTTTACAAGTCTTTTGGTCGAGCATTCTATGTGCCCGGGGCAGCTAGTGCCCAATGGCTGGAGGATGCTCATGTACTTTTTCATAGCCTGTAGGCACTTGGGTATCGAACCCTACGTCGACCTTTGTCGAATGGTGTTCGATCTCAAGCACCTACCCAGTTCACTTGCTTTGCCTACTTGTCCACTCGAGGGGGGTTTAGGATCTCGAGCATGCCTACCTCTTTAAAGGGATGGAAAGACAAGTGGTTTTACGCAGTCACTCAAGACCCCGATCTCCCTTTCTGGGCGAGGTGGGGGATCCCCGATGTTGCCAAATTTTGTGAGGGGCAAACTTATTTCGAGTCTTTAGAACGTCATAGGCAGATGATCAAGGACCTCAAACCTTTGGTGCTGAGTATGAAATACATCCTCGAGGAAGAAGTCCTTGATCTTGCTGATGTAAGAGGTGTTGAGGGTAGGGCCTTTTACCTATATTCCCTCCTCATGCTCGTTCCTTGGTGATGTGGTCGAACTGATGCCTTGTATTTTTATTGCAGGAATGTCTTTCGATCCCTCAGCCCTTAGAAAGTTTGTTCAGGCCAAGGCCAAGGAGCATCAACCACAGGTCGCGCCCTCGGCCAAAGGTAAAAAGAAGGCTAGGATCTCGAAGCCTGATAACATACCTTGAGGACCGGGAGAGAGTTCTCAGGCTCGGCCAAACACCCAGAGCCCTAGGCCTGTTCGACCGCCATCATCGTCACCCAGGGAATTTCTCCAAGGCGAACACCCGAGGTCGTAGACCTCGAGGATGACTGTATCCCATCGGTGGCTTCGGTCATCGAGGATTTTGAAAGATGCCATTTAGTCCCGAGCATAGTGGCTAAGTATCGAGGCGATGTTGGTTTCAACGAGGGGATGAAGGCCCTCGAATTCTTAACTTTAAAGGTAAATGCTCGACCTTTCTATGCATATTTTTTATTTCGACTTGAAGTATCTTTCTCGAGGATTAATGTTCAATGGTCGGTGCGCAGACTCTCAGTGTGGCTCGAGGCCTATCCTTACAAGGGATGGACGAGTCTAACAAAGTGGCAGGCCTCGTCGAGGCCGTTGAGTTGAGAGATAAGAGGGTGGAAGACCTCAAGGCCGAGCGCGAGGCTATGGTGAAGCAACTTGAAGAGGCCAAGGCTGAAGCGCGTCGTGCTCAGGACGAATTGGGGTCAGCGAGGGATGAGGCCGAAGAGTTGAAGCTGGAGCTCGAGAGGGCATGCAAGGAATATGAGGCAAAGATGGTCGGGAGAAGGCACGAGCCTGGGAGGACTTCAAAAAGCCCGAGGACTGTGATAAGCTGAAAGGGGAATACGCATTGGGTGCCTATCTTCATGCTTTTAAGGAGGCAAGGGCGTATCTTCGAGCAAATCTCCCCAATGTTCATCCCGATAACTTGAAGTCTGTGCCCGACATTGCAAACACGCTCGAGCTATCTGATTCCAAGGATCCTGGGAACGAGGTGGAGGATGGAGAGGTCGAGGTTGACGTTGAAGCCACTGACCCGTCTCCTGAGGATTTGGATTATGAGTCTTTTTTTTTGAAAATTTGGTGATGTAATATACCCGAGCATGGGCTTTTTATGTTAATTTTTGAAGTGTGTTGCTCGAGCATGGGCCTTTTATTTTGTTATGTTCGCCATGTTTAATACTTGAGGACTTACTCGAAATTCAAAAAGGCTCTCATCGTATCGAGCTCGACACCACATGATTAATGGTGTAAGTTCTGAGCTCGAGGACAAATATAATCGATCCAATTTCTGATTAGTGTCATGAACTTGAGGATGTGAAGAAGAATAGTCTCGACGATTTTTATAATTAAAACTCGACGACTTTTAAGAAATTTAAAACTCGACGACTTTAAAATTCGACGACATTTAGGAATTAAAAACTCGACGACTTTTAAGAAATTTAAAACTCGACGATACTTAGGAATTAAAAACTCGACGACTTTTAAGAACTTTGGAATTCGAGGACAACTCAGATAATAACAAAGTCTAGAGCTTGGGGATGGCTCATGTTATATTGATGTCATGAGCTCGACGACAGATCATGTAATATTGAGGTGGCACAATCTCGAGCTCGAGCATTATGTGAGTACTTTTTCTGCGCAGGTACTCTGGGAATGGTCGTGCTCGGAGCAACGTGTGAGATCGTTACCTTGACGTCACGAGCTCGAGGAGGGGTAGTTCGTAATTAGAGTTATGCTTGGCGAAGGCTCCTTTATTGAATTGATTTCTGAGCTCGAGGAGACCCTGTTTGTAACAAGTAATGAGCTCGAGGATGGCCCATTTTGTAACAAGTAATGAACGCGAGGATAGCTCATTCGCTGAAGTGAGATCTGAGCTAGAGGATAGCCAGTTTGTAACTAAAGTAATGAGCTCGAGGGTGGCTCATTCACTAAATTGAATTCTGAGCTCGAGGAGAGCACAGTTCATAATTAAAGTAATGGGCTCGAGGATAGCTCATTCTTTGAGGTGAATTCTGCACTCGAGGAGAGCACAATTTGTAACTAAAGTAATGGGCTCAAGGATGGCCCTTTACCTGGATTGAGGTTGTGCGACCCCAAGCTCGAGGACGATGATAGTTCCTTTTTGGTCAAGATTGTCACCCTGGGAATGGTCATGCTCGAGCATCACTCAAAGTGTTTGCTCGTGATATTTATTTGGCGAGATCATGCCATCATGCCTATAGCATGTTTGGAGGTATGCTTATGGCATGTTGGAGGAGTTTTTCTCGTGCTATGCCATGAGGGCCCGTTGGTGACGGGACTTTTAAGGAGATCATGCCCGTAACATGTCTCGGGGTATGCTCATGGTGCGTTCGAGGTGTTTTGCTCGCACTACGCCGTGAGGGCCCGTTGCTGATGGGACTTTTAAGGAGATCAGGCTCGTAGCATGTCTCGGGGTATGCTCATGGCATGTTCGAGGTATTTTGCTCGCACGATGCCGTGGGGCCTATTGGCGACGGGACTTTTAAGGAGATCAGGCCCGTAGGTATTTCGACAAATCTTTTGTTGGGTTTTTCCCAACAGCTATTTCATACAAACTTTTATGTTTTAGAGTAAACATGGGCTCATAGGCCTTGATAAGTGATTTGTCGAAAAAATGCAGGGGGCGTGCAAGCCCAATGAAAATTCTTGAAACCAAATATAAACAAACTGAATGCATTGGGCATGCAAACCCGAAAAATAAAGATTAAAATAATACCCGCAAGACGATGGAGATCATGATATTCACTTGTAATAAATTTTGAGATTGTCGGCATTCCATGGTCTCGACGGCGGTCTTCCCGATGTATCTCGGAGGCTGTATGCTCCTCCCCGAACTTGTCGGACAACTTCAAATGGTCCTTCCCATGTTGGGCCGAGCTTCCCTGGGGTGTGACCGGTAGCCTCGGCTCTTCTAAGTACTAGATCCCCCATCCTGAATTTCCTGGGTCGGACCTTGCTATTGAAGTACCGGGCTGTTCGATTCTGATAGGAGGCTACTCTCAGCGCGGCATGTTCTCGCACCTCCTCCAGGAGGTCAAGATGCTCAGTAGTATATTCTCCAGCATTGTGCTCCAAATGCCTAAGTGATGGGAGGTTGACTTCAATAGGGATTGAGGCTTCCACTCCAAAAGCTAGCATAAAGGGGGTCTCCCCTGTCGTAGTTTTGTACGAGGTCCTGTAAGTCCACAATATGGAAGGCAGCTCATCGGGCCAGTTACCGTGAGCACCTTTAATCCTAGTACGGAGGTCCTAGAGTATAATTCGGTTGGTCACTTCAGCCAGACCATTACTCTGGGGGTGCGATACCGAGGTTAGACGATGATTTATCCCGAGGTTAGTGCAAAAGTCTCTGAACCGTGCGTTGTCGAATTGTCTTCCGTTGTCAGTGATGAGCACCTTCGGCAACCCGAACTTACATATGATGGACTTCCAGACGAACGTCCTGAGCTTGGGCTCTGATATGGTTGCCAGAGGTTCCGCCTCCACCCACTTAGTAAAATATTTCATGGCTACTGCGACGAATTTTGCCTGTCCTCTTGCCATCGGGAACGGCCCGAGGATATCAACTCCCCATTGCTTAAAAGGGGCAGAGCAACATATGGTGGTGAGCTCTTCAGCTGGAGTATGGATGATATTACCGAATCTTTGACACTTATCACATTTCTTTACGTAGTCCGAGGCATCTTTCTTCATGGTTGGCCAGTAGTATCCATACCTTATAAGTTTATAAGTAAGAGCACGGGCTCTCTGATGGTTCTCGCATTTCCCCTCGTGAACTTCTGCCATGGCTTGTGTTGATTCCGAGGGTCTGAGGCATCTAAGGTATGGGAGCGTAAAACTTCGGCGGAAGAGGACTCCTTGGATCATACAGTACCTTGATGCTCTAGATCAAATGCTCCTAGCTTCCCTTGGATCCTCGAGTAGATTTCCATTAGTTACGAACTCAACTATAGGGTCCATCCGGAGGGCTTATTGTTAATGTCCATGACTGTCTGTTCTTGACATATACTCGGTTCCGTTGCAATTTTGATGTGGACTATCTTGTCAAGCCCATCTACTCCCATGAAAACAAGTCTTGATAACGCGTCAGTTTTTCATCCTTTCTTTCGAATGTTTCTTTAATATGTCCTACCACAAGTTGTGAGTCGCTAAATAGCTTGATGTGTTCAATTCCCAAACTATTGGCGAGCTCAAGAGCAATGACCACAGCCTCATACTCCGCTTCGTTGTTGGTGGCCTCAAATTTGAACCTAAGTACACAATGAATTTCGGTTAGCTTGTCTGGACTGTTGATGATGATGCTTGCACCTGAGCCCGATGAGTTAGAAGCTCCATCTACGAAT
The DNA here is from genome assembly GCA_035079005.1 of Fraxinus americana. Classification (NCBI taxonomy): domain Eukaryota; kingdom Viridiplantae; phylum Streptophyta; class Magnoliopsida; order Lamiales; family Oleaceae; genus Fraxinus; species Fraxinus americana. The sequence goes on from CM068712.1 coordinate 34,067,427, forward strand.
ATTTCCCACGAGTCACCACAGTTGTCGGGCTAGCCCCTGGCCCCCGAGCCCTCGGTGTGAGCTCTGCAATGAAATCCACTAACACTTGCCCTTTGATAGATGGTTTGGGCTTGAACTCTATATCAAATTCACTGAGCTCAATGGCCCATTTTAACAATCTACCTGAGATGTCTGGCTTCTGGAGTATCTGTCTGAGTGGTTGGTTAGTGAGAACTACAATGGGGTGTGACTGAAAATATTGTCGTAGCTTCCGAGCTGCCATAACTAGTGCCGGGCAAGTTGTTCTGCCAATATATACCTTGTTTCGGCGTCTAACAACACTTTGCTCACATAGTAGATGGGCTGTTGAGCCTTCTTTACCTCTTTCATTAATACTCCGCTTACTGCATTTTGAGACACGGCCAGGTACATGTATAATGTATCATCGGGCTCCGGTTTTGTGAGGACCGGAGGAGCTGCCAATGTTTGTTTCAGTTCCTGAAGAGCTCTTTCACATTCCTCATTCCAACTGAAGTTCTGATTGCCTCTCAGGACTTTGAAGAAGGGAAAACACCTGTCAGCTGCTCTAGACATGAATCTATTCAAAGCAGCAACCCTATCTGTCAACTTCTGAACCTCTTTCTTGTTCCTTGGTGATTCTATGTTAATTAGAGCCCGTATTTTATCTGGATTTGCCTTAATTCCCTTGTGGGTGATCATGAAACCCAGAAACTTTCCCAACGCCACCCCGAAAGCACACTTCGTCGGGTTTGACTTCATCTTATACCTCCGCATTATCGAAAATACTTCCTCAAGATCGGTGATATGCTCATTCACCTGCTTACTCTTGGCCACCATGTCATCGACGTATGCTTCGATGTTTTTCCCTATCATATCAGCAAACACTTTGTTGATGAGCCTTTGATATATCGCCCCCGCATTCTTCAAACCGAATGGCATGACCTTGTAGCAGTAGATGTCAGAGTTGGCTATGAATGACGTCTTCTCCTTATCTTCTTCAGCCATAAGAACTTGGTGATAGCCTGAGAAGGTATCAAGAAAGCTATATAACTTATGACCTGAGGTGCTGTCCACCAAATTGTAGATCCGAGGTAGAGGATAACTATCTTTCGGGCATGCTTTGTTGAGGTCTATAAAGTCGATACACACCCTCCACTTTCCATTAGCCTTTTTCACAAGAACAACGTTGACGAGCCAATCCAGATATTGAACCTCTCTAATGAACCGAGCACTGATGAGTTTGTTGATTTTCTCGCATATAACCTCCCGCCTTTCGGGCGCAAATTGCCTCTTTCTCTGATTCATGGGTCTAGCATCAGGCTTCACATTCAGACGATGAACAATAACGTCAGCATCTATTCCGGGCATGTCTTCAACCTTCCACGCAAATACGTCAATGTTGCGGGATAAACACTTGACGAGTTCTTCTTTCAAGAAGGCATCAAGCTCCCGACTGACGGTTACCTTCTTGCCCTGCTCGAGCTCGACCTCTTCCAAATCTTCCACGGGAGTAAGTCTGTCATGATGATGCGGTCAATTGCATGATGTTAGTGCTCAAACCTTGGAAGCTCATGACATAGCACTTTCTTGCCGCTGACTGATCTCCACGCATAACTCATATGCCATGGCTTGTCGGGAATTTCATAGTAAGATGAAAAGTGGACACTATGGCCCTGACTTTGTTCAGTAGTGGTCTTTCAAGTATGGCGTTGTATGGCATGGGCATCCGGACAACATGGAAATGTGTGATCTCTGTTACTCGTCTCTGCACCGAGGGGAAGGTCTACAATACCTTCGGGAATAATCGCTCCGCCCCCGAACCCTTGGAGGGGAGTCTTGACCATATTGAGTTGGTTGGTAGAAATCCCCATCTTCACATAAGAGTCATGGGACAATACATTGGCCGCGCTTCCGTTATCCACCAATATCCTTTTGACTTCAAAGTTGGCTATTATAGCGGATATGACCAAGGCATCATCATGAGGATATGTTATGCCCTCCGAGTCCTTGGATCTAAAGGTAATGTCTTCTGTACTGTAGAGGTTGGTCCCCTGGACCGAACTGTACTGCCGGGTGATAAGTGTGTTTTTGCACACTTATTTAATACTTAAATATACTTATTATTGATTAAAATGAGCGAATTTCTATTCACAATTATGTAATTATTGCTTTTGTAGGCAAAAATACCCAAATGTAAGAGAACAAGGCAAAAGAATAAAAAAAGGACAAAAAAGGTACAAAGATGTGAAGTTTGGGACCAAGTTGCACAAGTGCTGAAAGTTGGAGGACATTGAGATGCAATTTATGGAGGGCAATATTGAAATGAAAATCCAAATTCGAGGACCAAATTGTATAACATCATAGTTGAGGGACCGAACACGCAAATATTGGAGGACTTAACTGCAAAATGACAAAGATTTCACCAAAAGTGCGCACCCGCGCACGTTTAGTGCGCACTTGCGCACTTCACTTCTGGAATGGTGCGCACCCGTGCACCTGTGCGTTAAAAATTGCCGAAAAGCAGAAATTTTGAAGGCATTTTGGGCTTTTGGTTGTGTTCGGTTTTGGGAGTATTTAAGGTCCAAATCCCATGACTCAAACCCTAGTTTTAGTTGGTAGAGTTTTGCATTTTCCTCTCTATCTCCTCTTCTTTCGTTTCTCTCTTTTCTTCTTCTTCCATTTTCTTTTCTTTTCTTTCTCTTCTTTCTTTCTTCCTTCATTTTCTCTTCTTTTCTTTTTCTTTTCATTTTTGCTTGGGATTTTGGAGATTAAATCAAAGAGCACAAGGAGATTCAATCAAAGATTTGGAGAAGTATTTGGGAAAATCAAAGCCAAGCTTCAAAAAGGGGTTTTATCTATACTTTGTATTTTTTCATTTATTTTGCCATTTTTATAATGAATGTTATGGAAATTCTCTTTTGTTATCAAATGTATAAAATGGGCTAATTGATTGTGTTGGGATTTGTGGAATTAGTTGACCTAGCCTTGATTAATTTCTATATTTGCCATTTGATTTTAAGTTGCTTATTTTCATGCATTTTCATTTATGTGGCCAATAGATGATTGTGTTTAGTGATTTGTACATCGTTCGAGAGAAAATTGTGCATTTTAGACCAAATAGTAGGAACCCTAGGTTCGTGTAATGGATAGAGATATACCATTAGCCCTAGGTGACCCAATGAGCTATTTTCACAATGATGGAATGCGATTATTTGGTTGTAATCGACATAGAGATATAATAGGTTAAACCAATCAATTACGGTTAATTTCACTCGAGAGAGGTAATTAAGTAAAATTGGAAAATCGGGTCTAACATAGTAAATGAGTAATTCATTAATTGGCTTGTAGAGAAATTAATTAGGCGATGGTTAAATGAAACCATGAATCTCAACCACGTTCTTCATCCGAAATCTCCAAGTATTTGTGTTTTTCTTATTTTGTAGATTTTTAAGTTTATTTACCGCTTTTCAAATCTAATGTTTAATTGTGTGTGTTTCATTTGATTGTTAGAATTAAATTTATTAAAGTCATGTAATCTAAAGTAATATTCCTCGAGGGATCGACAACCCGGACTCAAAAAGTCCACTTTATTATTTGTACGCGACCCGTGCACTTGCGGTATATTTTCAAGCAAACACCGGGCATATTGCTTCCGCCCACTGTGTGAGTCACCTCCTGACGCTATTCCCCCAACAATAATGTTGATCGTTCCTGCTGTTTGTTTGTTCTCTTCCCCATAGCCCGAGGTCTTTCCCCTATTATAGTCATTTCTCGGGGGTTTGTCATTCCCGACGTATGCCTTTAGGAATCCCCTTCTGATCAGTGCTTCAATCTCCTGTTGTAACATCATGCATTCTTCTGTGGTGTGCACATGATCCTTGTGATAGTCACAGTATTTGCTTTTATCCTGGGCTCCCGGTGGAGACCGCAGCCGTGGGGGCCATTTAAGCTCCTTCATGTCTCTAATCTCCATCAATATGTTGGTCTTTGATGTGTTCAAGTGGGTAAAGGGCCCTGGTGGTCCATCTGGCTTCGGCTTTCCCCTACCATAGTTTTGTCTCACATTCGGTTCGTTCGACCTCTTCGGCGGGGTCTTCTCAGAGCTCGGGATAGTCTTCATCGCCTCCTCCATATTAATGTATTTATCTCCTCGGGTAAGAAGCTCAGTGATAGACTTCGGGGGTGTCTTAGATAAAGACATCTTGAAGGCCTTACACTTCACCGCATACGTAAGAGTCGAAACAGCAGCTGTGATGTGGAGGTCGGGTATTTGTAGCCTTTCCCCGTTAAACCTCGTCATGAAGTTACGTAGAGTCTCATTTGGGCCTTGGCGGAGCTGCATGAGGGTCGCCGCAGTCTTCCTGATGCGCTTACTACTAGTGAAGAAGGCGGAAAACTTATTAGCAAGGTCAAAGAATGGTGCCATGGAATTAGGTTCTAATGTAGCGAACCAATCCCTAGCCGCGTTCGTCAATGTCTGGGGAAAGGCCTTGCACATTATCGGATCTGGTGCAACTTGTAGGTTCATGATGTCCGTATACACATTTAGGTGGTTGATGGGGTCAGTGGTCCCATCGAACTCCTTCACGCAAGGGAACTTGAACTTGTCCGGGAGGGGGTAGGAGAGGACTTCTGGCGTGAAAGGAGTGCTAGGGATGAACCCTGTCATTCCCTTGGTATTCTTCTGTAGTCCTGCTGTAATCCCATCCTGTATGATTCAGGCTTGTTCTCCTGAGTCCATAGTAACCAATCTCGAGGCCGAGGCTATTGGGGGTATGCCCGAGGCTCCAGACCCACCATTGTCGTGGGGCTCACGAGTATCCCGAACTCGAGCATCATTCATGAAACCCTCCTGGGGGACCGGTGTACGCTCCGGTGCTGGATCCTGGGGTGCGTTCCTCCCAATTAGCAGCTGGGTTAGTGTTGCAACTTGCTGGCGGAGTTCTTCGAATGCTCCAGCAGTGACCATCGCTGGTGGAGGGGCTGGCATTGTTGACGACTCTCCTTGATGTACTGGGCGCTCCGGGGCGGGGGGCTGGTCCGGAGTGGATGAGCTTGCTCGAAGATGGCTTGAACGCGTATTCACCATGACTTTTGGTAGCGTTTCCCACAGACGGGGCCAATGATCTTACCAAAAATCGTCACCTGTTGAATTCCGAGCTTGATCACTGAGATTGATCAGGAACAAGATCTTCCGGTGCCTGAAACAAAGGCATCGAGGGGCGTCCTCGTTGCCCCTCCGATGCTTAAGTTAGACAGGGAAGTTGAGAAAGAATATATGCTGAATATGTGTGAAAAACGTACCTTGATAATGGATGAGAGTGCCATATTTATAGTGGTAGGTAGCGTAGTTCAAGTATGATTTATCTCCTTATTTTCAGGAGTAAGTATTGGAATATAAGTAGGAGTTTAGACTTACCTTATTTGAAGTGTTACTAAAGATAAGATTCCTTTGTGATCTAGGATTCCTAGGTTGGGGTATCCGTGTAGGATTAGGGATCTTCATGAATGAGGACAGACAATACTTGGTTAAGGAATACGCTGGATCTGTCTAAGTAAATATCCTGAGGCCTAATATCCCGACGACTCCCAAATTAGTTGTTAGAGCAATATGAAGAACTTCGTCCTCGAGAGTCTCAAACAAGCCCGAGGACTAAGTGATCCAAATGGGGGAGATGGGACCCGTACCAATCCTTGTGCTCGAGGTATGGGGAAATGCCATTATCACTCGCCAATGAGCCTCAAGTTATAGAAAAAATCAAAGTAATTAAGTAACCCCTACTGGAATTTGAGATGTGGCAAATAATAGGTGTATCATTTTCCCAGTGGGCATGTTTAGCCTATTAAGGTCGAGAGCAGAAACATTCATATCTTCCGTTTCCCATGGCTGTGAAATAATGAGGGGAAAGTTGAGAAAATGAGGATTAATATTGGTAATAAGTACACCAAAATATTGTATTCTTTTTTATTATTTATTGAATTAGGAGTATAATTGTAACTTTATTGTGGTGTATTTATTGAAAATATATTTTAATTGTGGTGTGATTATAATGTGGTGTTATAATTAAAATTTGTAGTGGTAATATAATTAGCCTAAGTTTATGAGTGAATGACAACTACACCCCTACAAATCTAGAAAATATGATCATTGTATCCCTAATAATTCCATATAAGGGCCTGTTTGGTACAGATTTTCATTTTCTACAGTAAATCAATTCTCATTTTCAACCATACATTCTTCAATAAAATAATATTTTCCATCACATCAATACTTTTTTCTTCTTTTTCAACCACACATTTCTCATCATATCACTATTCAAAAATCAATTCTTCCCCCAAAAATCTCTACCAAACACACTCTAAATATAAGGCTCTGGTACTCAATAAAACATACAAGTCTATCAACTTATCTAGTTTTATCTCTAGTTTATAACACGTTACTTAAAATCAAAGTGAATTAGTTAGAAAATAATAATTTTTATAAGCATAATAATCTATCACATGTACCGAAATTAATTTGGTGACGGTGATTTTTTTTCTATATACATATGCATTGATTCTCAAATTTTTTATATACATGATTTTTTACTTTTTATTTTTTACGCATGTATTAATTCCGTCACAATCACTGCTTTTTGATTCATACATATATTTCATGCCTCTAACTTTCGTGTACGTGGAATTCATTTTGAAGTTATTCACGTCTTTTAATATGTGTGTGTGTGGGGTGGGGGGGGGTGGGGGGGATCTTTTGCATGTTGATAAAAGATTTAACAAATGAAGGATTTAGTAAATTATGTTAACTTCCACATATGAATATTTTTTTCCTAATGCATAATTGGTAATTAATTTTTATATCATATCACGTTTGTATGGTAATTAATATTTTTAACCTGATTAAATATTTTTAGATGTTCCTTTATAAACTTTCATTTGATAATCCATTATATTGTTACTCCTGAAATAGCATAACATTATAATTAATATTTTAGAATAATGTTATTTACTCATAAAGAGTATGAAGTAAAATTTTCAATATTTTAGAGGAATATTGATATATTACTCTTGAAAAAACAATAGTAAAATATAACTTGATCTCGAAGTAGCACATTATAATTTCCATTAATATTCTAGTTAGATTTTATTTGCTCTCAAATAGCATAATAATATAAAATCTATTTTTTGCTCTTAATGAGTAAATCATTGAATCATTTACTATAGTAGTATTTAATTGCTTCTAAAAAGCATGAATTATAATTTTCAATATTCTATAAGAATATTGACATATTGTTTTTGAATGAGTAATAATAAAATACAGCGTGCTCTCTAAGTAACACGTGTTTTGAAAATGTATCATTTTGAATTCATGTTTATTCTTGAAGGAAAATATATAACTAATGTCATGAGAACATTAATTAATTTGACTATTTGAATTATATATGATTATATTATATTTAATTATATTTATCGAAATTAAATAAATGAATTATATCTTATATTGAACCAATAGTTCAATTTGATTTTATTGTTTGACATGGTTGGACCATCACCAGATCGATAATTATGCGAAATTAAAAATTCAAATGGATATCTAACGAAAAATTAGAAGATTCTTCGATCTAATGAATTCCTGTAAATTATTTGTTCTCTTTATTGACAATTAATCATTAAACATCACTAGCTAAAATAAGGACCAAATTCTGTATATTTATGAAAATTAAATGGGGAGATATATGGGTCCCATCACCCTCCACGTTAACTGTCTAGATATTATTTGTACTTAATAGATTCGATGCAAATATTAGATGATTGCATGATATTCGTAACTTGAAGATTTGTAAAAGTAATGCTCAAATTATGGGCATAATGTTCCGAATTATACCATCGAGATGGTGTCTTGTTAATACCAATGATCCTAAATCTCAAATTTTTGATAAATATTAGTTGAGATATCGATAAATGGTTTAACAATATTCTTTGTTAAGCGTCTTCAATTAATTTAATTGAGAATACATTACTTCTCATTTTTATTTAGGGAAAGTCATTACTTATCATGACAATATTATAGTTCTCCCATTTATAACTTGGCTTATGGTCGGAGCATAATTTTCCATCAAATTATTTCGATGGTGCAATATATGTAAACTTGATCCACCACAATGCACCGAGATGGAATGTAAAGAATGCTAATAATAAATGAGTAGGTGGAATCTTTATCTCAAATGGATGCTATTTTACAACGCATTTGCCGATTGTCAATTTGAATGGACAATTTTCTCAACATTAGGAGGTAAGAAGTTGAAAATAATTTACAAGTGTATAATTATCTAAATTCTAGCAAAAAGATAATTCGAACCAGAAGTTCGAAGGATAATTTATTTGTATGCATTTATTGACCAAAGAGATCAACAATATCTCACACTCTAGTTTTAAATGCTCCAACTCGAATTAATATCCCGAAAGACAATTAGTTAATATTATATTTGATAAATTCATGGCAAGCCTGAAGCGTGATGATATTCGATTAAAATATAAAAATCTTCAAACGAAAATGAAGCAATTAATAAAGATGGTCATATTAAGGAGACATATACTCTTGATGAGTATTTAGACATAACAAGTTTTAAAATCTCATAAGAAGTTCAGGTACCTAAAAAATTGAAAATTTAAAAATATCTCAATAAATTATGTCATTATAGGAAAAAAATGGAATTGAAAAAGAGAAAAAAAGTTGTCGATAACACTTTTTACACATGATGTACCACATCATATTATGAACAACTAGGAATTGAAATAAATTCGTTGAAACATATTGGTCGAAGTAATAATTAGCCAAATAAAATGACGCGATTGTACTAAAATAGAATTTGCTAGAAAAACCTGAAATTTCTAGACGCTGTCCTAGTAAAATTAAACTTACTAGAGAAACTTAAAGTATCTAGATCTATAGTCTGAACACTTAAAGGTGTATAATTATGCAAAATGAAAATGAAAAAAGTAAAGTCATAATATGAAATGTACGACTCTTTACATAATGAATTTCTCGAAAACTTGTATAAATAGATAAATTATTATGTGGTGGATGTAATTAAAAGTCTCCATTTCATTAGCATGATAATGTAAGAAATTTGATATAGATGTAATAAATGTGATTATAGACAATTTATTTTGTATGATTTTGATGTTATTTTGGAAGTATTTAATATGTCAGAAGCATAATAAAAGTAATATTATTATAAGGGGGAGTAAATACGCGTTGTAATTTTTTTTCTTGATCGGGATTTTGTCCCATTAGGTTTTCTGGTGAGGTTTTTAATGAGACAACTTTTGTGACGTACTCAAAAAAATAAATGTACTCATTTTCCTTCATTAGAATTTTTCCACATGATTTTTCCTAATAACGCTTTAACGAGACATATTCTTTGTGTAATGAATGTGTATAACCTAAAAGACATATACCCTTGAAATAATACTCTGATATTAAGACGTTATTTGAAAATTATAACAAGACAACGTGCTTCATCAAATTTGCAATATTGATGGCATTGATGTACAAGATAATGATGAATTAATACAAGGATTGAAATCAAGGGGGGTAGCTGTACTCTTCTTTTCTTCGATCAAATTTTATCCCATAGGCTTTCCTTAACAAGGTTTTAATGAGGCGTATATTTTGAAATGTGTCGTTCAAAGGGGAGTATTGTAAATGAGAAGTTTATTAGTGAATGACAATTGTACTCTTGCAACTCTATATTTTATTATTATTGTATATCCAATCATTTCCTATAAATATTAGACTTTAGTTCTCAATAAAACATACACGTCTATTCACTTCTCTAATTTTTCTCCAATTTATAATAGTCACTATAGTTTTTCTCTCATGTCATTTATGTGTACACTATTATATGAATATTGATGTACAAATAACATTACTCCAATTACTATTTATCATGAGATTCACTACGAATTTCTTACCATTTCTATTTATAAGTCATTTATAAATTTTTAGTTACAAATTTTAGGGACTTGGATTGGTATGGTGAGTTTGAAATGAGGTAAATGTCGTAATTGAATCAACTAAATTTAGGACCATAATTTCTGCCATTAAGGCCATTAGAGGATTGAATGGAAAACTAGGGGTTTTGAAAGATAAATCACGTATTATTCTTTCAAAAATACTAGATGTACACTCTAGGCGCACATCTAGTTTGACATTTGGGATGGTGTTAAAAAATGATTGGAGGCACATTTAGTTTGAAATTTGATGTTGTTAAAAAATGATTTGAGGGAAAATTGTTTATTTTTTAAACTATCCGATAGTGTTTTGCTAAGTGGCAAGTGTAAAAAATGATTTACATGTAATATGATTGTTGTTCTTTACAAGTAGGATGACCACCAGGTTTTGCTTAAATAAATAAAAATAAAAAGGGCACGTTACCTTTAGCCCCTCTTTGATGACCATTATTTGATTAAAATAATATTTTGAAGAGTAATTTTTAGGAAAGTGTGGTAAAAAGTAGGAAAAAAGTTTTATATTTATGTGCAGAATATTTTATTTTGTAAATGTGTTATTGAAAATGAGTATACAGAAAAAAGAATTTTCAAATAATGACTGTCAAATATGGACAATTTAAAGGCTTATTGGCGTAATACTTATCAATGTAAGAACCTGTTGTCAAATATCCTCCACCTTTTCAAATTGTCAGAAAATTCTCCTATATGAACTTTGAAGTGCGGAAGACTTAATTTTCTTATATTTTCTCAATAAGTCATTGTGAAATGAAGAATATACTATCATGTTTAAATAAAACAAAAGGGGAAAAAAAAAAAGAAAAAAAAAGCAAGAACTAATTTCAACTGTAATCCTAATTTTTTTTTAAAAAAAAAAGCGCAAACGATTTCCAAATAAATAATTCAAAATTCAATTTTTTTCTAAAAAAGATCCCTTATTTCTTCATCTTCCCCAACCACGACCATCGCCGCCATAGTTATAACCAAAAATTGACACGGGGAATGATGAAAAAGTAAACAAAAACCCATCAAATGCGTAGATGGAGGGCCAGACATCGGCGACAACAATAGAATCATTGTGCCCTTTAAGAATCATCCGCTTATAATTTCGTATATATAAATAAACCTTCAAATCAAACACATTAACTACAATCAAATCTATATCCCAAAATTAACGAAAGGATCAGAATCATTATTAGGGTTGGATATTGTCCGATTCAGTTCAATTCTAAATAGAGCTTAATCGAACCTGAATTTTAGATGTTTAGTATGTGGAACTATTGAGTCTAAATTTAATTATGGAGCCTATTCGATTAGGTTCCATGTTTCTATACCATAATTAATTTTTTTTAATATTTAAAATAACACTATATTAATTCAACTAATAGCATGTTCAATCTTAATTCTCACAAAATAACGCAATTCAATTTAAAATTATACAAATAACAAGTTGTCTAATAAAATTCATTAACAAATGTATATAAATCACCAAAAAGTAAATAATAAAATATCGGTGATTTCACCTCGTTAGTTTGCTTAAAGCTTTCAAATTTAGCAAAAATAAAAAATAAAAATCATATTTTAATTAATTAGTTGACAAATAAAATAGGAGAATGATAATTTTGGGTTCAATTAATTAGTTGACAAATTTATTTAGAAAAAATTAAAATAATTTAACTTATTAATATAAAAAAAATTAGGAAGATTACATTCTTATTCGATTTTTTCCGTTTTAGATCAAACCCGAATGGCGAATCAAGCATGGAATTGAACTAAGTAACACATTGTAACGTCATTGAATGTTAAAAGAAGAAGGAGAAGGAAGCAAGATCAAATGATAAATGAAATAAAGTTTGGGGACCAAAGTGAACCAAATGAAAAATAATTTCTACAATGCAATCGCATGGTAGAAAGTTCATACAGTAGCCCAAGCACCCAGATGAGATGAAAAGTGCAAAATTTTTATAACCATCTTGTTGCATGGGTTTGTACTATGAAGTTGTATGGTTCATTCTAGGCGCGAATTTTCTAGTTTCCTTATTTGAATCAAACACTTATGGCAACGCATCTAGAACTTCTTTATAACCTTAATCTCGTCCAAAAAGAGGGAGACGCCTCCAAAATCCATTCTTCACTATTTCTCTCTTAGATTCATGAATTGTAACTAAATTTCTACACTTGATCGAAGGAAACGGAAGCATCGGAACCACATATTGTGAGATCTAAATAGTTTTTTTATTGTTTGATTTATATTTTGCGTATTGAATGTTCTTCTGCATTTATTTATATGATTTGTTACGTTTAGTTGCTAGAGGGCCCGCTATTCATTGATTGTAACAATCTACCGCTAAGTTAAATATCAAATTCGTAATTGTTTAGTCCCTTTAACTTGTAAACGACTAGAATTTAATAATTTTCTGCGATAGAGGTTATTGAATCTTAAGAAGAATGTTTAAATAGATTGAATGCAACCGCTGGTGTTTGTGTTATCTAATTTATCGATTTCTCTATTATGAAAATTTGTTATTAAATTGAATTTTGAGCACTGGTTTGAGTTTATTTAATAATTATGGTTAATTAGAACGCTGGTTTCTAACTAATTAAAATTAAGGAGAAATATGAATCAATTCCAACTGTGAATATTCGAAATATGAATTGAATTATCCTTACATCTGTGATCAATTGTGGATTTCCGACGGTGGATGTGGATTTAGACCAATGTTGGTCTTTTAATTATTTTTGTTAATTTAATTTTCATTGTTATTGATTGCGTTATTTACAATTGTTTGCATACAAAACCCCCCCAATCATTGTACGAAGCATAAAATATTGAATTGCATACTCTTCATGGGATCGATCCTTACTTCCACTACTACATCAGTTTTAGAGGTTAAGGTATTACTTTTGGATGCTTGCGACAATACACACCAAATTTTGGCGCCGTTGTCGGGGAATGATGCTAATTTATTTTTATGTTTCTTTAGTTATTTATTTTATTTTTTATTTAAAAAAAAACAATCGTAATTTTCTAAGTTTTTAGGCAATTTATTATTTTTAGGAATTTTAGCATAGATTTTTTTTTACTCTACCTTCTTTTTAATTTGTTTTTCATTTGTTCTATTTATTTATGCTCGCAACTCGATCTTCTAATTAAGGTGATTTGCAGTACGATCCAGAATTAGGAACCTTGCGTAGGTTAAGGAGTGACATTCGACAGAATCTTGAAGAAAGCAATCTCAATCCCAACATTCTATTTGCTAGTGATTTTGATTTTAAAGGAGAAGATATCATGGCTGAAAATAGGACTTTGAAGGAGCTTGCAGCCCCTACATTGAATCAACAACCTCTATGCATAACTTTTCATAATTTAGATTCTGCTACTGCATTCGAGCTTAAATTTAGGCTAGTATATCTTTTTCCAACTTTTCATGGTCTTACAGACGAAGATCATCATAAACATTTGAAGGAGTTTCATGTGGTTTGCACAAGTATGAAACCCATGAGAATTACTGGAGAACATATTAAACTGAGGGCATTTCCATTTTCTCTGAAGGATTCGGCTAAGGATTGACTCTATTATCTACCATCGGGAAGTATTACCACATGGGATGGAATGAAAATGTTATTTTTGGTGAAATATTTTTCAGCTTCGAGGGCAGCAAATATTAGGAGGGAAATCTGTAGTGTAAGACAAGATAACAGGGAATCCATACATGAGTATTAGGAGCGGTTCAAGAAATTGTGTGCAAGTTGTCCCCATCATCAGACGGTGAGCAACTTCTCATCCAATACTTCTACGAAGGTATTCTACCCACAAAAAGGAGCATGATTGATGCTGCAAATGTAGGAGTTTTGGTGGATAAAACTCCCCGAAGGAGCGAAGAACTTAATTGCGAACATGGCAGCCAACTCTCAACAATTTGGCACTAGATTCGACCCCCATTCTAGAAATGTTAACGAGGTAAATGTCTCATCCCTTGAACAACAAATAGCAAATCTAACCACTCTTGTTCGTCAAATGGCTGTAGGTACTATGCAAACAGCGAAGGCATGTGAAATTTGTTCATTAGTAGGCCATCCAACTGATATGTGTCCAACACTTCAAGAAGAATCCGTTGAACACGTAAATGCAGCCGGTAGCTTTCCCGGACAATCATAGAGAAATTATGATCTCTATTCAAACACGTACAACCAAGGATGGGAGAATCATCCAAATCTTAGCTATGAGAATCGACAAGTGAATGACCTATGAATCCAAATCGACAGAATTTCCAGTAATATAATCAACCATACTCTCCTAGTCAACAACATGGCCAAACTTCTAACTCTGGCATGTCTTTAGAAGATATTGTTAAATCCCTTGCCACTAACACTTTGCAATTTCAACAGGAGACCAAGACTAGCATTCAATGTTTAGAGAATCAAATGGGTCAAGTAGCTAATGCAGTCAACCGGCTAGAGGTGCAAAGTTTGGGAAAACTACCCTATCAAACAATGGTGAATCCAAAAGAAAATGTGAGCGCAATCATCCTGAGAAGTGGTAAAGATGTTGAGATTCTAGTAAAGACATCTCCTACGCTGTTGGAGCAAGGAGAGGAAGAAAAAGATGTTGCAAACAAGACCACCACTAATGATAGTGAGGTGACTGAGCGTAAGTTTTTACCCTCTCTGATTATAAACTATTGCCCCCTTTTCCTCAAGCTTTAGTAGGATCTAGGAAATATAAACGAAATCATGATGAGAAGCATGGAATTTTCAATAAATGCAAGGTCAATATTCCACTTTTAGATATTATTAAACAAGTATCTCGTTATGCTAAATTTTTGAAACAATTGTGTACAAGTAAAAGGAAACAGAAATTGAAGGGGGTTGAAAGAGTAAAAGTTGGAGAACAGGTATCTACAATTTTTCAAGAGAAACTTCCAGCAAAGTGCACGGATGTTCACTATCCCTTGCATGATATGTGACACTAGGTTTGAAAAGGCCATGCTAGATGTAGAAGCATTTATTAATGTCATGCCATATTCTGTATACACTTCATTGAAACTTGGACCTTTAAATAAATGGTGTGATAATTCAACTAACTGATAAATCTAATGTCTATCCTAAGGGGTAGTTGAGGATGTTCTCGTGAAAGTTAATGAATTGGTTTTTCCTACTGATTTTTATGAGCTTGACCTGGGGTAATAGTAATTATACTACCCCTATCTTGTTAGGAAGACCATTCTTAAGGACGTCCAAAACGAAAATGGATTTTAATAATGACACTTTGATCATGGAATTTGATGATAAGATTATTAAACTTAATATCTACGATTTCATAAAATATTCGTGTAATAATAATCATGTTTATTGTATTGATGTGATCGATCAATTAGCACATGATGTTTTTGAATTTGATGCAAAAAAGAATGGAAAGCTGTCAATTATGAGCATCTTGGGAAGGAAAATCAGAAGCCGATTTTGAACACTGAGTTACAAGAAACTGTTGCAATATTGAACAATCTTCCAAAGCTACAGCATTCATGTAACAATTCTTATTTTGTTTTACCAGTTTCTAATAAGAGGCCTCTACTTTCTGTTTTGCAGACTTTCATTTCGGATTTGAATCCCCACATCAGTTACTACAAGTATACATTCTATAGAGGTGGAGGAACATTGCCAGTTTTCATTCCCAATGGACTTGGTGTATCACAAGGAAGATCGAAGTCAACCATGATAGACCCATGATAAACAAGCATACATTGAGTCGAGCCAAAGACAATAATCAAAAGCGCTGATTGGGAGGCAACCCAAATGGAGTTCGTTCCTTTATCTTTTTATTTTATTTTTCGCATTCATATTTTAGTTATCTTTGTCTTTTTCTTTACATTGCACCTTACATTGAGGACAATATAAGTTTTAAGTGTGGAGGAGGGAATTTAGATTTAGGTTGCATTTAAATTGAGTTTAAATTTCAAAAATTTTGAAACTTTTTTTGCATGGTTTTTCAAGAAGAGGATGAAGTTAAATTATTTTTTTGTTATATATGCTATTTGCAAGAATTAATTAGATTTTTGAACAACTCATAACGTGATTGAATGAATGATCCTCCAACTTATAGTTAATTAGCTGAGTTATTTTCTATGAGGATGGTAGTAACTAAATTCTATAGACAAAAAATCGGTGAGATTTTGAATCTTTAGACTGACGCATCCATAACAGTCTCATCATTTTTTTCATGCGTGATATTCTTACATGGTTTTATTTCTCTAGAACTCACCTTAATTTTCTTCAAGATCACATTAACACATGCATGCACGAACATAATTAGGATCATTTTTGTTACATAAATTAGCTACATTAGCCAAATAGCCTACACTGCAATTAATTTTTCCCTTTGTTGAGTCTCTTTGAGCTTTATTGTCTTTTCTTTTGTAAATCCACGTTACAAGCTTTAAATCTGAAAAATAATCTTTATCTAAGCCTTGGAGCTAGTGGAGCATTGTTCAATATCATGATAAGTGTGGGTGTGCATGGAAATAAGTGTGGGGGTATAAAGATTTTTGGTAGTGCTATAATTGATGAATTGGAACAAATTTTCTATGTCAATGTATAGAGTTCCATTGTTGGTGTAACATTTGGAGTTTATGTATTGAAAAAAAAAGGAAAAAAAATGAATGATAGAAACAAAAAAAAAAGGAAACTAAGTGTTGAAAGAGAGTGATTTTAATGTTACAAAGTATTTATATTCATAACTCTTCACATCTCAAGAAAGAGTTCGTTTTGTGTGGGATAAATACAAAGTGAAGAAGCCATCATGTGGAGTGGTTGATTTACATGTCTTATGTATATATTTGAGCAAAGTCTATTCATTTTTACTCCACTAGTTTTGATGGCTCTTGAGTCACATACCCAGATATTTCCCACATTGACCCTAAGCCACGTTACAACCCTTGAAAAATTCTTATGATTCTTGTTAAGCATGTGATCTAAGTGGTGGCGAATGAGAAGATATGCAAGTATATGGTAGATCATCTCCATTGGAATAAACTTGAGCGAAACACTTACCTTTTAAACGCATGAGAGTTGAGTGCTTATATTTGTGAGAGTCTACATGTTTGGTTTATTCCATCTTCCTATGAAAATGCTTGCTAATTGATTATGCGTTGCGTGAGAATGTTGTTCATGATGTGTTACGCGTTTTGAAAAAGTTTGATTGTTCTATATTTATGGCATTACGACCTGGGAGTTTTTAGGGAATTAAATTTGAATTTTACCTTAGGACGAGCAAAAAAATTTGATAGGAATGTAAAATGCATATTTTTCTCTCCTTATTTTATGTGCTTGTATGATTAATTAGTGTCAAAATGTACTCATTACGTTTGTATTTTGATTTAGGTGGCAACTAGATATGATGTAATTTGGAAGAAATAAGCGAAAAATAGCCAAAAGGTAAGAAAATAAAACTTTGGGGGACCAAAATGTAATTATTCAAAAGATGATCCGAATGGCGAATCAAGCATGGAATTGAGATAAGTAATACATTGTAACGTCATTGAATGTTAAAAGAAGAAGGAGAAGAAAGCAAGACAAAATGGTAAATGAAATAAAGTATGGAAAATAATTGCTTGGTAAAAAGTTCATGCAATCACCCAAGCACCAATAGGAGATGAGTAGTGCAAAATTTTTATAACCATGCTGTCGCATGATTTATTTTGGGTGCGAATTTTTTTGGTTTCCTTATTTGAATCAAACACTTATGACAACGCATCTTGGACTTCTTTATAACCCTAATCTCGTCCAAAAAGAGGGAGAACGCCTCCAAAATCCATTTTTCATTATTTCTCTTTTAAATTCATGAATTTTAACTAAACTTCTACACTTGATCGAAGGAAACGGAAGCATTGGAACCACATATTTTGAGATCTAAATAGTTTTTCTTATCGTTTGATTTATATTTTGTGTATTAAATATTCTCCTACATTTATTTCTATGATTTGTTATGTTTAATTGCTAGAGGGCCCACTAGCTCATTGATTGTAACAATCTACCTCTAAGTTAAACATCAAATTTGTAATTGTTTAGTCCCTTTAATTTGTGAAGCACTAGGATTTGATAATTTTCTGCGATAGAGGTTATTGAATCTTAAGAAGAATATTTAAATAGATTGAATGCAACCGCTGGTGTTTGTGTTATCTAGTTCATCGATCTCTCTATTGTGTAAAGTAGTTATTATTGAATTTTGAGCGCTGATCTGAGGTCATTTGATAATTACGGTTAATTAGAACGCCGATTTCTAACTTACTAAAATTAAAGAGAAATATGAATAAATTCCAACGGTGAATATTCGAAATATGAATTGAATTATCCTTACATCTATGATCAATTATGGATTTTCGAAGGTGGATGTGGCTTTACACCGAGGTTAGTCTTTTGATTATTTTCGTTAATTTAATTTCCATTGTTATTGATTGAATTATTTACAATTGTTTGCATATAAAGACTTTACAAATCATTGTACGAAACATAAAATATTGAATTGCATACTATACGTGGATTTACTCTCCTCATCATGAGTTAATTTTGAGATTGGCTTAGTTTTTATTAATTGATCATAGAATTAGTCATGCACTTTCTATGGATTAGTTGAAATAATTACTTAGTTTTTAATCTCAACTATTTAAGTTTATTGGTATGATTTTCTACTACTTTATGCTTTAGTATATAGTCGATTTTGAATCTGATTTCGATAAACCAAGTGTGACATTGCAATAGTAAGATTAACCATTAGGATCACGTTAGAATTATATTGGGTTTAAACGACATATCTTCCGATTAGAGTGTCAAGATAAAAGCCTCTAATTATGTTATAAAAATAAAATAATTATTGTGACTGATCCAGTCCGATTGAGAGAATCTCGACGCTATACTATCTTATTCATTAACTTTAATTTCCTTATTTCCAAAAATTAATCTCGATTTCTGGACAAGCAAATATATTTCCTATAATTCATGAGAACAACCATCCTTTTTGGAACCCTTGATAATTTTTCCATCTCTCAGTGGATACAACACTTCAAAACTGTACTACAACTACCGCATTATTCTTTGAGAGTAATCACCTGGTTGGAAGTATTGATGGACAGAAGGGTAGATTTGAGGTGGAAAAGGGGTTGTGTGGTGTCGGGGAAAATGAGTTTAGGGATAGAAAGAAGGTCGCTCTCGAATGACTCACGATGGGGGTGCAAGTAATTAGTAGTGGTGGTCATTTTTGTCGCAAAATTTAAAGAGTTTGATGTGGATTCGAGAGGTGGAGGGTTTTTCGGTGGTGATATCCGCCATTGCGGTGGCGATTTTGCTCAGGGTAGTGAATGAAGATGAGCTATAAATGAGTCAGCGAGTTTCTATTTTTAGGAAGAAAATAGTGTGCCAAATATTCCTTAAAGATATATGAATCTGTTAACTTTGAATTTATAGAAATGGCACCAGATCGTACTTTGAAGTGGTATGGTGACAACGACAACAATGGTGGTGGTGGTGGGGAAAGATAGGAAATAAGAGATTTCTTTTCAAATTTTAATTTTTTATTTGAGACTCGTTTGCACTTTTCTGAAAAAATTGGGAACTACAGTATTAGTTATTTTTTTTTCTTGTTTTTTCTTATTTTATTTATATAGGATGATTTATTCGTCATTTCACAAGAATTTATTGAGAAAATAGAAGAAAAGGGGTCTTTCGTACTTCAAAGTTCATATAGGGGGTTTTGCCAAGTTGAAAATATGAGGTATTTGAAAATAGGTCCGTACATTGGGAATATTGCTCCAATAAGCCTAATTTTAAATATGGTTCAAATGTTCAAAGACTTGGGTTTTTCTGCATGGGCCATTCTAACAAAATATCCTAACCCATACTTGTTTAAACATGAGGAAATTACACAAAATCAGACTTTTAAAGATTCAATTTCAAAAATCAGATTAAAGGTTTAACTTTTCAAAAATCAGACATTTTATATTAAATATTAATTGTACAATTTTCATCCAAAACCCTAATTAATTTTATTTTAATTTTCCTTCTTCTCCTTCTCTCTTCTCCCTCTCTCCACCTTCTCTCTTCTTTACTCTCCGATCTCCTTTCTCTCCGTCTGCAGTCAGCCTCCACGAGACCGTGCAACCTCGTCCGACGGCGTTGTGCACAAACACGAAGTAGCGATGTTTATTTGTGTGAATCGCCACTGCATTTTTTTTATTACTGAGTTTTTTGCAATTTTTACGAGGGAGTTGTGATTTTGTGGTGGTTGATGGATGTTGTGGAGTTGAATTGCTGCATGGTAGCAGTGACGATGGGGTGAAGGTAGGCTGTGAGCTGCTTCGTGATTTGGGGATGGTTTTTGTTGGCTGCGGCGGCGGCGATGGATTTGGCTGTAGTTGTGGTTTTGTTTATAAATTAATCTTCCCTCACAACTTTAAGCCATAGAAAAATATTGAAATCTTACGGTGGTGTGCTCAAGTTTTTAATGAAGAATGGTAGAAGAAAATTTTTGATTCGTTTTCGGCTGATTTTGTATGAATAAACAATTATAGGAAGATAAATTTTGATCGCATTTTCTGTTAATGTCTAGCACCCAACTTTCTCAATCCAGTGATAGCGAAGTCACGCACACTATGCAGAGTGATTGGTACACATGAATTTTGGGGTAGTTTTCGATTTTACTCTCATTAATTGATTGATGATATACTGACAAGGCTCGTTGGTCTTTTGCTCTATGAAATGAAAATTCTTGTTTTAACGAAAAATCTAACGGAATTGATTGTTTTAACGCAAAATCTTTTTTCACCGTTAGTTTTATTGTTTCCATTAAATAGCAATTAAGCCACCGTTTGTGGCTATTAATATTGTGTCTGTTGGAATTCCATTATCTAATAATAAATGAATGAGAAATGCAAAAGGCTTTGTACTACTATATTTTAGTCACAAAAAAAAAATTAAGCTAAAAAAACAAAATGGACGTGGAGGTTATCAATTTAAAAATGCTAATAATTTATTTGGTAAGGTATATTGAACTTAATGAAGAAAAAATATTTATTTATTTAGTTTTGTATTGTATTGTAATGTTATCTATTATTTTATTATGTACAAAATGTTCATGATTAAGTGCAAAATTTGATATAATATAATAGTACGAAACACAAACTTATACATTTTTTTGTCTTTACGCTAACATTCATTTTAAAAATTGATTATGGTTTAATGTAGAAAGCAAAATTCTGGATATAGGCGAAGATAAATGTGATTGAGTTTGCCCAAATATTTTATTACCTGTCATGCGTTGACTGTAATAAAGAAATTGGATATAAATACAATGAAAGCTCCGTCTGTATATATTGCAAAACCCAAGGGGTCTGCAAACAACGGTATGTATCTTACAATTTTAATTTAAAATTGATATCCAATTTAATTTAGAATTTAACATTATTCAAATTAAAATTAATATATTTAATGTATTTAAAGTGTTAGGGGATATGTTGAACTTGACGATAATACTGGAAAAATAGATGCTACTATGTTTGGTGAAATAGCAGAACATGTACTTGGTTGTTCAGTTGAATTGATGAGACATGCTGGAGAGGTATTTCTTAAATTTTTCTTCAAAACTTGATTTTCATTATAATGAGTTATTTAAAAAACTTCTGGATTTTTTTATTAATTATGTAAATTTATTCAAAATTTATTTTTTAGGAAAATCGACCATACGTTAAAAGCGTTGTGGAGAAATTATCAAAAGAAAATTGGAAGATTCAAGTTTATGTAGATCCAGAGAAATTAAAGGAGAAAAATATAGGCAGTTTAATGTCCCCTCTATTGAAGCAGTGCAAGATGAAGAAAATGTTGAATCGTTATCTTAGAATCAAAATTATCTCAAACAGCATTCATAAAACTATGAACGATATTTATTTATAGGACCATGCTATAAATTCTATTAATACTCTTTTTTTAATATATCACAATGTGTAATTTTTTATTAATTATATAAACATTACATCATTAGTTATTTAATTAACAAAAAAATTTACATCTTTATTAATAAAAAATTAATTCTTAACCCAAAAAATTATATATAAACTAAGCAAACGTGCATTGCACGTTGCTTAAACCGTGTGTGTATATTATTATTTTTTAGATTTAGGTTTCTCTTGTTTTTAGCATGTCTTCTCAGTTCTAATCCATATTCTAAAAAGCGCGAAAATGTGCCGCCTAGGCGCTATACGGCTCGAAAACGCGTCGAATTCAACGCCAAATGCTCGCCCAATCCTTTTTTTTTTAAATCTATTTTTTTATGATATATTAAAAAATCTATTTTTTTATATAAGAAATAAGAAACGTATTATGACGCTTATTCGTCTCCTAGACACGCCTAAATTTGTGATTCTTGATTCTCGGCCTTGACGCATCGCAACACATTACACATTTTAGAACGCTGGTTCTAATTGAATGTTATGTTAGAATAATTCTATTATGTAGGCTTCCATTTGATTGCGAATTTTACGGGTTAGATGTATGGCTTGCAATGATATTATGATTAAGTCCAATATGTTAGTGATTACTTGCGTCGTTGTATACCCTACATGTTTTATTATTTATAATTTGGTAATTTTAAGTATGTGAGTCGGAATATTGTAAACCCTAATTAGGGTTAGAGTCGGTAATGAACCGACTTTATAATTTCCTATATAATGGTTGAGTCTCCTCTCCTCTTTATATGTTTTTGCCTTACCCCATTAACGGTTGATTTTTTATTTTTTTTTTGAGGAGCAAGTAGAGGAAAATCTAGTAATATTCATACATAAAAAAGTGTCTTTCGCATGTATGAATTTCGAACTATCAATTGGAATATATGTGATTCTTATTCTTAACATGATTACTATGAAATTATTAATAATGCATGCTAAAATTATAATCTTTTAAGCATAAACAACAATAATAAAATTTAATTGATTTCTGCCTGTTGTCTACCCTCTCTCTTGCATGTTTGTGTAATTTTTTCTCCACCAATTTCTCACTCACGTTTCTTTCGGATTTGCTGGCACTCCGAAACCCTATTTTTGCCGTACGATCCATCAAAGAATTTGATTGTTCTCTTGCGCTTTTAAACTCCCTTTTACTGAAGGTAATTCCGAATTTAATTTAGGGAAAATTCTTAATTGATTAAGTTGAGTTCTGGTGGGTTTTCTTCCTTTTTTAATTAGAACGTTCTCATGGTGTCACAACGATTTCCGTTCCCTGTAGAATACGAGTGTTTGCAGTGAAGACATGTTTATTTATTGATACAAAATTGATAAATCATGGTTTTATTTTTTTTATGCTTAGTTCTTTCTTTAGTTTTTCCTTATTCTGCTTACAGTTACGCACTGCTATTCATTTGACTTGCTGCCAGAATATGTGGTTTGGCCCGGCGGCGGTTTTCAAAAACGGACGGTTTGATTAGGTTGTGTTTTTGGCCGTGGTTCAATTATATATATATATATATATATATATATATATATATATATATATACACACTAGGTGCAAGCAACGTGCAATGCACGTTTGACTAGTTTATATTTAATAGTTTTGTTTAATAATTAATTTGTTATTAATAAAGATATAATTTTTTTGATTAATTAAATAATTAATAATGTAATGTTTATGTAATTGATAAATAATTAGATGTGTGATTTTGATGTTGTAATGTAAGTTGGTGAGATCGAAAAAAATAAGCAAAAGTTGACAAATTTGGAGAAATAGCTAAATTGTAAGGGATCCAAAGTTCGGGGACTAAAATGTAAATACTTAAAAGTTGTGCTGAACCTCACGATGAAGATTTGAAAGTGCTCGGAGTCAATTGGATAAAGGAAGACGTCAATGGAATCAAATTTAGTCAAAAGATGATTACAAATTAATTTCCAACCGAAAAGTTATGCTCCGATATTTTAGTCTCATATTGAGACCTATTTTTGGCATAGGAAGTGATCAAATTGGAGAATGATGTCTGAATCAAAGTTGTAGCCAGATGAGTTAGCTTTCCAACGCATTTTGAATCGCCTCAATCGGATATCAGAATACAAAGTTATGATAAAAACACTGAAAGAATATACAACTGCCTGTTTAAAACAAGAAATTCTGTTAGTTTTTCCGTTAAAAATAAGAAATTCCGTTACATAGCCACTTTTAATATATATATATATATATATATATATATATATATATATATATATATTTTTTTTTTTTTTTTTTCTTTTTCTTTTTTAAAGAAAATGACATATTCTGAAATATTTAAATTTTGAGGCCCTTTTCATAATTTAAATTCAGGGTCAATTTTGTAATTTTGAAATATTGAATTTGAATTTTTAAAATGGGATTTTAAATTTGATTCAAATATATTTCAATTTCAACCTAAAAATTGAAATTATATTTAAAATTGACTACTTTATATTTTTGTTGAAATAATTAAATGTCGTTATTATTTGTCCATTTAAATTTCATTTCCATATATTAAAATTTTGTTATCAATTTCGTCTCACAATAGTGCATGAATTTTACTTTTTGTTGTTTAATGATTGTGATTATTATAATTAAATTTTTGTGGACTTCAAGTCTATCTTAATGCTCACATTATGAGAGGTATTTTAAAATAAAAGTGGGTGGTAGCTGTCAAAAATAGCACACTCATTTTTATTTATTTGGTTTTCTTCAAAAAAATTCTTTTGAATTATTACATATAGTATCTTACTCAAATGTGTTATTGTATATGATATTTTTGGAAATTGGTATAAAACAGTTAACGATTTTACATGGTCTGGAAATATCCTTTTGTCCAAAGGTGGTGGTGTTTCGAAAATCAATCTGTTTTGTTAACTAACTTGATTATGTATTTTAATCACGGACCATCTAATTAGTAGCCCATGTTAATTAGATGTATATGTTATCACTTATCATCCACTTTCTGCATGCACTATGTTTGGATGATTTTAAAATATGTTATTTTATGTTTCCACAATTTTAAATGGCCCAACTCTTTTGAGTTAATTGTTTGCTATTCCAAATAATGAAAATGCTAAAGGTTTAGTGGATGCCATATGAGTGAAATTTGTTGAGTTTGATAAAATTGAAACAGGGGGCATGATGGACAAACTGACGAGAATGAGATACGAAGGTGCAAATGGAGCTTTGGCCTTAGTTTGTTTGAAGTCTTCTTTTGTCGATGTTCCTTTAAATTCTTGATGGTTAGACTCGGAAGCAAGTATTCATATTGCGAATTCCTTATAGGGGTTCACAAGCAAATAAAGGTAGGGCTGTCCGTGGGTCGGTTTGGTTCGGTTCTAAAGAGAACCGAATCGACCCAAAACTTTCGGGTATTTAATAAATGGACCCATCGAGTCCAAATATAATTATGGAATCGTTCGGGTTCGGTTCCGTTCCATTCGGTTCCATACCATAATTAATTTTTTTAACATTTACAGTAACACTACATAAATACAATTACTGACATTTCATTCGTAACTTTTATAAATTAACGTAACTCAATTCAAAAACATATAAATAACTAGCTATCCAAAAAAATTAATTCAATGCATACAAATACCAAAAAGTAGATGTTAATATTAAAATATCGGTGATCCATATCAAAAACTGCAAATGAATCCCAAACTCCACGGTTTCTTATCTTTAAAATGAGTTTTAAAATAATTTGGGCTTTAAAATGATTTTGGTATTGAGCTTTAAAATTAAATTTATGAAATGATCCGATTTATTTAATTAATTTTCTAATTTGTTTAGAAAAAATAATTTAATTTAATATAAAAAATAAAAAAATATTTAGTTTTTGGTCTTATTCGGTTCTTTGGTTCTTAGTCTAGAACCGAGACTCGACCCAAACTCATCGATTTTCGATTGGGGTACCCGTTCGGGTATTTAACTTATGAAGAACTGTTCGGTTCTGTTCGAGTTTGGTTACGTTCGGTTCGATTTGGTTCGGGACTTTTGAACACCCCTAAATAGAAGTCAAGTGAGAATGAAGTAAGCATGTGTGTTGGGAATGAAGTTCAAATGAAGGTTGAGTTCATAGGAGTAGTGAAGTTGTCTTTGGAGTCTGGTTTCTCTCTTGTCTTAGAGAATAATGTTTTTGTACCGACAATGAGACGAAACTTAATTTCTATATCGAAACTTATTGCTTTT
The DNA here is from genome assembly GCA_035079005.1 of Fraxinus americana. Lineage (NCBI taxonomy): Eukaryota > Viridiplantae > Streptophyta > Magnoliopsida > Lamiales > Oleaceae > Fraxinus > Fraxinus americana. The sequence goes on from CM068712.1 coordinate 34,093,632, forward strand.
GGTTTTCCTTTAATTTTGGCAAAGGAGCGGTTGAATTGTTTTATGATCGCCGTTTGATTGGAAATGGCTTCTTATGTGATGGTTTATATAAATTGTCTTTTGCTTCTTTTCGTGAAGTTTCACGTGTTGCCAATGTGTCAAAGAAAATGTCTCTAATTCGTGAATCATCCTCCATGTTATGGCATAAGCGTTTGGGTCACATTTCAAAAGATAGGATGGAGAGATTGGTTAAAGTTGAGATACTACCCTCTCTCGACTTCTCTGATTTTGACACTCGTGTAGATTGTATAAGAGGAAAGTTGACTAAATCCACGAGGAAAGGTTCCACTAGGAGTGATGGTATTTTGGACTTAATACATACCAATATCAATGGGCATTTACCTTCCACCATATGCGGGAACAAATATTTTATAACTTTCATTGATAATTTCTCGCGATATGAATATGTTTATTTAATAAATGATAAATCTCATGCGCTTGAAAAATTCAAGATTTTTAAAATGAAGGTAGAAAAACAATGTGGGAAAAGCTTCAAAATTGTAAGATCTGACTAGGGTAGTGAGTACTATGAAAAGTACGATGAGTCTGGTCAAAACATGGGTGATTTTGCAAAGTTTTTACAAGGGTGTGGCATATTGCCTCAATACAGCATGTAGGGAACACTTGAACAGAATGATGTCTTTGAACGACGTAATTGGACTCTTAAAGACATGGTTAGGAGCATGATGAGTAGAACGAATTTGCCAGAATATCTATGGGGTGAAGCTTTGAAAACTGCTGTGTATATTTTGAACAAAGTTTCGAGTAAAGATGTTCCAAAGACACCTTTCGAGTTGTGGACAAGACGTAAGCCAAGTTTGATTCATTTCAGAGTTTTGGGATGTTCAATTGATGTGAGAATTTATAATCCTTTTGAGTAGAAATTAGACCCAAAATTCACTGCTGGTTACCTCATTGGGTACCTAGACATATCAAAAGGGTATAAGTTCTATTGTCCAAACCGTGGTACCAGAATTGTTGAGTCAAATCACTGCAAAATTTTTGGAAAATGATTTTAATGATAGTGAGAGTTCGACGTTGAAGGAATTTTTTGTTTAACCAAATCCAGTTATTGTTCCAATTCCTGTTATGCACAAGAGAGTTGTAACTCAACTAGCTGAAATTGTTAATGAAGAACCTGGGCACTTAGAGGAACTCCAGGTTCCTCCACCAACAACGATTGAGTCAGATCCTGATCCACAAGTTAGGAAATCGCAAAGGGAAATAAGGTCTGCATTGCCCGGTGATTACATTACATATTTGTTGGAAAATGATTTTAATATTGGACATATTGTTGACCATATTACTTTTAATCAATCATTGACAATTCTTGAATCACATAAATGAATAAATGTTATGGAAGATGAATGAATTCTATTGAACAGAATGAAGATTGGGAACTTGTTGAACTTACAATATTTTTATCATCTATCAAACTTTACAATATTTATTACATTGTGCTTAATTCCTATTGTCTCTTTTGATAACCACAAAGTCCATTAACAATTCAATTGATGATCAAGTAATTGAAAAGAACGATACAAACAATAATAAACATCCACAAATCAAACCAAATTAAATTCAAAATAATTAATTGAAAACTAAAAATTTCATAACAAGAGTTCATCTTATGCAACAATGTATAAAACTAGCTTAGCATATTGGAATTACAAGAAATCATGTTAAATGTAATGAACATCACCCGAAATTGTGAATTAATGAATGAAGGAAGATGAATCTTGATGCTCTTAAATTTCTTCAAAGTAATCTTGATGTCAATAACGTGAAACAAAAACATTTTTTTATTTTTTAACCACATGTTCTCTGAAATATTAATATTCAAAAATGTATTTTTAATGGAGCCAAACAAGGGCTAAAAATATTCATTGACCCAAAAAACTGCAAGGGGTAGGTGTACTACATATCTACCCAATCCCTTTTTTGTTGACCTGCTATAAGAAAACACTCTTATTAGCCTGCAAATGCAATCTCTTCAAAAGGTGACTAGTGTTTGCATTTCTATGATCAATTAAATTACAAGTTTTTAATAACTAAACATATAACACAAGTAAAAATTGGATAAAAATAAGCAAGATCTGGCTAGGGTTTGATTTCATACATCTTCTCAAGCAATAATGGACAATGTATATAAGGGTATGGGTTTGAATATAAGGGTATTTTAGTCATTCACATTTTTTTCTTGACACGTGTCATTCCATCATGGGTGTCCTTTGAACATATCGTTTGTTGACCGCAACAAATATAATTGAATTTAGATACAAAACTATACATTAATCAATTAAATATATAAAATATATCGGTCAATGCAATTTTAAAAAAACTAGGGTTAATAACGATCAGATCAACAAAGATGTGTGTAATGCTATATAAATATTTAACGAGGGGTGTTACACAATGAAATTAGTAATTCAAATCCATATACTAAATCTATCATTTATGATATTATTGTTGAAGAAGTCTTACTGTTTGGAGTAGGGTGAACAAGTATAAAAGACAATGAATTTTTAAAAGGGAAGATTACCTATTCAAGAGAATAAGTTTAGCATATTTCAAAAATAAGAAGACAAGTTCCAAATTTCCAAAATCAGATTTTTATTAAAAAATTTTAAAATTTTATTTATGAAATAATAAATTATTAAATTAATTTGTTATTAAATATTTAATTCTAATATAATATAATTAACTCATCCCATCTTTACCACCCCTACCGCTCCGGCGACGGTTCCGATCACCGCCCTACTCCTGCGAACTTTCCGACGACCGTTCCGACGACAGTTTAGGCGACTATTCCGGCATCGATTTTTCTCGGCGACTGCTCCGATTCCGGTAGTTGTTCCAACTCCGGCGAATATTTCGGCGACAACTTCGCTATATTTTTTTGTACGGTTTACATGTTTTTGTTTTTACGGTCACAACCCAGGTCACAAATCACAAGTCACAATCCATGTCACAAGTCACAACTCAGGTCACAAGTCACAAGTCATAAGTTATAGCCTATGTCACAAGTCACAACGCATGATTGTTTGTTTATAATGATTGATAACACGATAAGGCTTATGTCTCACATTTTTGTTAATAGTCACGAATTATTTTCAAATGGTCATAACACAGGTCACGAAATATATTGCACATGGCTCACGATTTTGTTCATAGTCTCATGTTATTTTCAAATGGTCACAGTACAGGTCAAGATTTTGTTCATAGTCCCATGTTATTTTCAAACGCTCAGATTTTTGTTGATAGTCACAGCACATGGCTCAAGGCACAACATAGGTCACAGCACAGGTCACAACACATGGCTCGGTCACAAAATTGGTCACACTATATAGCACCACCTCACCACCACCACTGTCTCACATGCCCTAACCTTACTCCGTCGCTGCCACCACCGCCGACAACTCACCACAACCACCATCACTAACGTCGCCAACACAGCCTCATCAATCGACGGCAAACCAAAAATCATGACAATCTCCAGCACCAACAATATCGCCGCCACCCTTTGCAAAACCAAACATAGACATAAAAAACCATCATCAATTCATGGTCACAATCTTGATGATGGATGCAGTTCCAATTTGGTGCAAGGCTGCGACAACATCCCCTACCTTGCCACCATACATCCACCACCTCATGACCTGAAAACCACAATTGGAAACAAAAACCAAAAATTCGGCACCACACCGTCACCACCACCGTCTCACATGCTCTAACCCTACTCCGCCATCCCTCAACCCACTCCACGCAGTGTTGGATTTCGACGAAGAGCTAGGAGCTTCGCGTAAGAAGTCGCAAAGCAATCACAAGAGCTGTAGGTGTCAAAGCGGCGTCGAAGAAGTTGCTGGAGCTAGCCAATGAGGCGATGAAGCGCGCCGATCAGATCACAGCTCAGCTTCCGCCAGATCGGAAAAGAGAACCGAAGGATTGCAGCGTCTCCGTTCTGGCGGCGTCGACAGGCGCATCTCATTTGTCGCCGGTTACTGGAGATAAATGGGTCGCCGGTGATGCTAATGAGGGAGAACAGAGAGCAAAAAGATAGAAAGGTGGAGTTGTAGAGATAAGGAGATTTGTAGAGAGAAGGAGAGCAGCGAGAGAAGATAGGTAGAGAGAGAATGGGGTTTGGGGGAAATGAGGTGGGTGGGTGAAGGGAGGTTGGTAGGTAGGGTTGATTTCTAAATTAATTGAATTTAATAATATATTTATTTAATAATAATATATTAATTAAAACATTTGATTTTTGAAATATTAAACTTGCCACCTGACTTTAGAATGTCGAATACTTAAAGTAAGGATTTGTGTAATTACCACTTTTTAAAATAAAGCAGGAAGCAAAAATATTTTTTTTGGGCCTCTTAAAAAGTTGGGGCTGAGGCGATAACCTCTTGAACCTCTACTCAGGTCTAGTTATGACATGATTGATAATATTTTTTCATGGGCTCACCAATCACATCTTTGTCATGCTAGGAGGTGACTTCATGGTTTATATTTGGGTCTAGTTCAGAGGCTCACTTGCGTGCGAGCTAATTGAAAGGACGTGGATGAAGGTGTGTAGAGACATTGATTATTGAACAACGTGGTAAGATATAAACTAGTTCGAAAGAGATGACGTGTCATTCGCGAGGGACACGGGCCCTCTAAATCACACATGGAGAACTAACGAAGCTAGGTAATAACTATATTAAAAACTAAGGATCAACTTGCTACAACTACAGTAAATTAAGGAGCTCCCTGCAAATTCCCATTTTTTGGGCCGTGGGAAAAGATTACGCACTTCAATTACGCGGACGCCGCTCAACTCAAGTCTACACCCCTCATTCATCCTAGTCCCTGAAAACCTTGGCGGCGATGGGTCTGACCGCCGCCGCCGCCGCTTCCATTGCATCCTTCACATGAAATTCAAACCGTTGTCCTCTTTCTCTGCCCCCACCAGGTTTCACCCGAATCCGTTTATGGCGACCCAAACCAGACCATTATCCTCCCAAGCCCTCAATGACAACGAAGACGATGACGGCCTCTGTTCCTCCGATTTTACCGCCCCGACGACTGAGCAATCCGAGCAAGGGGCCTTCCATTTGGGCAGTCCAAACGGTTACTTGACCGGAGAGTCCCGTATCGAGCGGGCCTGGGTTCACTGGAAGAAGCTGGGCCAGCCCAAACTAATTGTGGCTCCCATGGTCGATAACTCCGAGTTACCCTTCCGTATGCTTTGCCGAAAGTACGGCGCCCAAGCTGCGTACACTCCCATGCTTCATTCCAGAATCTTCACTGAAACCGAAAAATATCGCTCTCAAGAATTCACCACCTGCAAGGTATGTTATTGACATAGTAATGTATTTTGAGTATTAGATTCGATTTTGTTTAGAATGATTTGGTGGTGAAATGACAGGAGGACAGGCCGCTATTCGTGCAATTTTGTGCGAATGATCCAGATGTTTTGTTGCAGGCAGCACGGAGGGTGGAGCCTTACTGTGATTATGTTGACATTAATTTGGGGTAATTGTTTTTGATTCAAATGCTGAATTTTGTATGATAATCTGTACATTGCATGATACTGAACTTTAAGCCAACTTGTCTTCTGTAATGACCCGGGTCCCACTTAACGGGCTGTACGGCTGTTAGATCGACGACGTACTGGTCCTCATTCGCACGCTCCCCAAGAAAACTTTTCAGGGGGTTACATATCATAGAATTGTTCCAAATCAAGCACGCTTTAACTGTAGAGTTTCTAACGGTGGGTTTTCGGCAAAAAATGTGCATCTTGTTGGTATGAATAGTACTTATCAAATCTTTTAAGCTTTCCCGAGAGGGGTATTACAATCACCCCCGTTAGACTCGCGACGTCCTCGTCGCGCTTGATTCATCTGAGGATCCGTTGTCAGGCTTTAGGATTCTAGAGGTGGCTCCTACGGGTTGAAGAGGTGGCTCCCGCCCTATGGCGTAGCACTTTATCCCGCATAGCACTTAGTTCCCGATTTCTGGCTGGCAACCAGGCTTTGATACCATTTGTAACGACCCGAGTCCCACGTAATGGGCTGTCCTGACCGTTAGATCGACGACGTACTGTCCCCACTATACCAACATGGGTCTTTTCAGCATGCTTTGTCCTCACTCGCACGCTTCCCTATAAAACTTCCCGGGGTCACCCATCATAGAATTGCTTCAAGCCAATCACGCTTAACTATAGAGTTTCTAACGATGGATTTCCGGAAAGAAGGTGCATCTTGTTGGTATGGGTAGTACCTATCAAATCTTTCAAGCTTTCCCGGGAGGGGTATTACATCTTCTACATGGGAAGAAAATGATTTGCTTCTTAATTTCAAAGCTTATAATTATTTTAGTGCCTTTTACTTGAAAATTGAGATACTCTTGGTTGAACTTAAATTCTTTAAGCTAAATTTGAATTTTGTCTTTTTGTGTTTCTTGAAAGCCCCAGGACAGTGATTTCAATAATCCTGTATGAGCTGGCACCTTAATTAATCTGTAAAAGCTTTTATATGAGATATTACTCGAACAGGGCTTCCATAGTATTTTGCAAATCTTAAAATTACGTATAGCTGGAGCTAGTTCGGTGCAAATTGCTTGATCCTGGACTGCTAGTTTTTTGTCTAGCTGTAATTTGACCTAAATTTGGATAAAAAAATAAATGGTCCCGGGAGCTGGTTTCAATACAGTCTTATTTTCTTTAATTAAAAAAGACACGACTTTCTTACTAGATTGTCAAGAACTTTCTTTTCCTGAAATTTGCAACAGTTAATAACGCATCATTGAGCTGGAGTGGAATTAAGGGATAGTTTAAAGTCTTGTTATCTGTAGATAAAGTTTAACTAGAATTCACTTGTTTTTTTTTCCTGTCTTTGCAGCACAGAGCCTTAGTTATTATAGGTGTTGAAACTGTGGCGCACAGTTTGGCTTTCCCTATTTTTGTTTAAATTAGTGGCAAAAGTGTGAACCAAGGGAGGATCAATCTTCTTTTTATCCTAAAAAGCAACTTATTGTCATCTTTCATTACATTAGACCCATTATTCTTATTTTCTTTCTCAGTTGCTTAATGAAATATCTTATACCTCTTTTCAAAATATAATTTGATTGATGATTCTATTCAATCAAACTGGGATTGAGCAAAAACTTGTTCAAACAAAGTGTTGTTATCTTGATAAAGACAAATTCATGTTAGATTAGATCAGCTTTAATTTGTTTCTGAAGTTCCCGAAGAGAGATAAAACAAACCAGAATTTTTCTCACTTAGCAAATTCATGACAGGAGCTCAAATGCATTGATGTCTATGCATTGATTACTTGTATCTGAAGTTAATTTCTTTCAAGCTGCACATTGAGAAAATTTCAACTTCACACCCTAATGTCAGACATCTAAATTTCATTCACACCTTTCATGTGAAATAGAGGGAATTGTCCAAATAGTCACTGAATTTTACGCCATGTTTCCAAGGGGTCACTAAACTCTAAAAATCATCCAAGGCGTCACTAAACTTTGTAAAAGGTTTCCACGAAGTCACTGAACTTTAAAAATTACCTAATTCATTATTAAACTTTGCAAAATATTTATACGGGATCACTAAACTTTGCAAAATGTTTCCTAGGAGATCACTGAATTAGTGACCACTGGGAAACCTTTTACAAAGTTTAGTGTTGAATGAGGTGATTTTGAAAGTTCAGTGATCTCGTGAAAATCTTTTGCAAAGTTCAGTGATAACTTGGGTGATTTTGAAAGTTCAGTGACCTCTTTGAAATACGACTTAAATTCAGTGACTGTTTGGGCAATTCACTCTGTGAAATATGAAACTTTTCTTTTTACCATTCTATATCAATCCAGTTTTGGCTCAGCGATTAAAATTGGTGGACTTCTATTACACCGGTTTCACCATCCACGAAGGCGGTTCTGGAGGGAGATACCTTCTTTTACTTTTGTGTGTGCCATTTCAAACTACGCGTTCTTTTCAGAATGGAAAGTTCTCGTGACCTTCTTTTACTTTTGTGTGCGCCATTTCAAACTATCAAACTACATGTTCTTTCCAGAATGGAAAGTTCTCGTGACCTTGATAATGCCATTAGCAGGTTTTTGTCCGGAAAAATATTCAGTTTCTCTCAACCCTCTTTCATAAAGATGTGGATTTTTGAGTCTGTTGACTGTCATTTTTTAATCTGATTTCAGAAAATGATTATCACAATGTCTATTCCACTATTTTAATGAAAAGGGAACACACTGCATCTAAAGCCAGAAAACTGAAAGAGTAATATTCTAGTTCCAAAAGTATAAAGAACAAGAACTTTTTCGAGTTATGGGGAAAATAATATTATACTAGCCTTGTAAGTTTGTGGTTCTTTCATCATTAATTTCCTTATCTATGTATTGCTTTGCTGCTTGGCCTCTATAGCAGTATCTAAGTTTAGTAAGCTGGTCATATCTTGCATTTTTAGACTGTTAGTGTTACTGTTTGTTGTTGTCTACATATCCTTATTAGATGTATGACTGTTGAAATCTGCACTATATGCACCTCATACATAAATGGTTTTATCGAGCATGGTCCATATATGCTAGACTAAATACGTGAATTACAAACTGTTTCTTCAATGACTACTTTTTAATTGCTGCGCTTACAGAAACTGAATCATCTTTCTTGGTATTTACTTATATTTGAATGACTAAAGCTTTCTGGTATATATTTTTTGCTCTCTAGACCCTCAATGCTGAACTTTGTACAAAACGTGTGTATATATATATGTGTGTATATATATATATATATATATATATATTTATTTTTTTATTTTTTTTTTTGGTGTAGGCATTGCAAAAAATATAGCAACAATTTCCTTACTTGGCTTCTGCTTTTACTTTACCGAGCATAATAATTTCATCAGTCCTGAATATGATAAGCTGGCAATAATATATTTCACTCTGACGAAGTCCACTCTTAATTGAGAGATGTAAAATGATAATGGTGGACAAATTTGGTATTTTCATACATGGATAACATCATAATTGCGCTTCTTGCAAGTTGTTTTCTTCTATCATTAGCTATTGATATTAGTATTCCTTTCCCAGGAGTTGAAAATATCCTTGCTGCTCTAGTGCCTTTTCTCAAGCATCTCTGACCTGTATATTATATTGGAGAATTATGCTAGATGTACACCTGGTGGTTTACATAATGGGTCACACCTCCCTCACATGGAGGGAGGGCCACAAATATTTTATTGTGTATGGGCCCCCCTCCATGTGGGGGGAGTGTAATCCATTGTGTAACTCATTGTGTACATCTAGCATAATTCTATATTGAAATTCTCTTCAATGATTAGTGTGTGAATTGATCTGTTTCGTTTGCATTTTTGTCTGAACTGTACAAAGCTTGGTTTCTTCTACATTCACTTTTGCAGGTGTCCCCAGCGCATTGCGAGACGTGGACACTATGGAGCTTTCCTTATGGATAATCTTCCTCTTATCAAGTCTCTGGTAGAAAATTTGGCTGACAATCTTAACGTTCCAGTGTCGTGCAAAATCCGCATTTTCCCAGATCTGCAAGATACAATCAACTATGCTAAAATGTTGGAGGATGCTGGTTGTTCTCTTTTAGCCGTTCATGGAAGAACAAGAGATGAGAAAGATGGAAAGAAGATCCGGGCTAATTGGAATGTCATCAAGGCAGTTAAAAGTGCAGTTAGAATTCCTGTTCTTGCTAATGGAAATATACGGCACATGGATGACGTCAGGGAGTGTTTGGAAGAGACCGGTGCAGAAGGGGTTCTTACAGCTGAGTCTCTTCTTGAGAATCCGGCTCTCTTTGCTGGATATCGGACTGCAGAATGGGTATTGGGCAGTGAAGAAATTAACAAAGAGAGGAAACTGGACCAGGCTGACTTACTGGTGGAATATTTGAAATTCTGTGAGAAATATCCAGTGCCATGGAGAATGATCCGTTCTCACGTGCACAAGTTGTTGGGAGAGTGGTTTAGAATCCATCCAAATATAAGAGACGATCTCAATGCACAATCTAAGCTTACATTTGAATTTCTTTATGATATTGTGAACCGACTTAGGGAACTTGGCGTAAAGATGCCTCTTTTTTTGAAGGACAGCAATGTCTATAGCTTATCTTCGAACGGAACTGTTGTGTGAAATTCATTGTTCCTGACAAGACTTGTAAACGCTGCAGGAACCTGTATGGATTTTGGTTTGTCAATTCATTACACCGCAACTAACAGTTAGGGAGATCCAAATGGAGTTGACGATGTTCAGATCCTTCCCCGCATATTTATCAAATTATGATGTACTTGACATGTTCTTGAGCAGTTAATTCGTTTGTTGTAGACTTTTAATTAGATTCTTGATATGCTGCAATTTGTTGGGATAACTGGTAATTTAAAACCGGTAGTTTTAAATGATTGAATTTAAAATGTTATTCTTGATTTCATTTTAATATATTGGTTATATAATTATATATGATACAGACCTAGTAGAAGCAAGGGGTACTTTGACTTTTTGTACTTTGATTATGGATTTTCTTGTTATATTGACTTGTTACATGAGCAAGCACATATTGTTACTCGTAGGATGTTACCACAACTTTCTTAACTCGTTGAATTCAGTATAGTGCCCTTTATCTTTGAGGTTTTGCATAAGTAAAACTCGACGAGTGGGTTGAAAGGGGAGGCTTTGTCAGTTCTGTTAGTGGGCGTTGTATTTTTGGTAGGAGCATTTACATTTTTACGTCTACATGCTACTCTTTAATCTTTTTGGCCAAATAGAACAAGCTAAGAAATTGGACATACTGCTGGCACATGTGTTTCCTCTTTGAATTTTTTGGCCAAATAGAACAAGCTAAGAATTTGGACATACTGCTGGCACATGTGTTTCCTCTTTGATTTTTTTGGCCAAATAGAACAAGCTAAGAAGCTGGCACATGTGTTTCCTCTTTGATTTTTTTGGCCAAATAGAACAAGCTAAGAATTTGGACATACTGCTGGCACATGTGTTTCCTCTTTGATTTTTTTGGCCAAATAGAACAAGCTAAGAATTTGGACATACTGCTTCAACTTGATACATTATTGGATCTTTGATTTAGTTGCTGGTATCATGTTGAGAATTCGTATCTAAAAAAAATAATGCTCTTTCCATGTGCCTAATTAGCGTCGAAAACTTCATTTCTTGTCCTTGGGAGTTTGTCTTGGGCATCTTGTTTTCTCAATTATAATGAAAAATGGAGAGTTGTAATGGTCCTTCAAGCCTCCTGTTTAACCACCATTCATGGAGCTCAAGTGCCTCCACTTTTATTTATCTTTTGATGCCTATTTTATAACTTAGGTAATTGTTAAATGCTTGTTCGGGAGTTTTCAAATTCTAATTTAAGCAGCAGGTACTCCAAAATGTGCGAATAAAAAGTAGTTGGTGGTTTAGAATATTTAAAATAACATAAAAAATGCATAATTATGCATATGCTTCATATAGGCATGCATATTCTTGTAATACATGATGCTTGATCAAAACACATTGTCCTGCATTACACATTTTAAGACCTTGGATACATTAGACTAGACTGAAATGAGATAAATGCCCACCAATGAGTAGAACTGTTATCAAGTAATTCTTTTCTGAAGACGGGAAGTCTCTATGGGGACTTGAAGTTAGCCACAGAAAATTGAAGATAACAATTCTGTCTTCATCAGAAAAAGCAGTTTTGTTAGTCACCCACTCCACCCTCTGCTGCCTTTGAATTTGGTCGTGGTAATGTCAATTTTTGTCTACCAAAGGGCATCTGTTTTCCCTACCTTAGTCCCACCACGTGAAGAATCAAGTACAATTTGTAACATATGTTGGAAGGTAGCAAAGTAATTAGTAACAAATAGGGGCATTCAAGATAATTCTCATAGGTAACATATATATTTCCCTTACAGGCTCTAGCTCAAAAACCTTATTAATTTTGAGTGTAATCTAATTTAACTATTTTTCGCTTTAACATAGGGTTTGGTGAAAGGCATGTCCTATCACATGAATAAGCAAAAGACTATTTCCTAGGATTAAGGGTATAGTCTCTAATTGCATACGATAGATTATAAATGTCAGAAACGTCGATTTATTGCATTGCTGGGAACTTCTTTTGGTAACGTGGGAGAATAGGACCATACAGCTGTATGATTAAAGTAATGAAAATAGACAAAAGCCATCACATTTGCACGACTTTTTCGTAGAAAATTTATCTATTATTATGGTCATCCAAAATAGGGCAAGTTGCATTTGAGGATTTCATCGGACAGTAAAAGCTCAAGAAATTAACCTCTAATGTGCCTTGAACTTTTTCTTCTTTATATATGTCAGCTCTTCACTAATGTGAACCTGGAAGTGGAAGTAGAAAATGGAGAACAAAAGAAGGGGCACTGCTTTCTGCTCAGTGATTCCACTTATTTTGCTTTTCACTTTAAATTCATTTTTCCACCAAGCCAATTGCACTACTTCAGGCACCAAAAACAATAGGCAGACACTAGAAATTGGCATAGGAATAGGAGGTGCTGCTCCCGCTCCACTGCCTGAATGCCCTCCACCACCACGCCCGCCACCACCTCCACCTCCGCCATCCCCACCTCCACCTCGACCACCGCCTCCACCCCCGCCTCCATCTCCGCCTCCTCCCCCGCCTCCATCTCCACCCCCGCCTCCATCTCCACCTCCACCCCCGCCTCCATCTCCACCCCCGCCTCCATCTCCGCCTCCACCCCCGCCTCCATCTCCACCCCCGCCTCCATCTCCGCCTCCACCCCCGCCTCCATCTCCACCCCCGCCTCCATCTCCACCTCCACCCCCGCCTCCATCTCCACCCCCTCCACCACCTTCACCCCCTCCATTTCTACCTCCACCTCCACCTCGACCGCGCCCTCCAAAACAGCCACCACAACCACCTAGTCCTCTCCCTCTAGAACTCAAACTGGCCCTTAAAGTAATCCAAAAGTTCAAAAAAACAATAACTTATGACCCCTTACACATTAGGCGTACCTGGACAGGCAATAATATTTGTAGAGACAAGTCTAAATACAAGGGCTTCGTGTGTGATACTACAATCAATGACAAAAAGCTTAGAGTTGCAGGTGTCAATTTCAATGGCTACAATTTTGATGGCAAACCGCTGAAACTGAAAAGTTTCATAGAAGATCTTAAAGATTTGATCGTATTCCATGTAAACACCAACAACTTCACAGGCCAAGTCCCCTTGGGAATCTCCAAGGTCCCGTCTTTATATGAACTCGATTTGAGTAACAATGGGCTCATTGGAGAGTTTCCAAAAGCAATACTTGCTGCTACGAACCTGACATTCTTGGATGTTAGGTTTAACAAGCTCACAGGAAATCTTCCACCTCAGGTATTCACATTAGACCTCGATGTTCTCTACCTCAACAACAATGCATTTGTCGGGAATATACCAGAAAACCTAGGCAAAACTACCGCGCTCTATCTCACCTTAGCGAACAACTACTTCACCGGGCCAATCCCAAAAAGCATCGGCCAAACTTCCAACACATTGCTTGAAGTACTACTGCTAAACAACCAGCTCTCCGGTTGCCTTCCATATGAGATCGGATTGTTGAAAAAAGCCACTATTTTTGATGCCAGCATGAACCATTTAACAGGCCCAATACCACACTCCTTCGGATGCCTGGAAAAACTGAAAATACTGAACATTTCCTATAACGAGTTCTACGGGGCGGTACCAGAAACTTTGTGCAAACTCAGCAACCTCCGAGAACTGACCTTGAAATTCAACTACTTCACACAAGTTGGACCAGAATGCAGGAAGTTGATCAAGAAGAATGTACTTGATATAAGCATGAATTGCATTTTAGATCTTCCATCACAGAAGAGTCAAGCGGAATGCGCAAACTTCTTTTCGAAGCAACATTCTTGCCCGGATCAGAAGTCATTGAATTATGTGCCCTGCAAAAACCAGTATTCTGCTTCCTTGAAAAAACCAGCAGCTCACGGGCATCATTCAAGGGCTCATTCGCGTTCTTATGCTGCTCTTCATAAGCATCATGCTTGACACAGCCACCAATAGCTCGATTTATCTTAGTATCAATAAAGCATGGAACACATTCATGTTTCCACGGAGGTATAAGTTATTACTGCTGCTTCATCCATCACGAGCCTGGTGCATGGACTCATGTATAGACTATTTAATCAATTCAAGATCAACTGTTAATGTTTCAAATTATGTAAGTTAATTGGAGTAATGTATTAAGAAAATTATTGTGTTCTCTTTGTTAAACAATCCAAAGAGAAGATGAAAAAGAGGCTAGGGTTTTATTGATTCTGCATAATGTAATTGAATGAATAAAACCTAGATACAAAGAGACTATATATAGTCTAAAATAAAGAAAACTTAAAAGACTATTCTACCCTTAATAAATAATGTTAACAAAATAATCATATATTTCTTAACATCTCCCCTCAAACTCACGATGCAGCAGCTACAAGCATCGAGAGTTTGCCAACAAGAAAACGAAAACGAGAAATAGAATGCGCCTTGGTAAAGAAATCTGCAAGCTGCAAAGAAGAAGAAACAAATGGCAAAGTAATTGTGCCATGCTTGAGATGATGACGAGTAAGGTGACAATCGATCTCAATGTGCTTAGTTCGTTCATGAAAAACCGAGTTGTGAGCAATTTGAATGGAACTCTGATTATCACAATACATAGGAGTGGGATGTGAAAGAAAAACTCCCATATCTGCAAGTAACCAACGTAACCAAACAATCTCTTTGGTAGTGGATGCCATAGCACGATATTCTGCTTCGGTTGAAGATTGAGACACAATAGATTGCTTCTTGCTCTTCCAAGAAATAAGAGAATCACCCAAAAAGATACAGAAGCCAGTAACAGACTTACGATCTGTGGGATCACTGCCATGATCAGCATCAGAGTATGCACGCAGCTCCAAGGAAGATGTGGATGGAAGTAAAAGACTCTGAAAGACTGTACCCCGAAGATATCGCAAAATACGAAGAACAGCTGCCCAATGAACTGTAGTAGGAGAAGCAACAAACTGACTAACAACATGAACAACATATGCAATATCTGGACGAGTAATAGTGAGATATACCAAACTCCCAACAATAGTACGGTATAAAGTAGGATCTGATAAAGGCAAACCATCAGAAGAAGAATACTTTGCGTTAACCTCAATGGGAGTATCAACAGTCTTATTATCAGTAAGTCGAGCCCGTTCAAGAATATCTGCAACATATTTCGACTGAGAAAGAATATAACCTCTAGGTGAGCAGGCTACCTCAATACCCAAGAAATATCGTAGAGAACCCAAATCCTTCATTTCAAACTGTCTAGCCAACTCTGTCTTCAAAACTGAAATACCATCAATATCATCACCAGTGATAATCATGTCATCAACATATAAAGATAGAATGATACGACCTGCATCAGTGCACTTAATAAAAAGAGCAGAATCATGACTACTAGAAGCAAATCCAAGAGAAGAAATCACAACAGAAAATTTCTCAAACCAACCACGAGGTGCTTGTTTGAGACCATACAACGCCTTCTTGAGCTTGCAAACATACCCAGAATCATGTGGAACACCAGGAGGGGGAGCCATATAAACTTCTTCTTGAAGATCTCCATTCAAGAAGGCATTTTTAACATCAAGTTGAGAGATACGCCACTGACGAATCGAAGCTACTGCAATAAGAGTACGAATAGTAGTCATTTTTGCAACAGGAGCAAATGTCTCCTCATAATCCATACCATACTGTTGAGAGTACCCTTTTGCAACCAACCTAGCTTTGTATCGCTCAATTGATCCATCAGAATTAGTCTTGATCTTATACACCCAACGACAACCAACAACACTCTTACCCGAAGGTAGAGGAACCAAATCCCAAGTACCAGTCTTATGCAAGGCAGAAAGTTCCTCATCCATAGCTTGCTGCCAAAGAGGATCAAGAATTGCCTCTTTATAGGAAGATGGCTCAGAGAGACAATGAATAGAAGCTAAAAATGAAGTAAAAGACGAAGAATAACAAGAATAAGCAAAATCTGGTAACTTTGTAGACTTACGAATGCGTATGGATTGACGTAGAGGTGGATCCGCAAGATCTCGGACGGGGCTTGAGGGACCACGGGAGAAGAGGGAGCTTCGGGTGTCTGGGAGAGTAAAGTGTCAGTACATTCAGAATGATCAGTATTTGAAGTGCTAGGAACTTGAGATGACAAACTATCAGAATCAGTAGAAAAAGGATCTATACGAATAAGATCAAATCTAGTCAAACTATGAGTAGTTGATGGAATAGAAAAGAAAGGTATATGCTCGAGAAACACAACATGACGAGACACATAAAGTTTCTGAGTTATTGGATCAAAACAACGATACCCCTTTTGACCTTCACCATAACCAAGAAAGACACAAATAGCAGATCGAGATGACAACTTGCTGCGTTCTACATGAGGACGAAGAACGAAACAAGTACAACCAAAAACTCTAAAGAAAGAATAATCAGGGGCATACCCATACAACTTTTCGAAAGGAGAAAAACCTGAAATATGAGAAGATGGAATTGTATTAATCAAACTTACAGCAGTAAGAACAGCTTCACCCCAATACACACTAGGAACTGAAGTAGACAACAAGAGAGAGCGAGCAGTTTCAACAATGTGCCTATGTTTTCTTTCAGCAACACCATTTTGCTCAGGAGTATCTGTACACGAAGTTTGGTGAATAGTTCCATCTAAGGCAAGCAGTTCACAAAATTTTTTAGAAGTGTATTCCCCACCCAAATCACATCTAAAACATTTGATAACAGCAGAATGTTGAGTTTTGACAAGAGCACGAAATGTTGTGTATATCTCAAAGAATTCAGAACGATGTTTCATTAAATAAACCCAACAATAACGAGTATGATAATCAATGAAAGAAACATAATACCGGGACCCTCCTTTTGTGGCAACAGGAGAAGGCCCCCATACATCAGAATGAATCAAATCAAATGGAGAGGAAGTAACAGAAATACTTTGATTAAAAGGTAAAGCTGAAAATTTTGCCAGTTTACATCCACTATAATCAGAAATATCACAAGGTTGCAAATTTTCTAATGTCCCTGTAGAAGCCAAAAATCTCAAACGAAAAGACGAAACATGACCTAGGCGAGAATGCTATAAATAAAAACTAAAAGAAAAAGGACTCAAACGAAAAGACAAATCAACACTAGTAGCAAGACAAGAATCGGTACTTTTAACTCATCCAAAACATATAGTCCCCCTTCCTACGGCTGTCCCAATCGCCTTCGAGACGGAGATCCTGCACGTAACAAGAAGAAGAAGAAAATGTGACTAAATTACCAGAATCACATAACTGACCAACAGAAGCAAGATTTAATTTGAGTTTTGGAATATGATAAACATTAGGGAGAGACAAGTGAGGTGTGACAACAGAACCAACACCTGCTAAAGGCATAGGAGTGCCATCAGCAGTCATGACAGGAATACAAGACGAATGAGACACGGAAGCAAAAGATGAAGAATCTGGAGACATATGATGTGAAGCACCAGAATCCAAGACCCAAACAGAATGTGACATACTTGAAGAATTATGAGGCAACTGACCTACAGAAGCAGACATAGCTTGTGGCTGTAAGGAGAGAAACTTCTGAAATTGCTCAGCCAGAGTACCAGGATCTGTGAAAGGACCTGATGAAGCTACCGCTGCAGTATTGAACTGTGGTGGTCTATAACCCTGAGGTGGTCTACGATCATTCGATTGTGATTGATTGCCAGGCTTCCAAGCTTGGAATTGCTGCACGGTACGATTCTGCTGTCTCAACTTAGGACACTGAGCCTTCCAATGACCTTTCTCCTTACAGAAACTGCACTCATCACGGGCAGCCCTTGCGTGAAACATATTATGATTATTAGACAGTGACTTAGAAGGCATTGCTAACACAGAAGGATTAGGAGTAGAAAGAATTCCCTTTTCAGAATAAAACTTAAGACGTATTTCTTCAGCCAATAACTCACTGACAACTGAATCAACAGAAGGAAGTGGAGAACGATGCAAAATTGAACCTCTAAGTCCTTCAAAATCACTGCGAAGTGCAGTTAGAAACTGTAACAACCGTTGCTGCTCTCTATGAACAATAAAGGCATTGCAAGCCTTTAATTCTGCCGATTCTGTAAGAGCCAATTGATCCCAAAGATCTGTTATAGCAGAGTAAAACTCCTGAATACTCATATTTTTCTGCTGAAGAGCTCGTATGTCATTCTCTAATTGATACTGTTTTGCAAAATTTGACTGAGTGAATAACCTTTGCAGATGTTCCCAAACCTCCTTTGCTGTATCATACTTTGCCAACTCTCTACCTATGGAATGCTCAACAGAATTGTTAATCCAAGTAATAATTTTTGAATTGTTTGCTTCCCAAGTATCCATTGAAGCAGCATAACCCTCATCAATATCCGTAGGTTTTACAGAAATTCCACTAATATATCCCCACATCTTTTTACCCTTAAGAAAATTTCTCATCACATAACTCCAATACAAATAATTCTTTCCATCCAACCTCACACTCACAGATTGAAGCGAATCGTCTCTTTCAGTAGCCATAATAAAAGAAAAGAAGAAGGAAACTCAAATCGCAAAAGTAAGGGAAACGAAATATCAGATTGCAGAAACTGAATGAAAACCCTAACGAAATACCAATTGCAGAAACTGAATAAAAACCCTAACGAAATACCAGATCGCAGAAACGGAACGAAAAATCTTCCCAAAATCGTCTCTTCTAAAAAAAAAAAGCTCTGATACCATGTTAAACAATCCAAAGAGAAGATGAAAAAGGGGCTAGGGTTTTATTGATTCTGCATAATGTAATTGAATGAATAAAACCTAGATACAAAGAGACTATATATAGTCTAAAATAAAGAAAACTTAAAAGACTATTCTACCCTTAATAAATAATGTTAACAAAATAATCATATATTTCTTAACACTCTTGATAACGTTTATCTATGTAGGTGTAGTAATGTCAGAAGTCAAAACTAAATAAGATAGCAGAAGAAGAATATCGTTGGATCTCACATAAAGAAACAACCTTAAAGAGGCTCTATCTTCCTTTCTTTTTGTTATTGTGGCTTCACTTGTTCGTCTTCTTTTAGTAAATGGAACACCAATTGAATATAAATTAAAATTTCTTAAATATTTTGTACATGGAAGAGATGATTGTAGATAAATTACCATCTCTTTAGTCTTTTCCACGGTCCTATTTATTTCCTTGTCTGAGTATTTTTCTGGTTCTTGAGCTCTTATCCAAATAACGTTATGATGGGAGGAACTGCAAAAGAATTTTAATGAAGATTTAAAATCCATATCGGTAAAAAAAAAAATTGCAATTCTATAATGTTAGGAACGCTGGACTAAAAAACTAATGGCAACTTGTAAGAAACATTATTTTTTGTTGCGGTCGAATCTTTTCGCATGAAAAATGCCACAGGAGTTTCCCAAAATAGGCTTATAGCTGTGACACTACTCGAGAATTGAGCTGTGATTGAACATCACCAAAAAAAAAAAAGAACATGTAGAACTTACGCCGTAAAATTGGAACAAATTAATCTCGGGAATGTTTGTAAAAAGATATAATTTTCTTGATAGTCTCCATTTTAAGTTTTTGTAACCAAAAGAAAGAAAATATTTAACAACCAAATGAAAACAAATCATCCTGATTACCAAACCAGATAAACATAAACATTAGCGTACTAATAATAGAATTTTTCCAACTAGATTGTATGCATGGGATGCAGAAATTGCCATTATAACACAACCCAAGCAGGAGCCAAGAGGGAAAATAAAATAATTTCATCGAAGAACCTACAAGACGAAATTGGTCAGGACTTAACTGACCAAATGCATTCCATATAATGGAGCTTGGGAATGAATGATTTTCTCACAATATATTATTCACAGAATAGGACAGATATATATACAATGCTGGTGCTAAACATATAAAGAAACAGAATAATTCAAGTATCTAATTATCCTAATTTAGAAGATTACAAGAATAATCTAGAAACTAAAGAATGAATAAAATCAAATCCGGAGATGTCCTATTAGGCCCCCTCAAGATGGTGGTCCAGAGGAGACACCAGTCTTGAAGACTAAGTCACGCAGCCGAGTCCGAGAAAGAGGCTTTGTAAGAGCATCAGCAAGCTGATCAGCGGAAGAGACATGGGACACGCGAAGTAAAGAGCGTTGAACAAGATCCCGGATGAAATGATAATCAATGGAGAAGTGTTTCATGCGAGAGTGAAAAATAGGATTGGCACAAAGATAAGTGGAACTAATGTTGTCACTGTAAATGACCGGCGGCGAGGAAAGTAAGACCTCGAGTTCATCAAGTAAAGATCGAACCCACTGGAGTTCCAATGCAGCTAAGGCAATTGCTCTATATAGAGGAACGGGCCACAGAGCGTTCCTTCTTCGAGCTCCAGGAGATGGGAATAGGTCCAAGAAAGAGAACATAGGCCCCTGTAGACGTGCGATCATTAGAGTTTCCAGCCTAGTCAGCGTCGATGAAGCAGTGTAAGGATAGAGAAGAGTTTGCACGAAGGCAAAGTCTAAGATCACGAGTACAGTTTAGATAGCGGAGTAGACGCTGGCAGCACTACAATGATGTTTAGACAGAGCATGCATAAATTGTGAGAGTTTATTAACCTCGAAAGCAATGTCTGGGCGTGTGATAAGGAGTTACTAGAGGCTCCCAACAACCTGTCGATACAAAGTAGCGTTCGTAAGGGGAGCTATCATAGAGGGAAAGTGTAGTACCAACTGCAAGAGGTGTTTGAACCGGTTCAAAAGAAAGCATGTTGTGCCGAGCAAGTAAATTCACAATGTACTTCCGTTGGGAAAGGAAGCATGAGGGTTGGCATGAGAGAACTTCGACACCGAGAAAGTAGGATAGGGACCCCAAGTCTTTGATGGAGAACCGACAGCCACTGATTAATGAAGCGAGAAACAAAGGCAGGATCGCTACTCGTAAGAATCAAGTTATCAACATACACCAAGAAGTAGGCAATAACACCATCGCCGTTGAACACAAAGATGGAAGTGTCCGACTGGGCATGAACAAAGCCCAACTCAAACAAAAAGTTACGAAGTTATTGGTACCATGCCCGAGGCGCTTACTTAAGACCGTCGATAGCTTTCTTGAGTTTGCAGATATAAAAGGGAAAATTGGCACCAATAAAGCTAAGGGACTGTGCCATATAGACCTCTTCATCAAGATGACCATGAAGATGTCAAGTTGCCGAAGAGGCCAACCACTTGACAGTGCTAGATTTAGAACAAGACGAATAGTAGTGGGCTTTACGACAGGGCTAAAAGTATCATAGTAATCAAGGCCAGGTCGTTGGTGAAAACCCTTGGCAACAAGACGAGCTTTGTATTTGTCAATAGATCCATCGGGATTGCGCTTGATTCGAAACACCCATTTACAACCAACTATATTCTGTGAGTCACTAGAAGGAATAAGATCCCATATACCATTTCGAAGGAGAGCATCAAACTCAGCGGACATGGCAAAGCGCCATGTGGATCAGTAAGAGCTTGGGTTACATTGGTGGGCTCAATGTCGGTAGGTGGATGAGAAGAGATAAGGCAATACTTGGGCTTCGGTTTGTGGACGTGATTTTTTTAGCATATGAGCATGGGGTGGCCATTGGCGAAACGACGGTGATGGGTAAGATGGAAGTAACCTGGGGAGGGGGAGAGACGGAGAAAGAGTTCGACAGTAAGGGATCATCATTGGAGGTCGCGAGCAAGACCGGATGGGGGTTCATCATTGAGCAAGGGAGCCGAACTGACTGCACCACCACGTGAGGTAAACGGGACTTTAAAGAAAAGAAAGGAAGATGCCAAAGGATTTGAGTGAGGGACATATGGGGTGGGCATGGAAAATGGGAAAACGTCTTCAACAAACTCAACATGACGAGAATTAAATATTTTGGAAGAAGATGGATCATAGCAGAGATAGGCACTCCGTGTTGAGGAGTAGCCTAAAAACACACAGGCACTAGACCGAGGTTATAATTTGTGAGAGGTTTAAGGACGTAGCCATGGGTAGCACTTACAGCCAAAGACACAAAGCTTTTGAAAGTTAGGGGAATGACCAAATTTTTTTTTCAAATTAAGACATCATAGAGAGGTTGGATTTGGGCATTCGATTGATGAGATAGGTAGCGGTGGCAAAAGCAAAGGACCAGAAATGGAGAGGGACAGATGCATGATAGAGGAGGGTGAGATCAGTATTGACAATATGACGGTGACATCGTTCCCAAAAACCATTGTGTTTCGGGGTATGTGGTGGTGTGGTGAGATGTGTAATCCCACTAGATGCAAGAAAGGAACGAAGTGCAATATATTCCCTCCATTATTTGTCTATAAGGTAACTATTTTAGCTTTGAAGTAGTTTTCTACAAGAGATTTGAATTTGACAAAAGTGTCAAGAACGTCGACCTTTCGCGTGAGAGGATAAAACCATATGTACCTAGTAAAGTGGTCAACAAAGACAACGTAGTACTTAAGTCCGTCAATAGAGAGAATTGGAGAAGACCACACATCAGAAAAAATCAATTCAAAAGGTGTTGAAGATGAAAGTGTAGATTCATAAAATGGAAGATTATGACTTTTATTAATTTTGTAGAAATTACAAGAAAATGTGATAAAAGATGGGAAGATAAAGAAAAAACATTAGACGAGACTAAATGCTGAACAATTTTGCAGGATGGGTGATCAAGACGAGAGTACCACAAGGTCATGTAAGGACTGACAGATGTAAGAGTGTGTAGTAGAGCTAACGAGTCCGCCGTGACCGGCCATTATAAACATCGTCCTTATGTGGTCCTTGGTGAAAAAGGGCCCTCATTTGACAATCCTTCACCTGAAAGCCAGACGTGGAAAAGATAACATCAACATGATTAGTGTGACATAATTGGGAAACTGAGATAAGATTTTTTGCCACAGTTGGAACACAAAGTGTGTGTGGGAAGGACGAGGAGGAGGAGGCGGGTAGGTTGAGAAAGCCAGAATGAGTAATGATCAAGCCTTTACCATTACTGAAAATGTCATCAAAACCATCATAAGGTGAGTGAAGCGAAAGGTTCGTAAGATCGGTAGTGATGTGATGATAAGCACCCCAAGTCTAGGATCCATTCAAACGGTGTTGGAGATGCCGTTGGATGAATGGTCGTGTGAGCACTAGGTGCCTTGTATGCTAGGCAAGGTAGGGGATGTGACTGGTGGGCAATGGAAGTCCACGGTACATGCTTGAAAATTGAACAACGTTTCGCCGAGTGTCCATGTTGCTCACATAACTGGCAGCCGTCGAGATACGAGCGCGGCCTAGATTACCGACAGAAAAGGGAGGTCGAGGTGTGAAAGAGGCATGCGGAGATCGAGCAGGATGACCGCGAGATGGGTTAAATGAACGTGGTAAACTACGGGGTGGCTGGGGCAGCAAAGTGCGGCTCTGCGTAGAAGACCGAGTAGCAGGAAAATTTGTGGCAGGAGTAGGAGATGATAAACCTATTTTGGCCGCCAGTTGTGCCTCATGGTTGAGAAGTTTCTCGGGAGCTCATCAAAGGAGATGGATGTTTATTGCGCTTGAATAGCTTTTCAGAGTTCTTTATAGTTTTTGTCGAGGCCGCTAGGAATTTTGATGACAATATGTTCAGAATCAATCGAGACATTCATAAGAGCTAGTGCATCGACAGTGGTTTTTATACTTTGCATAAATTCAGTGATAGATTGAGTGCCTTTGATGTGGTTAGTGAGTCTAACCTTGAGACCAAGAATGCGACCACGAGTCGGCTTTGCGTTGGTGTTGGAGAGAGTTGTCCAAGCATCATAAGACGTTTTTGCAACATCAATAAATGGGATGAGGGATGGTGTGAGTGAGCCAATAATGGCATTGAGCAAGAGTTGGTCTTTACGGATCAACAGGAGATAATCAGGATTAGGCTTCGAGAGATGGTTATGCATGACAGTGGAAGGCGGACATGGCTTTGTGCCATCAATGAACCCAATCAAGTCATAGCCGATGAGAAGCGTTTGAAATTGGAGCCTCCAAGCGGTGTAATTTGTAGATGTGAGTTTTCGAGGTGCTTGTGTCGAGACATTAATAACAATGAGGTGTGTGTGTTGTTGTCTGTAGGATTAATGATGGTGGTGTGAGAGGTGGTTGATGGCGGTGTGGTTTGAGTGGAGGCCATGACTCAGAGAAGCAAAAAAAAAAAAAAAATAGGGGATGAGCGGCGATGGCCTTTAGTGCTATGATACCATAATGGAGCTTGGGAATGAATGATTTTCTCACAATATATTATTCACAGAATATGACAGATATATATACAATGCTGGTACTAAACATATAAAGACATAGAATAATTCAAGTATCTAATTATCCTAATTTAGAAGATTACAGGAATAATCTAGAAAGAAAAGAATAAATAAAATCAAATCCAAAGATGTCCTATGACCATACACTTCTCCTTCAAACTTTCCGGTGCCACCAATCCTTTTAACACATACATCCATTGGTTCAATTGCAGCATCAAAATTCGACTGTTCATGAAGTAAAATCACAGTGAACCAAGAATTTAATTAAAAGATTTCACCGAACGATGCCCCCACACACAATCACATGTGTGCGTGCACACACAAACTATAATAGCATAGGAGAGAAATTGAACTCATGAAAGTATGCCATACAAACACGATATTTTGGAGAGTTACGTTGGTGACCCGGTGCATAGTTAACTCGTAAAGACCATTCGTTAAAATCTGCAAATTCACATTAATAGTCAGGAAGATATCTTCTTGTAGGGTATGATGTTGAAATTTAGTTCCTAAGGTGATACCTTAAGCATGTCACCAATATTGCAAACAAATGTGCCAGAAACTATTATTGCTTATATCCATTCTCCATCGCTGTCTCTCACCTTCAATAACTCAAAAAGGAATTGGTTAATAGACATTTGTCAGAATTTCAGGGTGACCCGAATTCTATTTTAGAGGTATATTTGAATTTGGTTGTTTGATTTGAACTCCTATTTCAACGCAAATACTCCGTTATTGGTATTATCTATTATAATAGGACTTCACCATGTGTTAGACTCTTATTTGTATTATATTCTCCTAGTGTGTTAGAGATTCTTTTATTATAAATATTTGGTGTATAATACATATTAAAATTGACTAATTGTCTAACTTATTAGTTTGGTCCAGAAAGATCAATTGTACTCCTTACTTTTGATAAAGTGAAATATCTGTCTCTGTTTGTAATTATTTCAAGTTGGATTTCTACATAAATATTGTATTCTTGTGATTATTGTTCTTTTCATCTTGTCCATTATCTCATCTTTAAATTGGCTCAATTTTCTAAAAGCGGTATCATCACGCATACCCACTGGGTTAGATTGTTAACAAGTAGTATCAGAGCAAATGTTGGGTAGTTCATGGGAAAGACAGTTTGGTTTCGTGTTAGAGTGAGACTTGATCAATTCAGAACAAGGTTTGATTATTTTGGGATGACAAGTATGAAGTTTGATATTCCACTTTTGGATCACAATATCATATTTTTGTTACAACATATTTTGTTTGGATGTTGGAGGAGGAGCAACGTAAGAAGTTAGTAACTGTGATCTTATTGCTCGAAGCGATAATTTGAGCAAATTTGTTAGTTCAGATGGAGTTGGTTGTAAACTTGATGATTTTGTTGTTCGTGATGGTTCGAGCAAGTCTGGAGTGCAAGATAATTCTGCTAGTAGACAATGTTTGGATTCAGTTCACATTTACTGAGTTTGCCTTAGTTGACTTTGTGGAAGAGGTGGAGTAATTTAGTGGAGTGTTTTGTTTGCAGAATTTTGTTGGAATTTAAGAGTTAAGTTTTATTCCTTATAGTGAAATTCGTTTTCAGGTATTCGTTCATTGCAGTGGAATTTGTGTTGAGA
The DNA here is from genome assembly GCA_035079005.1 of Fraxinus americana. Lineage (NCBI taxonomy): Eukaryota > Viridiplantae > Streptophyta > Magnoliopsida > Lamiales > Oleaceae > Fraxinus > Fraxinus americana. The sequence continues at coordinate 34,119,689 of CM068712.1, forward strand.
TCGAAATTTGTTAGAATTTCGGTATGACTCGAATTCTATTTTGAAGATATATTTGAAATTGGTTGTTTAATTTGGAGAAATCTTGAAGAAGTACAAGACTAGAGAAGTCAAAGCAATGTTTATACTTCGTTATTGGTATTACATATTGTAATAGGATTTCACCTTGTATTAGACTTTTATTTGTATTATGTTCTTCTAGTGTGTTAAGGATTTTTTGATTATAAATGTGTGGTGTACAACACATATTGAGATTGATCAATTGTCGAATTTATTAGTTTGGTCCAAGGAGATCCCTTGTGATCCTTACTTTTGATATAATGAATTCACCGTCTCTACCCGTGATTTTTCCCAGTTGGATTTCCATGTAAATCTTGTGGTCTTGTAATTGTTATTATTTTCATGCTATTAATTATCTCGTTTTTTAATTGGCTCAATTTTCTAACAAGTGGTATCAGCGCAAGTACCTACTGAGTTAGATTGTTAACAACATTCTTCCATGATATATATATACCGACATGCATAAAAAAGAATCCAATGGATGGGCTATTGTAACTTATTTTTTGGAAGAAAAGTTAAGCGAGAAAGATTGTCTGCAGCAACACTGAAAAGAAAGGCAAGAACGAGAGGAAAATAACTGTAGAATAAAGGAAACATGACTAGAAATACCTAAAGAGCGGTTACGTCATCGTCCGATTGAACAATGTGAATAGACCTGTAACGTAGGACCTTTGGTGCATGTTCGGCTAAACTTAAAAAGTCCTGTTTGACCTCATTAAATTAATTTATAAACATACATTTTTCAATAAAATAATATTACACGTAAACTTTAAAAAATTTCCTTCTTCTTCAACTACATTTTTCAAAAAATTACTATTCTCTTCATTAAAATGTGAAACAATGGAGTCCAAACACGGGCTAAATAAGTTTTCAAACAAATAATTTCTTTACCCCTTAATCATTTGTTTCTCATTAGACTATCTTCAATAGGATGAAAAAATGCTCTCCGATGGCAAATATGGTGTAAAATTTGGTGTATTGAACGATGGTGTAATACTATTCATTTATAGCCACCAGTATTCTAAAATTAGCGCAAATGCTCGATGCATGTTTGAAACGCCTCACATATAGGGTATACGAGTGATAATGATAGTCAACTAATTCTTTGACTGCATATGCACATTTAAACATCAAAATACTCACGCATTTGTGTTAAAAATTATGTCAAAAATACCATAGTAAAATTCGAACAATTTTTATAACTTAAAGAAAAATTGAGCTCAACAAATATCAAATTATCCCAAATCATCCAAGTAATGAATTATATATAATAATTTGTAGGGTTTTGACGTTTAAAAAATTAGAAATCAAAACAATTTTTGCCTAGAGTTGTAGAATAGGGTTAAATTTATCAAATGCCACTTAATTTTATACTTAGTGTCGTCATGATCACTCAATTTGATTTTGTTTCACCACGATCACCTAATTTTATACTTAATGTCACCAATAGTCATCCAATTTGATTTTATTTCACCATGGTCATCCAATTTCATATAAGGTTTCACAATAACCACTGAATTTCATATAACAGTTCATAATGGTTACTCAATTTCTTTTCACTATTTTCACTAATTTTAAAAGTGGTAAAACGGTAACTTTTGATTATATATATAAAATAATTTTTCTTAATTTTTTTTTTAAAAATCATTTTAAAGAAGTTTATTTTAAAAACTTGTTTTTGAAATAAGTTTTTATTTTATTTTATTTTTCTAAGTAACTTTTTTTAAAAAATAAGTTTTTATTTGGTTTTATTTTTTTAAGTAACGTTTGTTTTAAATAAGTTTTTATTTTATTTTGCTTTTTAAAATTATTTTTTATATATAATGTAAAGTTACCGTTTTACTCATTTTAAAATTAATAAAAATTATGAAAAGAAATTAGGTGGCCATCGTGAAACGTAATATGAAATGAGTGGTCATGATGAAACGTTATCTGAAATTGGGTGGCCTGATGACACTAAGTATAAAGTTGGATGGTTATAATGAAACAAAATCAAATTGGATGGTCATGGTGACACCAAGTGTAAATTTGGGTGACCATTTGTGGATTTAACCATTGTAGAATATCTACACCTTACCCAAGCCTTATAAATTGAAGAATATGTATGAAGCTTAAAGAGTACAATATATTTATTTATTTATTAGTTTAGAATATTAAAAATTGAAAAAATGCATAATTACGAATATGTTTCGTGTAAGCGTGCATATTCTTATAATTCTTGATGCTCGATCGAAAAATGTATTGCCACGTATTACCATACAAATATTATTAGTTACACTACAATTTTAAGTATTTTGTATTTATAATATATTAAATATTGTTTCAAGTGAAAATCATTTTTGGACAATTTTAGCCCCTAATATATTTAGTTATTTTAATAATATCTTACTTTTTCATTTTTTTTAATATGTAATAAATAAAATCCATATGATATATGAATTTCGTATTATTAATTCTCAATTAACTAACATTCACATTAATCTATACTCAATGAATTTTGATTTACATGAATCTAAAGTTATTATATGCCCCCCGTTTGACACACATTTTTTTAAAATTTATTTTCAACAACACATTTTTCAATAAAATAATATTTTTTATCATATCAATAATTTATTCTTACTTTTTAACAACATATATTCCATCATATCACTATTTAAAATACATCCTTTCTTCAATAATATCCAACAAAACACACCATAAATGTATTTCTATTAATGCATCTAGGAATTTTAATAAGTGTTTAAATTCATGAATTAATAATTAATTCTTATGTACCAAATGCATTATAAAAAAGTTGCTCATTTGTAGTATTTCATCATTAAAAAAAATGAATTATATAAGTTGAGTTTTGAGAGTACAATTTTCTTCTCTTAAATTTCTATCCTAAATTTTATTTTCTTTAATTCTTTTGAGACTCATCAAATCCTCCCAACAAATTGGTATCAAATACTACTTTTACAACACTTAAAAAATATTTTTTGAATAACGTGCATTGCACGTTCAATTCTAACTAGTTCACTTAAATAGCCTTAAGTAAAATTACATAAATGGGATTTTAATATATTATCACATAAAACAATTTATTGTTCTACCACAATCATAAACTTAATTTCTTCTTTCTTTTTCTTCAACAGTCGTGCCATAGCTTTTCTGTCAACAATTTTTGTGTTCTTTTACGACGGAAAATAATTGTAGTTACGGTCCTAAGTTTTTATTTTTTCAGATTATACCCCAATTTTTTTTATATGTGCATCCACAGTTCCAAATTTTTAAAACTTTATTTCCTCGCCCCGCCATGCCCTCAACACTTCATCTTTCCATTAAATTTGGTCATTAAGGAAATTAAATATCTCTTGTTGAAATCAAATTTGATTCCATTAAAGAAAAACGATTAAAATAATATCTTTCGATGATGAAATTGATCGAGTTAATTTTCATTCCAGCATTGACAATATAAAAGTCTATTTAAAATATCAGAACAGAATTTTCTTTACAAAGATCCATACAAATAAATGGAGCTTCTAGTACTGCATGACTTAGCTTAAATCATATCAATTTACCTCCCTGGGAGATATTAAGACGTTCACGGGAAAAAAAATGGATCAAGAATTGGGAAAAAACTCCCATTAATTTCTACATGTTGAACTGTGAATTTCCTCCTACTTTATCGAGAAGAGGAGAATAAATTATAAGGTCCCATTAAAAAACCTATAATTTAGAAAGAAAAATAAGTGAGGAAATGGGAAAAATATAATATCAGATTCATACCATTCCTTTGCTCCAAAGTTAGTGTGCCTCTGTGTGTGTGTGTATATATATATATATATATATGTATAGATATTTAGGGTATGGAGTTTGATGTGTACTTCACAATGCTGTATTTTTTTTAATTTTTATTGGATCATAAGTATAATTGTAAATTTGTTGTGCTGTAATTTATTGAAAATATATTTAATTGTGGTGTAATTATAACGTGGTGTAGTAAGTAAATTTTATGGTGGTAATATAATATTTTGTCATATTTGTTTCTTTGTTAATATTTGCTATGAAATCCTTAACTGTTAACTGAGCCTCGTAGAGCAGATTACTTAAATATGAGATGTTCTCCATTTTAATGAGTTAATATTTAAAATCATATTTTAAAATACTCTTTAAATTAACCTTTTAATTTAGAGAGTGGGAGAGTCAAACCCACTCTCTGTAATTAAATACATTCAAAGAGTTTCAATTTTCAAAGTAGGAAAATAATAAAATAATTTAAAGAAAAGTTAGTTAAAATAAAAGATAAAGAAAAATAATAATTTTTTTTGGTAGTAAAATTAAGTGTTAAATATAAAGAGTTTGTTGAAATGCTTCAAAATTTTAACTCTTTAAATTTATAGATACTCTTCAAATGATAGAATATACTCTTTAAAAATAGAGAGTCTCTTAGAGATACTCTTATACCTTGAACATTACAATTGATATTGACATGGGCGGACGTTGGGGGTGGCCTGAAGGGGTCACATGACCCCCCCAACGTTGCTCTATTTGTCTTTTTTTTCTATCATTAAATGTTCTATGTTTTTGTTTCAATTTTGGAAATTATTATGGAAGGTAAAACGAAATCGAAATATTGAATTCTTAATATCATTTTCAAGTGTTCACGATCTAGTTTTCTACGTCGTTAATGGCGTACGAAACGATCAATCGTAGCAAATATTACAACATGTCAAAGTAGGTGGTTCAAAATTAGTATTTCGAAAATTTCAATAATATAATAACTTTAAAAATTCTCCAACGATCGTACACTAATCAAATCTATAAATTGCTTATATCATCTCAAAATTTATTTCGAGAATTACATTATATGCATATGGAATAGTCCAAACATATAAAAAAAAAATAGTTAAAGATAGGTTAAATCAGGGCAGGACGCAGAAGTTAAAAGTTAGGGGCACAATCGAATTTGCAAAGAAATTAGGAGAAATTTTACAATCGAAAATTTACGTCTACAAAAATCATACCCCATGTAATTTTACATTCAAAAATTTACACGGGATATGACTTTTTCAGTTGTAAAATTTCGAAAAATTTATATGTCATATTTCATATAAAATTTCCTAATAAAATGATGAAAATTGAATTGAGAAATTTATATTGCAAAAATAATAAATGTTAATGAAATAATTGATTTTTTTAAAGACAATGCGAGTTAAACGTCTCTTTTTAAAATTTACGTTTAACGATTTTTTAACTATTTTTGATATCTGTTTGAATTATTCAATATGCCTATAATGTAGTTTTCGAAATAAGTTTTGAGATGACATAAGCAATTTGTAGATTCGATTAGCATACGATCGTCGAAAATTTTTTAAAGTTAGCATATTATCAAAATTTTCAAAATACTAATTTTGACAAGTCGTAGCATTTGTTACGATTAATCATTTCGTACGTCATTAATGACGTAGAGAATTAGATCGTGAATACTTCGAAATGGTATTAAGAATGCAATATTTCGTTTTTGTTTGATGGAAAGTTAAGATATTGTTAAAATGCGAGAGAAAAAGAGAAAAATTAAAATTTATTATGATTTTGTCCCTACTTGGTCTGCCCCTGGGTTAAAGTGAGTCTTAAAAAATGCGTCTAACTCGTATTTTATTTTAAAAAATTCAATTGTTTCATTAACATTTACTATTTTTGCAATACAAATATCTCAATATAATTTTCATCATTTTATTAGGAAAATTTATATGGAATATAATATCAAAAAATTTCTAAATTTTACATCCGAAAAAGTCATATCCCATATAAATTTTTGGATACAAAATTACATGGGGTGTGAATTTTTTGGACGTAAATTTTTTATTGTTCGATTGTGCTCCCTTAACTTTAAACTTCTGCTTCCACCATTGGATATTGATATACCCACTTGCAAGTTGCAACCAACAAAGTTTATATGTTTTTAACTTTCAACTTACCTCTTGTTTGAGCCCCATTTTTGTAAGATAATGTATTTTTGGAAAAGTGATTTTTTGGAAAATGTGTGGTTAAAAAAAAAAAAAAAGTTTCTTGATTCACGGGTAAATTTATTTTATGAAAAAATGTATATTTAAAAATGAGTTTTGATAAAAAGCTTTGTTATGTGTACCTAAAGGGTTGCATTATGGTTTACATAATTCACAAGTGGCATTAAGTAAATGCCACTTATGCATTATGAAAATCTTGATGCAACATTTGATGTACAAATAGAATAATCAATTGAAAAATTGGATGCCAAACATAAGTATAGATAGGTGTCCACCCCATGGAACTATTAGATAGAGAAATATAAAGTAGTATTAGTTGTTAGATGAAGAATAACGTTACTTGTATGTAATGGAGGTACATAATGACTCACACAATGATATGCCAAAAAGAGAGTGAAATTTTTTTATTTAGTTGAATAAAATATGACCTAATCATATATCACTAGATCATATGTAAAATATTATGTACATATAACACAAATATTTCATAAAATCTCTTAGTATATGCATTTTCTTTCTTTAGGTCTTACCCTCACCTCGTGTGTCCCTTCCTCCCCATCTCACGTTACTTTCATCTTGTGCAGGGGCGGACGCAATTCCAAAAATCTAATATAATATGGAAAAAAAAGATCTTTGACAGTTTAAAGCATCTTAAACATATATTTTCACCACAATGAAACAGAGTAAATCGGAGACAGTACGCTGATGTGTAAACTTTGTTTTTTCCTCTTTTGGGCTTGTTCTTTCAAGCAACACGAGAAACTAAGGGTGAGCAGAACATATAAAATTCTTTTACATGAAATATGTAGAGATCTTGAATAAAGGAAAAGGCAACACCAAAGAGTGTAAGGCACCATCATTTTGCTCCAAATCGAATGACTTCTTTAAACTCTCTACTGCAGCATATCTATCATTGAGAGCCATGTATGCCTGATTAATTTAAAAAGCTACAAACATAAGTACTTTGAATTGTCTCATGAAGGCAATCCACGAATTGAACAAGAAGTGACAAACAAAAAAGCAGAATTATAGACATAAGATCTGTATTAGAGTAAGAACGTGAGATCATGGAACTACCAAATTTAAGAAAATCAGATGAACAAATTTCAAACATATGCAGACTTTTTAGCCAGATTACTCCACTGTGAAGGACTATGACAACCCATCTGTATCTTCTCCATATCTTATATATGCCCCGTTAAACTCATGAAGATAATTGATAACTATGTCTGATATTTCTTAAGCGTTCTCATAGCTACTTGAACTCTCAGCCCAACCCGTTCTTTGTTAATCTATTTCAAAAGATTAAGTCCATGTTTGGCCCCCATTTTTTAAAACTCATTTTTAACCGCATATTTCATAGGGCTCATAATTTTTATCAACTTTTCAACCATATATTTCACCAATCATTATCAAAATCTACTAAAATTCTGATTTGTATCCAAAACATACAGGGGTCAAGAAAATACTGAAGTTAACAACAAACTTCTAGCCCACCAAATATTGACTGTGTACATACTTGAAGTTCAAACGTTAGATTAATACTTAACAATCATTCAATCAATAATATAACCCCCATTAATTTCATATTGAGAGGAAAAACAGTGGAAAAATCAAAAAATCTCAATCACAAAATTAACAATCAATACAATAAATTACCTCGGTTGGAAGTTGTACTTGGAGATTGGTTGAGTGGAGTTGAGCTGTTTGGAGCCTTCAGCCTTGGGCAGAGATCGAAACGGAGATGAGTGGAGACGGGAGAGGAGTCTTGGACCGGACGGGATGGCTAGTGGACTGGTGAGGTCATAGGTGTGAGTGACTGTGTGAGAGAGGGACGGCGTTACGGCGTGGAGACTCAGACGGGAGAGGAGTGGAGACGGGAATTAGGGATTTGAATCTTTCCCCCAATATTTTTTTCTCCTTTATATATTAATAAAAAAAAATTCAAAATCTGGGGGGCACTTGCCCCCTAGGTCCGCCCCTGATCTCGTGCCTGCACCCCCCATCCTTTTGTGTTTCTCTCGCACCCCATTTTTCTGTGCTTTCTACTCTCCTTCAACCCCTAAACTTTTGAAGCTCATAGAGTTAATACTAGAATTAAAATCTCACGACTTTTCAAATATGTATCAAGAGTTGGAAGTTACACAAAAAGAAAGTATCGTGAAGATAACAAGATAAGGCAATGCGAAGAGGTATCAAGCAAGAGGAAAAGGGTTGAAAAAGAATATAATTGATAGAATTAATGTTATTTACATAAACTCACGATGATTATCATGAGCGTATTATCATAATCGAAGTATTCTTAGATGATGTAGGACTGATCAATAAGTATGATCCAGTAAATTACCTTATAACATGTTAATTTTAATACTCCGTGCAATTGGATACATTTGAATGACGGAATGTATTTGAGGAAAGAATTGTAGACATTGACTAAAGACAAACAATTGCTTTTCATCAAAGAAATTACAGTGTAGATATGCCAAAAAAATTATTTTTACACAACCCAACTCAAGAAGAAAAAGGTCAAAATTTTGACCATTGACAATTAATTTATCAAATTTCAGCAGGGACTAAAAGATTATTCGATGATCACAGAGTTCATTGAGCTGATGAATGGCTGCGACAGAACTGAGTACTGCTACTATCCATTCTTTCCAGGATAAAATGCCCTAGCATATCTTTAGATTTCACCAAATTTTCTTTGCACAAAAATTCATCACTTGTAACTCGATCCACCTTCATATTGAAATCATGCACAAAAATATGTGTTTTGGGATTGGCTCCAGCCTTTTTGCTTCGGGCAAGTACGCCGGCGGTGAAAATCGCCGCCATCCGACCAGGCGCTTCTGGCCAGTACCCACGTGGACCGTCCACCAATATGATATTCCAATCTACTTCATACAACTGGTTCGGAAGATCATTCAAACCCAGCTTGCATTCTGAAAACAAAAGATTTTGCACTGGCTTGCATTCATTCTGGACTTGTTCTTTAACCGATGAAATTAGCTCTTTCATTTCGCTTATTTTGGTCGAGTACTGCACGTCGTAGGCTTCAATTTCTGGGTATTTTTCCTCTATGTATGCAGCGTAGTACCGATTTTCATCGATGAAAACAGTTCTGCCATTAGGGTTCAGGGCTTTCCACAGAAGAGTTTCGGGGGTTAAGCCGAAAACCAGGAAATTACAGGGATGTGAGCATTGCCGGAGAACATCGGAGATTTGTTTAATATCCGTGTAGGACATATGTTCAGTGTTGTTTGAGTTGGAAGCGTAGTGGACTAGAGCTCTTACCACAGCCTTCGAAAGTGGAGGATTGTGTGCTCCGGTTGTGGTCGATGTGGCGACGCCGCCGACGACAGCGTTGGTGGTGATGGATTCTCTAGTGTAAATCAGTGTAAGAAGGAAAGCCAAAGTTAGAAATGAAACCAAAGCCAGAAGCCATAGCCGGTTGGACCCTCCTTGTTTTTGAATGTAGGGATGAAGAAGAATCAGCTTAGTGCTGTTGCTAAGATTGTTCTTCATGATTTTAGAGAGAGAGAGAGAGAGAGAGAGAGAGAGGAGAGAAGTAGAGAGAGAGAGGAGAGATTATTTTTCGCAACTTTTCCTGAGAATTTGAAGAAAATGGCGTGATTTTTAAAGATGCTTATGCCCTAATACCTGGCTAACATGAACACGACGTTACATTCCCACCAGTATTTAAAAAAATTTGGACTCCTTTGATTTTCAAACTGATTTGACTCGTCGATACCACATTTGATTGGCCATTATGTTTTACTTTTTTATTTAATACTCAACTAATAAATAAAAATATTCTTATTTGAGGGGGTGGTTGAAGGGAAGCAGGTGGAAGTAAGGTATTGGGTACGGTTGCAGCGACTCAGTAACTAATTACAAGCCAAAAGTCGCTTTTACTTATTTTATAATTATAAGTAGAGAGAGACAAATTACCTGCTTTGTTTTTCATATGTCAAAAAATATAATTGGTGAACAAACTCTCTATTAAAAAGAGACAAAAATATCAGTTCAATTACTTCATAATAGTATTTGTCCTCTACAATTTCTTTACGCTAATCACGAATTTCTTGTCATCAAATTCGCTATAAACCCCATTTCAAATTACACGTCTTCGCACACAATCACCCCACATTATGTTGCAAAAAGGGCTATCGAGTAAGATATTCCACAACGATAGAGTTGACTCTGTACTGCCCAAATTATGTTACATTACAAATATTTGTTCGTAGACTTGAATGAAGACCATCCCGTCATGTCTACTAATTACTAAAAATAAAAGACTAATAAATATCTCATGTACTTTCTAAAACAATTGTATTTTCTACTTGAAAAATTCTTCTACTTTAAACGCGACTATTTACAACTCTAACAAGTAGGGGTGGGCATGAGATTGATTGGGTTGAGTCAGTTTTTGTCTCAACCCAAATTAAACTTAATATGATCGGTTTGATCGAAATTTAATCTAACTCAACCCTTTTAAAGATTGAAACCCAACACAACTCAACTCAATTAAGTATCAGTCGGGTTTGATTGAATTGGTCGGTTTGGGACAACTTGTCAACAAATATTAAAGTTATCCAATTTTCTATTATACTAAATTCGAATAGACAAGATTAAATAGTAAATAAATAAATAAAATTATATATTATCTTATTCAATCATCATTAACCGAGCCTACAAAGAACATATTGCATTTTATTTTTTATTTTTAAAGTATGCGGGTCAAGTTGGACGGATTTATTCGATTTTCATGGATTAACCCATAACTCTACCCAACCAAACCTACCTACACAACCAAAAACTCGAACCTACTTAAAAACAACAAAAAGATAAATCCAAACCGGTTGTGTTGGTTCCGTTTTGACGGGGTCGATAAAATTTTGCCCACCCCTGCTAACAAGCAAAATGTTTCCAACGTGGAAATTGAGATATGTTTCTTGGACAGGGACGTCAACACAGTAACAACCAGGAAAAAATCAATAACGAGTGGATTGTAGCGCGGGAGAGTCCAAAACTAAAAAAGGCACGAGTTGGTCAATTGAGACTCCAATGTAAGCCAAGATAATGAACAATAGGCCCGCGGTACAGAAGATGCCACGCACTGAAGGTAATCCTTTACTTTTTAGTTTTTACTTGACTTTATGGTTTAAAGTAGAGAGAAAAGATGTAAAGTAGGTTTTGGCGTTCACAAAATTTCAAAATATTAGGCAGCTTTAGAAAAAAAAAAAACTATGCCTCAATTTTCGGCTTTTCCTTCAAATACCAAATGATTCCAGGATCTCAAGAGACATTTAAGAAAAGATTACGACAGATTTTGATTATGTTTGGTCCCACGTTGGATTCAAGTTTGATTATTCTGTGATAATTGAACTAAATAATTATTCAGTGTCACTACTCCCGAGTCCCGACCCAAATCCAAAAGCGCACTCTCATATAAAGCTTACTTCTCCCGAACAATGTTTTGTTTGGTTCTTTTACTAATATACTATTATTTATTTGCTACTTCAAACAATAATTTACTAATAATTTATTACTAATTAAATAAGGGTAAACTAGAAATTTTTTTACAAAAATTGATTTTTCAATAATATTAAGGGCCTGTTTGGTATCAATTTTCATTTTCTACAGTAAATCAATTCTCATTTTCAACCACACATTCTTCAATAAAATAATATTTTTTATCACATCAATAATTTTTTCTTTTTTTTTAACCACACATTTCTCATCATATCACTATTCAAAATCAATTCTTCCCCCTCAAAATCCCTACCAAACACACTTTAAATAAGATATTTTAATCCGTTTGAAAAATAAAATCAGCATATGTAAATGAATGATGATTTGTGTACAATATATGGTTGACAAGGAATTTGACAATTTATATTAATTCAAATTCGAATGGGATGAAAAGTGTGTAGTGTTTAAAAACTGGTCACCCAACCTTCAACATGTAGCACATTGTCAAATTTGATGTCAAAAAAATTGTACTTGTAGCATGATTGTATATAAATAGGGTGAATGGAGTATAAAACTAAGGAATGGTGTAAAATTGTAGTTTCCTTCTCTCTCCCTCTCCCTCTCTCTCTCTCACTCTCTCTCTCTCATATTCTTATAATTTTTTTAAAATTTTTATGCACTTGTCTCTTTATATAATGCGATTTTTTTTTAAAAAATTATGCTATTGTTTGTGCAGATTAAAATCATATTTTTTTTTTTTGGCAAATTTTAATAATATTTGACGAAATGTGTGGTAAAAACGTTGTGAATCCAATAAAATAGATTATTAAAATTAATTATTGACTGTAACTTAAAATTTAATTGAATTTTAATTCAAATACTATATATTTTTATACTTCTAGGTGTCAAAAGTGATCAGTATTTTCTGTCCCTGTTATTTCGAATGTCAACAACAATCGACCCAATTATAGTTGCACCATTTAAAATAAAGCATCGTTGAAGACTTTAAAGTGTATAACGAGAAAAGAAACTTGAAAAAATACAAAAAGCCTTAGACCGAGTCCCACCATTTTGCTAAAAACGTAGCAAGAAAGAATTATAGTTACATCCGAGTTACGTGACCCTCCATTGTCACATTATCGAACAGGTGGGGATTGTTGGAAAAAATAATTTAGTTGACTACTTTTGGCATATTTTTAAGTGGGACTCGTTCATTCATTTTCGAAGATCAAAGTTGCTTTGTGTTTTTCTCTGTGAAAACATTGAGATCATATATGTATTTGCCAAAAATTATGTTCGGGTGAATAAGACATTGAAGCTCAAAATGATAAATTGGAAGATGTTAATGTGTTGGAGGGAAAACCTTTTAAAAGTTTGTCCCACATAGAAAGTTTACAAATATAAAGGCTACTTTGCATATGATTACACTTTGAAATGGTGTAATTATGATTTGAATTTGTGTACGGACTTGACCTACGCACATGAATGTTGGACTGAATATACCAAAATTGGTTGTGTCCAAGTTAATGGCTATAACTCTTGGCCTATTAATTCTCCATTACAGTCGATTTATGCAGTCATTTTTTTCTCAATTCTTTACTTCTTTACATACGATACGAATTTCTTTCTACTACACACAGTTTCCATTTCCTCATTTTCTCTCTAAAAAACGTTCCCTGCTTATGTCCAAAGTCTGGTTCCCTTTTACTTCTGTGTATTTCCACTTCCCGATTTTCTCTCTAAAAAAATTATTTGTTTATGTCCAAAGTCTGGTTTTCCGTTGTATCCTGGAGATAGAAGCTCGAACAAAACTTCAAACATTTATGATGATGGACGAATTTGTTTTAAAGACACTGCATAATACATATGCATCGATTTGCAAATTCCTTTTACCTTCATTGATTAATATATTACTACACTTTTATTTTCAATTTGTTCTTCTCCAGTATATGAAATATTATATTTTGCAAATTATTTTTCTAATCGATTTAGGGTTCCGTTTGATAGTACTTCTTGTAGAAGAGCTTGTTGATGAAATTACTCAATTTTTTCGAAAAACTCTTCTAATCAAAGTACTTTAGAAAATTACTTAAAACATATTTCAAATAAATTTTTACTCTTAGATTTTCACTTCAAAAGTCTTGCCAAAATGGTCATTAATATTAGAACAACTACCAAGCCGTAGAGCTCCAGTTTTTGTCACAAAAGCGCATATCACGAGACCTATACTCTCAGTAACGCCTTTGTTTGGTTTTTATTTTTTAAAACTCACTTTTTTCTTCAAATTTATTTTTAATTATATATGGCATGAGATTCACAATTTGTATCAAATTTTCAATTACACATTTCAATATTTTATTTTTTTGTCAAAATTTACTAAAAATTAAATTTTTATCTAAATTAAACTGTGGCATATGGCATGTTTGAGACGCTTTTTTTTTCTTTTTTGCTAAAAATACATTTTAGAATAGTAAATTGATGAAGAATGTGTGTAATATTATTTTATTAAAAAATATAAGATTAAAAAGAAAGGAGAGAAAAATATATTTTAAAAATAATGAGGACCAAACAAGCGCATGATAAAGTTTGATGTTTACGTCAGTATTATTACTTGCTTCAAGTTAAGGTACCACATTGAAAGCACCATTGACAAAAGTGTCGGATTAGTAAAATTAATTGAAGCCCCTAAACTTTATGGTATGTTTAAAATACCCCTAGACAAATTTTTTGTAGCAGGCGCTGAAGAAAAATTAAAATAAATATGAAAAAATAAAAGCGACAGAAAACAATTATCACGTTAGGGTATGCAAAATGTAAGTACGTACACCTCACGAACCAGTAGATGTAGAAGTAGAACTGACACACCAATTCAAAAATAAAAATATAAACGAAAAATCAGTGATTTCCCCACAAAAATTTCTTCTCACTTTCACGTGACAATTGACCCTGTTCTCTGCCAGCTGCTTCGCATTTCTTCGCCCCCATAACCCACCTCTATCCTCCGCCAGTGCCTCCGCCCATTTTCCTTCGAATGAAACAATTGAGAAGAACAAAAACAAGCCCCGATTGCTGCCACTTCCTCTTATTTTAACAATGGATCAATTCTTTCGTTTTTTCTTAATAGTTTTGATTCTTGGACGAAGCAGCGCCACCGGAAGCGGTGGCGATGGCACTGATCTTAACGTACTTGCTTCCCCTTCACCTGATGTAGTTTCCCTCCTCTCGTTCAAGTCGAAAGCGGACCTTGATAATAAGCTTCTCTACACTATTAATGAACGATTTGATTACTGTACATGGCAAGGCGTCAAATGTGCTCAAGGTCGTGTGGTGCGTTACACTGTGCAGGGTTTTGGCCTCCGGGGCACATTCCCCGCCGCTACCCTCACTCGTCTCGACCAGCTCCGAGTTCTGAGTCTGAAAAACAACTCTCTCACTGGCCCCCTACCGGATTTTTCCTCATTAACCAACCTGGAAAGTTTGTTTCTTGATAATAACTATTTTTCAGGAACATTTCCTCTCTCCCTTTTGTCCCATCACCTGCTTTTGATTATTGATTTGTCTCACAACAATTTTACCGGTTTGCTGCCGGAAACCCTGACGGTTTTGGACCGGTTGAGTTATCTCCGCCTTGATTCCAACCGGTTTTATGGGTCCATTCCTCCACTAAATCAAACTACGTTAAAGGTCTTAAACGTATCGAACAATAACCTTACCGGTCCTATACCTGTTACCCCTACTCTCAAAAAGTTCAAGATACATTCATTTTCAGAAAATCCCAATCTCTGCGGCGAGAATATCAACAAACCATGTCCCCCTTCGCCATTCTTTAACGTGACTTCAGGTGGTGGCGGCGCCGCAGCTTCACCGCCTGCACCGCTGCTGCAGAATGCTCAGTCACAGCAAGGATTAACTGCCCTTTCGCCTTCGTCTCAAATGAAGCATCACAAGAAAGTTGGAGTAGTCTTAGGCTTTGTTACCGGAGCTTTGATCCTAACAGCAGCAGTTTTGTGCCTCTTTGCTGTAATCAAAAAGCGGAAAGAAGAGAAAGAAGAAACCGAAGCAAAAGAAGAAGAATATTATGCTGATGCGACTACAAACAATAAAGGTCAAAGAGACACAACTTTTTCACTTCAAGATGAAAGTGCAAATGCTGAAAGTGAAATAAAGAAGATGAAAAGTCCAGAGAAACCACGGATAGCGAAAAATGGGAGCTTAATATTTTGTTCTGGGGAAGAAGAATCATACACTTTGGAACAATTAATGAGGGCATCAGCCGAATTGCTTGGGAGGGGTACAATTGGGACAACATATAAAGCCGCAATGGGCACTAATTTGTTAGTCTCTGTCAAGAGATTGGATGCATGTAAGACTGCCATTACAAGTGCTGAAGCATTTGAGCAGCAGATGGAGGCTGTTGGTGTATTGAGGCATCCCAATTTGGTTCCTATTAGAGCTTACTTTCAGGCTAAACAAGAAAGGTTGATCATTTTCGACTATCAGCCTAATGGCAGCCTCTTCAATCTCATTCACGGTGACCTCTCTAACTCTTCGCTTTTATCACAAATTGCAAATTTGATTTTACTAGTTTATTTCTCAAATTCGACTTATTGAGCTTAGATTAGGTAGCATTGTTAAGAGAAGTATTCTAAAAGTAGAACACAAACTTGATCAAACTCTTCGTTTGAGCTTTTGAACTCAGATAGAAGGAGAGGTAGCTCAATTCTTTGCATCTTATTCAAGAATTTTTGAGTAGGGTATTTTTCCTTTCACGGTCACGTGGGAGTTAGATGGATAGTGGTGGACCAGTGGAATTGAGATGGATTATGGTGAGGTTAGCCTAAAGACCTTGTTTTTTCTGGATGTGTATGGAGCTGCTGTATTCTAGTGGTTCAATTAGTCTTGTAGAGATTTTTCTTCTTGTGATTGGAAAATGGGTTCCACTGGCTAATACCGAAAATGGTGGTGGTGTTGAGAGTCTTGAGACACAGTCAAATTGATATGTATTGTTTGACACCATGAGAGTAACTTGCGTTGCTTTTGTAGGGTCAAAAGGTGATATGTCATTATACTTGTTAGTTTAGGTGCCCGCCATATGGATCATTGAATAAATTGAGTCAGCATTGCATCAGTCATATGACACAAGTAGGAATAGTATATAGCGTACAAAACCCACATCTACGGTGGGAGTCGTTGCAATATCTGCATAGGTGTAAACTGGGCCGGATCGGGTTGCCTAGATAGTAGCAGGCTGGACTGATCTGTCATTGAGATGGGGCCTAGCACAGACATCTATGAAAAATGCAGCCTATTGTGGCCCGGGCCACGGCCACGAGCCCAAACAGCTTTTTAATTTTTCATAATTCTTTTTGGTTAGATCAGAAGAAAAACAAATTTACTTTTTTCATTACAGCTCCCATGGGCTGCCTACCTTCTCTTCTTTCTATGTATATAATACTAATTGCAGTAGATATTTGAACTTATTATTTATGGGGTGTTTGATGCACATTATCGATAAGAAAATGCATTTTATGATGTGATGTGATGGAAAATATGTGGTTAAGAAATAAGGAAAATTTTAGAATTTGTGTGTAATATTATTTTATTGAAGTATGTGTCATGTGTGATTGAAAATGAGTTTTGAAAGAATAAATTTTTGTGAAAATGTATATCAAACAGGGGCTTAGTTGGATGTCACAAATTCACTTTTGACATGTTGTATCAGAAAGTATTTCTAGTCTCCAGATACGCCGAAGGAGACTAAAGAAAAGAATAGGGGAACTCTAGTAAAACAAAGAAAAAGAATCTTTTTATAATGTTTGATGCCAGCTAAATTTGGGAGTAATTAGTAGCATAGGATCTAAATTTGCTATTCAGATCCTGATTATTTGATATATATTCTTTCACATTCATGACATCTCCTATTTTTTTTAAACAGAATACTGTCTGAAAGAACTTCTTTTGGTTTGACTCGATAATCATATTTTGTAGTGATAGCAATTAGCTGTTAGCGCTACTTTTTGTCCTGGGTACAATATTGTGGAGAGCAAACTTCTCGCGCTGTAATTTGACAATCATACTGAGAGTCACAATTGTAACACTTTAAAAATTAGCACCAGAGTTGTTATCTTAAGCCTGGTGCACAGTGATGTTTTCTTTTGGGAAATTCTCTTTTGGAATGATATAAGTTCTGATAATGGTTTACAATTTTGTTAAGAGCAAATTTCAACTGTGCTATAGCAGTTTCCTTAAAATCTCGAGATGCCAAATATGCGTTCTGGTCCAATAAATCGTCTCAACTTCTGCCACTGGAATTGCAATTTCTTACTCTGCTTTCACATTTTCCTTCTCCTCTCACCATCTGTCCTCCTTGCTATATATTATGCAAGGAACTCGGAATTTTATTAAGAAAAAACAAAATTTGATCCAATGTCGTATTTGTAGAGGGAAAACCAAGTTTCTTGCTGACATTTTGATGCTTTTCACGTCAAGTTTCAGGAGATATGTCAATTTTTGAAACGAGTTATTGAATGTACTTGGAAAATCATATGGATATGCAGTGTTAGTGCATTGTTGTGTAGGAAACTAAAATGTTGTGATCATGTAGATTCATTTCTCAAGTTCTTTGAATGAATATTGAACTCAAGTTTTCAACATCTCTTGGTGTCGTAACAAGATCAATTCTGTATTTTATTTCTAATACCTCCTTTAAAATGTGCCTTTTAGGTTCAAGATCAAAGCGTGCAAAGCCTCTTCATTGGACGTCATGTTTGAAGATAGCAGAAGATGTAGCTCAGGGACTAGCCTACATCCACCAAGCATCGAAGTTCGTTCACGGAAATCTCAAATCGACCAATGTTTTATTGGGATCCGATTTTGAGGCCTGCATCACAGACTATTGCCTCGCCACTCTTGCAGACACATCCTCAGACGATAATCCTGATTCTGCAGGCTATAAGGCCCCTGAAATTCGCAAATTTTCAAGTCGAGCCACCGCCAAGTCTGATGTATATGCTTTTGGCATCCTCTTACTAGAACTTTTGACTGGAAAGCCACCAGCCCAGCATCCATTCCTCGCTCCTCCCGATATGCCAGATTGGGTTAGAGCAATGAGAGAAGATGATACTGAAGACGACACTCGACTCAGAATGCTGGTCGAGCTGGCTAGCATCTGTAGCTTGACTTCGCCCGAGCAAAGGCCAACTATGTGGCAAGTGTTGAAGATGATTACAAATATAAAGGAGATAATGGACGATACCACAAGGGATTCATAGAATGGATCTCCTCAAGCAAATTTCAAAACCCACTAAAAAAATTTTATGTAATTTTTTGCAGAACAGAGGTTAGTGATCGATTCTGTGCTCCAAATTTGTGATTTCGAGCAGATCCAATCATATTCTGCCTTGTAATTTTGTTGTACGAGGTAAATTATGCGAAAATTCATGAAATGTACCTCTGCCTAATTTAACGAATCCATTGATCATTCGCATATGACTTTGCATGTGGGAGACCATCTTGGGAAATCTCGACTTTTAAGCAAGATTTTGAGATTAATTATTGATTTTTGTCTTCTTGTGATTTGCAGACGTCAATCCATACCGAAATTAATGGGGAATTTTAGGAGTCACGCTTATAATTTTTAAAATTGGTATTTAGCACATAAGGTCCTTACATTTTACAATTATTGTGAAATTTGTCTTTACTTTTAAATTTTTGGCATTTTCATTCTTATTTTCGTCTTTTATTACGTAAAATGTCATTTTTATCAATTTTCTTAATTAAAAGCTGCGAAAGATGAATATACTATTTTGTTTAAATTACAAAAACAAATAAATAATAATAATTTTAAATATAGTCCCTTTTTTTAAAATGTACAAACGAGTCTCAAATAAATTATTAAAAGGGTAATTAACACGTAACGTTCCTACCTTTCACTAAAAAAGTCTCTAACTTTCATTTTTTGACATTTTCACTTTTATTTACCCATTCGATTGCTCAAACTATCATTTTTATCAATTTTCATGTAATTTCTCAATAAAAAGATGTGAAATAACGAATATACCCTCATATTTAAATAAAAAAATAAAGAAAATTATTTTTAAAATTTATAATTTTTAATAATTTATTTGGGACTCGTTTCTAATTTTTTCAATAATTTATTTGTGACTCGTTTGCACTTTTTAAAAAATTTAGGACTATGATTGCTATTAGTATTGAAAAGTTATTTTTTGTAATAATAATAATAATTAAGACTTATTTTTTTTCTGAACAAATACTCTCACGTCCCATTTATATAGGTCGACTTTTCTTATTTTCTTGTCTCATTTATATAGTCATTTTTTTTAATTGAGAAAGTATTTGTTTTGTTTGTTTATTAATATATCTTTATTTAATTTGCCTAATTACAACCAATTCCTTCCATTTAATCTTAAAATTGTACAGATTTTACTTTACTTTTTTGGAATTATCCAAACACATACACACATTTCCCACTTATTAACGGAAACACGAACAAAAGCGCACTATTTACAAATTACAATTAGTTGTGGATAATTAAATAAGGGTAAATAACATTTTTTTTTTTTGCATAAATTGTTTTTTTAATAATATTAAATAAAAAAAATTTAATTTGTGTGAAAAATAAAATCAACCAGGATGTTGGGTGGAAATTTCATTAACTAATGATATAATAAACGTTGGTCTCAAAGCAGCCGCAAAACTTCTCTTGCGAACAATCCGATGCTTTGAGCAAATCATCACGGCATCGCTATACAATCTCAACCGTCCGTTCACGGCATCAGCGTGATGCACTTGATAGATAAACAAATAAAACTCTCCTTTTAAAAGTCAGCCGCACTTTTAAAGGTTGTTGGAATTTGAGTATATCTCTGAAAAATTGTAGTAGCGAGAAAATTTTTGGAGAAGAATGTCTGGTGGTATTGCGCGCGGACGACTGGCGGAGGAACGCAAAGCCTGGCGCAAAAATCACCCTCACGTACGAGAAATTTATTTCTTAATAATCTTTGTTCGTGTATTATTAGGTTGATGTATTTTTTGGCGCAGGGTTTTGTGGCTAAGCCGGAGACACTTCCTGATTGCACAGTGAATTTGATGGTGTGGCACTGCACAATCCCTGGTAAACCAGGAGTGAGTATTTCAAAGATATTATTTCCCTTTTCACTTTTAATTTGAAAAACTATGCTTTTGATGAGCTGGGCTGTTTGACCAAGTAAACTTTTGGAGAATTTTAGGTTTTCTTGTAATAAGGAATCCTTTTTTATTTTGTGCAAATTGTTTAAAGATGGTTAATCACTAGGATAGTTTTTCTCAGGCTATTTTACAAGTAATGTTGAGTAGCCTTTTTATGGAATCCGTAAGAGCTGCTTTTGCCCTTTTTTATGGCTTTATGGAAACTTTCTTGCTTTTCATTGGTGAAGCACTAGGAGATCTGTTTGTAGGTTAGATACTGGCTCGTTTTTAAGTTTTATGTAATTCTATTTTACCGCTGATAGTTGAATGATTTCATGATAAACTTGCGACTGGAATTTTAAGAGGTTGGTTTTGGTCCAACCTAGTTTAATTCAGAACGTGTCACCTAGATAGCAGCCATATTTCATATTTAGATAACGGATAGCTTTTTGTTTCTAGTGAATTGGATGTTGCTTGACTTGATTCTGAAATGGAAAATGAACTGTTGAGAATTCCTGCCTTTTCTCCTCGATATCGTATGCATTTCGAAGTTTTCTTCTCTTTTGAACATACTATTACCAAGATCCCTCATGCGATACAGATGATGAACATTCTATCTTGGCTAGAGTGCCCAATTTGATGCATGTTGAACTTAAACATCCTCAATGTTAGACACATGTCGGACATGTGAAATTGCACCAAAGTTTGCAGATGATTTAGACAGATCTGATGAATAAGAAAGGAATGGTCATTTTTAGCTTTTTTATTTTGAGTTTCTTCGAATCCAGTCAGTTATTAGTTTTTTTATCTGATCTGATCTGATCTGATCATCCATCTGTAAGCCACTGATCTCATATTTTTCAAGTTACAAAAAATGATTTCTTCCAAAAGAAGTAAGATTAAGTAAATTGGAAACAAGCTGCTATTGCAAACATAGTTACTCTTTTGATTTATTGTAAAACTGTTGTCCAGCTTGGAAAACCCAATTGTCTGGAATATTGCCAGTGAACACTGCCATTTCCAATTGGCAATCGCCAGTGCCACAACTCCCATAGAGAATTTTCGTTGACTTCCTTTCGTGTTGCTTAATTGATCACTGGAGTGAGCTGAGTGAACAGGATGATTACTCCGTTCTGGCTCCTTCTCTTTTCCAATCGGATCAGGTAGGCGATTCCCAAATTTATGCAGCAGCATTTCAATGCTCAACCGTCAAAAGCCTCTCCAAAACTGGCGCCATCTTCTTTTCTGTGATATTCAATTTTTGTATATCTCCTTTCATTGATGTGATTCTCTATGCAAGCCACTACGAACCCCATTCGTACGTTCCTCCATAATTCCCAATCCCAGTTGTCTCCCATTTTGCTCAGTTATTTACCCAGGTCCCTTACCAATTGACAGAACCAAAGACAATCGATGGAATTCCCTACAATTGAGCAAAAAATAGGCAGCTGATGTTGTATTGTTTTGTATTGATGAACGGAAAGGAAACTTGTAGGTTTCATGTTTGTATTTATATAGATGAACTGAAAGAAAATTGTATTTGTATTGCTGTTGTATTGTATGAAACTGGAAAGAGCATTCTTTTTCATTCTCTCTCGCTAAAATTTTCCTATCAGTATTAATAGGACTAGTATTACTGAATAATGTAGATGATTTTTCTGTGTATTCAGTACTGTTGAAATGATTCTCATTTCTTTCTACATTTTCTTCACCAAATTCTTAATTCTTCTCTCTCTCTCTCTCTCTCTCTCTCTCTCTCTCTGTGGTTAACATTAAAAGTTCAATTTCCTTTTTTGAGCAGGTTTCATTAAGGTAGATACTATTTTCAACTGAAATTATGTAATCAATTTAAAGAGAAATAATATACTGTTTTGTGCACATATTAACACTTGCCAGTTTGATAAATATAGCATGAAGGTGTAAGCAAATTTTTATGAAAATGGACGAACCGAGCCAGCCGGTTCATTTTCATTACAAGTAAATTTTGGGTATTCTGAACTTAGAACTTTCCGAATTGTCGACTTCTTGGTTTTACCAATCAACTCGAAAATAGGACTTAGTATAGCTTCTTCACTTACACTGTCTTGATTGCTGTTGTATCTTGGTAGCAACTATTTTTAATCATGTGAACCTCTGCAGACTGATTGGGAGGGCGGCTATTACCCATTGACTATGAACTTCAGTGAAGATTATCCAAGCAAGCCACCGAAGTGTAAATTCCCTCAAGGTTTCTTTCATCCGAATGTTTATCCATCTGGAACTGTTTGCCTCTCAATTCTCAATGAAGATAGTGTAAGTATTCTCTGTATTGTGCTACCATTTTCATGTTGAGCAAATATTGACATTGTCTGTGATTAATTGCTCCCAATGGTTATGCTTGTTTTTTTTTTAAATACTAGGGGTGGCGACCAGCCATAACAGTGAAGCAAATTTTAGTTGGCGTTCAGGATCTGTTGGATCAGCCAAACCCTGCTGATCCAGCTCAAACTGAAGGGTATCACTTGTTCATTCAGGTAATAGAGCCTGACCTGAATTATTTGGAAATTAGAATACATTATCAGGAGTTTTGGCACAATCCTATTAGAATCAGTTTATCACATTGAGCCTCCAGTAGTTTTCCAATTGGTCGTGATGATGTGTAGAGCTAGTTTTCTTCGATTTTCTGCTTGCTGATTTTATTCCTCATTTTTTTTCCTAGTTTCTTGTTGGTTGGTTTTTTTGGGGTGGGGTGGGGTGTTGGAATTGGCTGTTGTGCAATTTGTACTATGATTTTGGTGCCTGCTGTCATAATTAGAAGTCTGATAAACCAAAAACATCAATTTATCACTTGTTCGTCTTCATTAATGTGGAAACCGACCATGTAGTTTTTCTTTTTTAGGAGTGTCTGCTTTTAACAAGCAGCTTTCTTGGATGATTTTTGCTGAAATAGCTTCCGTTTATATCGCTTGTAAAGGGGTCGATATAGCAAACTTATCAACTTCAACACGAGCCTGACCCTCCCATGTGTGCATGTGCGAAAAACCCAAACTGAATATAAGACAAAAGGCATGAATTTAAGTGAGGAAATCGTGGAGGAGAAGTGCTATGTTCAATAAGTAGAAAGGTAGTTTAGGAGTGATGTTTTCATTCAAGTACTGACTCAGTTTGAAACATGTGCAGGATGTTGTGGAATACAAGAGGAGGGTTCGTCAGCAGGCCAAGCAGTATCCTCCACTTGTCTGAATATGGAACGGTTCAGTTTTAAGTCATTGTTAGAACTTCTATTCAGACTTCTTTTTCGGGAAGTGTTCTATTTTGTGTGTGATGATGGATTAGCCAATAATTGGCGCGTGTTTTAGTGATGATTGAACTTTCATTGTGCATCGAGACTCCTACTTGAGTTGAGTTGCTATTGGTTTCTCAAAATTGTGTGAAATTACACTTGGATGAATGATTGGAATAATATAATTTGTCAGACTCTACGTATCACAGTGTCTTTTATAGCTAATATCATTTTGGATGCTTTCTTTTTGTGTACAAGTTGATATGTACCCATCTTTGTGAACATTTGACATTATTCTCGGACAACTCTAATCTTCCTCTTATCGATTAATTTTGAATTGAACGTAGTTTTTAGAACTATTGTAAGCGTTTATGCTCATGTGAAATATGGGTTGTTGTAACATAGCACGTACGTTGTCATTTATATGGTATGTGGATGTTCATAGATTGTAATTGGACTGCCAATAAAGCGAAGGTGGAATTGTTTTACAATGGAAAATAGTTGAAGTTTCATATTTGAGAAATGATGACTTATTTCACTATTGAAGTTGATCGTTATACAAGCATAAAATGTACTTACGCGAAATAGTTTAGTAGACTACTATAACATGAATATGCTCCCAAAGTTGGTCTTTGATAAAATGAAAAATATTATCGTTCATCCCATATATTCGTATATTTTCATTTTCAATTAGTAAATAAGTACATACGTGTGAAGGCCTGGTCAAAAGCCCCTAATTGCTTTTTGACTTTTTCACAAGTGAATAATTCCAAAGTGGCCTATTTGAGTTCAAAAGACAAAAAAACCCTTAAGTGAATAAAACAATACAAAAATGATTTGATTAAAAAGACAATACTATCATTTTAGTTAATAAATAAAAAACAATTTCCTAATTATCAATTTAAAATTATTTATTTCATTTTTTATACAAAAATCAAAACAAAAGGACATTTTTAAATTAAGTAAACAATATATATTTATTTAATTATATTTGAAAAATGAAAGATTAGTTTATAAATTATATTTAATTAAATAATTTTAAATTAATTAAAATATTGAAAGGGAAAAAAATAAGAATTTGCTGACACTTTAAAAAATAATATTTCATTTTCGTAATTATCAATTTGAAGTTATTTATTTCATTTTTTACATAAAAATTAGAATAAAAGGAAATTTTTAAACTTAAAGAATACAAATATTATTTAATTACACAATAATCATAAAAACAAAAAATGTCGGCCAGTTGGCTGGCCTATGTACCAACCCAATAGCTGGTTTAATAATAAAAAAGGTGGTCCAGCTATTAAAGGTGGGCCGACTGTTAGCCGGATTAATAATAAAAAAAAGGAGGGTTGGTTTTTTTGTGAAGAGGGAGAGAGTGGGGATGTTTTTGATTTTTACTTGTCCAAATTTATACTTTAATTTTTTTTTGAACATATTTACTGGTCAAAGGTCAAATAGGAATTATGGTATTTTCTTTGAGCCATTTGCAGGTATTTCCTCTATTTAAGAAGTGTTTGTAAATAGTTTAAATTATAAATAAATAAAAATATGTGATGGATAAGGTTCACCGAATAGTATAGATGGATTATGTGGGCAAAAAAAGTGAACGATGGTTTATAAATGTGAGCCAAAGATTGAGCCTTTCCTAATTAAATGGGCTTTCGAGATCGACCTGTTTTCACTGAAAACGATTACTATGCTCATCTGATTCACCACCGTACTACCAGCCAACTCCATCAGATACGGTGCTTGCCCCTCCCACCGTGGTGGCGCATCCACTTTACGTTCAGTCCCTTTTCATTGCCTACCTAATGGCTATGCTCCCTCACTCTATCCCCAGTCTTCCCATGATCAGCTACGCATGCCTCGCGAAATCTATACTCTCTTGCGGCCCCCTACCTCGTTGAATAACATGGTAGGCACGCAAAGGGAGAATCAGAAGCAATCATATTTTATGTGTATTTGAACTAAGGTCAAGTTGATATTTTTATTTATAATTTAGTAAGAAATTGAATTGCGAAACTAAGAACGGGGTGTTTAGTTAAACTAGACTCGACACTTTTCAATACTTCTGTAAGTTCTCAACAATGACTTGTAAGGAATAAAGGTGTGGTTTCTAGGATCAAATGAAATGAGTTTTACATAAATATTTTGTCAAAGTTGTTGATGAATTGTCTGTAACAATCAGGTACGGACCCATGATTATTCTTCAGGGGGGCGAGACATAATAACTAAAAAATAATTTTAAACAATAAAGATAATATTCAAAATGTAAATCCTTTTATACAATTGTTCCTTACGACTTCTCATACTTTGAAAACCCCGTATAATAGTCTCGTTAGTAATTTCATTAAATACATCTTTTTCAACGTACACAACTAAACTATCATTCATCCATAGGTCTCCAATCTGATTACGCAGTCGATTCTTCATAATATTCATAGTAGAAAATACTCTTTCAACTGTAGCAGTAGCAACCGAAAGAGTTAATCCTAAAGTCACAAGCATTTAAACTAACGGATACAGTTTATTTCTTTTGGTCACAATCAACTTCAATGCATGTTCACTAAGTCCCTTCATTTATCCAAACTCCTTGTTAGAGCGCATATCAACAATATAGTTTCGAAACTGATCATCAAGTGCCATAAGATCTACTTTTGAAAAATCTTTAGGATAATACTTAGCAAAACGAATTAATTTATCCTTGTCAAAAGTGGAGAATGAATCATCGGGGCATAAACATGCTAAACAAAGGAGTAACTTTGTACTTACCTCAGAAAAACGATTATTCAATTCTTGAAGTTGCATATCAATGACAGAATAATAAAAATCCAAATGGAAGCGATGAAAATTTGTAATTTCTTCAATATTACGCCTTGAACGACTTGGACGTACAAACACACTATCCATATCAGGAACATCAATATTATGCTGTTGACAAAAAGAAAGGACTTCATCCGAAAAAGAATCCCACTTATTGTCACTCATCTCTTGGAGTCTCTGTTTGCATACTGACACTAAATTCATGGCATTTATAATATCCTGATATTTTCTTTGTAATGCCTTAGATATTTCATTTGAAATCCCCAAAATGGTTCTCATGAGATGTAGATTAAACACAAACTCAAAGGACTACATTAAGTCCAATAAATTATCAGCCTCGCATCTTTGCTCACGTGTTGATCCATCAACCGAAATCATTTCAATGACATCAATTATAGGTGAGAACATCAAAATCAAACTAATCAAAGTACGATAATGCGATCCCCAACGTGTCTTACCAAAACGCACAATTATGACCCCGTCCACGTGAAATCTCATGATTACTGAATACTTCAGAAATTATAGCTTCTCGTTTCTTTCGAAGAATATCACAACGTTTAGAAGAAGCTCCAGCAATATTCACCATGCTAGAAACCAAATTAAAGAGTGACTAGACCTTCTTGTGCTTCTTTGCTATAGCTACAAGAGCTAATTGTAGTTAATCAGCAAAACAATGAATATAAAAGGCACTTGGATTCTCTTTCAAAATAAGTGTTTTCAGACCATTGAACTCACCTTGCATATTACTCGTCTCATCATAACCTTGACCTCTCATTCTAGATATATTCAATCCATATCTTGAAAATAATTTATCTATAGCCGCTTTGAGTGATAGAGCTGTAGTATTGGAAACATGTTCAATCCCAATAAAACGTTCAACCACATGTCCCATCTTATCCACATAACGTAAAACAACAGACATTTGATCTTTCACTGAGATATCTTGAGATTCATCAACTAAAATTGAAAAGATTGTATCATCAATATCTTTGATGATAACATCAATCGTTTCAACAGTTGCAACATTTACAGTATCCTTCTGAATTTTTGGTGACGTTAGTTTGTGATTTTTTGGAGCATTTTTCAAAGTGATGGCCTTAATCCTTTCATTATGATCAATTAGAAAGTTCAACTGTTCAAGAAAGTTACCTTGATTATTTGACTCATCACACTCATCATGACCACGAAAAGCTTGTCCTTGACGTAAAAGAAGTCGAGCACAATCAATGAATGCATTCAAACGAATTCGATATATACTCTAGGCTTGTTTTGACTGCTTGAAGAACACTGTCTCAATATGTTGCTCTTGATTCATCGAGGCTTCACAGTTGCTTCGGGTTTGATTATGTGCATTATGGACGTCTCCAACATGAACTCCAAGTCTATCCTTCTTTTTAAAATTTTGGAACCCTTTTTTTGCAAAAGCATCACCACCTCCTTGTTCTCCATTGTTTGGTTCGAAAAGATAACAATATAAATAAAATGCAGCATTCTTACTTATATTGTATTCTAACCAAACACCATATTCATTGAACCAAGCGGGAATGAATCGCCTTGATTTTGTAAGTGGTAACACATGACTCCGAAGCTGACACTGACCTCTCTGTAAGTATGCTCTTCTTATTTGATCTTGAAGATTCACATTGTAATCCATTATTGGAGTTCTTAATTCAAGATCCGTGGGAAGTTGTACAATATCAATATACTCAATACTTGCTTCCTTTGCTTCATCATTCTCTTGGGAAAAACGATTGTCATCAATACTTGCTTCCTTTGCTTCATCATTTTCTCCAATAGTAGCATCCTTAACCATTGATTCCTTTGTCTTGCCATTTTCCTCAATAGAAATTTCATCAATGCGTTGTTTCTTTGCCTCAACATTTTCTTCAATAGAATTTTGAGATATTCATTTAAAAAATTTCAACATATCTTCCTATAAATTAAACAAAGAATGCATAAATATACCATTAGTGAAATGGCAAAGGTAAGATAACAATGCTGATCATTAGTCATTAGTAGCTTCAATTTATTTTCCACAACTGGATTTCAATGGCGTGACTATTATACAAATACAATAAGGTTATCTACTTATCGAGCTTCCTGCTTCCTTCAAGTTTCATCAGTGAGGAAAACATGTAAAATCTACTTTCTTTTTATAAATCTACTCACAAAAGACAATAGATTAGGCTCCACTCCACAACTTCACACCATAGTCATTACTCATTACTCACATTCACCCGAACACTGTCCTCCTTAGTCCTCACTTAGGCATACTGAAGCCAATCACAATTCACAACCCTTGTTTTTATTAAAATCTAAATTCTATTAAAAGTGCATCAAGATTTATCATGTCTACTGTAACAGAACTTGACTTCAACTAGGAAAGCTCGCAAAAGTTCACTTATCAATTTCAGACTAAGATCAAACAGAAATTTAAAATATATTCTGCTCAGACTATTCAAGAAACTTGCACTGAATAAATTAGGTGTCTAAGTTCTAACTATCAGTCTTGGACTCTCATGAATTGATGCAAGGGAGAAACGAATTGATTTACAGCAGCGGCAGCGACTGATTCTGAACTTCGAAGGCCGCCAAAGGATTGACTTGTACTGCGAAGTGCGAATGCTCGCCCGAAAGAATCACGTCAGTTGCTGTCATCAGTCGAGAGAATTTAGGGAATTGGAAATGATTTCAATTAGGAATCAGAGGGAGGAACTGGGGGAAAAAGGGAAAGGGAATTGGATTTTGATCACTAGACGAGCTTGGGTTGGGTGGGCTTCTTTTTTTTTTTTTTTAAGAAATTTTTGTTTGGCCCAATTGGCGATAGAAGGCAATTTTATTTTTATTTTTTGTTTGCCCAGTCCCCCACTGGGCCCTTAATGGGTTCGCCCCTGGTAACAATCTAGATGGAGTTGGCATTTGAACGCATCTGTCACAGTGTACTGGTCCAAAGAGAACTGAGATATAACTTATATCATATGCCTTTTCAATCCAAGCATTAGCAACATGCATGTTCTTTTGTTTATAATGATGTATACATTAGGATTAGATCTTAAAATTAAGAGAAATGCTATTCATCCCCAGTGGGGATGCATCCCTAGTCTACGTATTTAACCAATTTAATTTCACATATCATTTAATGCCACATTAAGGTCACGTAAATTGGGGATGCATCCCCAGTGGGGATGAATAGCATTTTTCTAAAATTAATGCCGTAATTTGGATGATTCAATATTGCCTTGTTAGTGCCCTTTTCCTTCGGATGAAACCTATTTGGATGATGGGAAGTTTGGTGTGAACCTCTACTTGTTCTTTGAAAAAGGAAAACCCATACAATGAGGAGAGGAACAAGCTCCTTACCGCCTTATCGAAAAGAGCAGTGAAAGTGTAACGAAGACATCTAACAAAAGTGGGAAAGATGGAAGTTTTGAAAAGAATTCATTACATGCCACAGAAACTGCAACTAATCAGCAACTAAATTTCCTCTCATAAAAACATTAAGAACTTGAATATTATGATCTTCTATCAAATTTGGAGTCGTTTGAATGCTGTGGAACATAGTGACTTTTTCAGTCTTGAATTTTTAAATAGAAAATCTGCAATTAAAGTCACCAGCACTGTGCAAAGACCCCATTCGGTTGAATATATGAGAAACCAACTTGACTTTCCTTTCTCCAGCGCTGTAAGCCTGTAATCACACTGTGAAGTTCGTTATCGAATCAAGTACATGTTATGTGGATTTTTATGATATATGCCTACTAATTGAGGACAACTATGAATGGCTTTTGATATAGAATGTTCTTATCAGGGGATGGTGTGTGACCTTTAAAAGGGTTCTACCTTATACATTGATCTTTCAAACAAAGCTCTTAAGATTAGGACCTGAATTTTCATTTCTTTTTTCCTGTGCTTTCATGATTTTAACCATCAGATAGTGAACGATAAGGATAAGAAAAGAGGATGAAAGGATCTCTTTCTGCTGCTATTTCGAAGATTAATGTTGTTGGTAGGATTTCTGCTTTATTCTTAGTTATGCAATGTGTATAAGATTGTCTCTTCTTAGAAATCCCTTTATTGACTATTATTTAGAATACTTTATCCCTTTTATCTATTCATGCTTTATTGCCTGTTAAGATTATGCTGCTGGTCACATGGTCTTTGTCAGTTCTCTTTTAAGGTTCTATCTAGTTAGTAGTCACATGGAGGACACATTATTCTAAGAGCTCACATCACATTGCACATGTTTTGCACGCTTGGGCACTAGCAGGTATTGGATGTTCACATCCTTGGATTGGGACGACTTACAACTGAAAGTAGGTTCTCCGGATCGATATACGATTCAATGGAGATTTTGAGCTAATCCGATAGTTTGCACAGTTCGGGACCTAGTTTGGTTCGTCACATGAACTGGACGGGATAATTCTGCTATACACCCATACAAAGGTCATCTGCACTACTTTAAGTGAATTTCTATTGCTTGGAAGTGATTCCCTCGATAATTATATTGAACTTCCTTTAAATGATTACTTCTGGCTGAAAGGTTTATGGCCAAGCAGAAGCACTTGTACCCTATCCTCTGAAGTTAAGAGTAATTTTTTTAGTCTACTATACATAACATAGTATCTGGCTCTTCGTCTAATTTTTCTTTATTTTCTCATGATACAGTCTTGGAAATGTTGATGGAGCAGTGAATAAGGCTGCGACAAAATTGGTATTTTTTTCCATTCAAATTAACATTTTAATTATTTAATAGTTTGATATATATTTTATGCTTCAACAATTATCTTTATCTTCGTTTTTGTTGCTTATATTTGGTATTATCTTTATGCTCGTTCTGTCGTTCAAACTCTTTTTACGTGTAAAACACAAAGAGCTTATACACAACCAAGCTCGTGAAGTTTTGAAAAGGAAGAGTTGATCCCAGCGTTTTCAAGGTTTCCCTTAACGTGTGAAGACTAGAGAAGTTTAATAAATTATTTTCCTGCTTTGGCCTCCTTTAGATGTCGTGGGGTTCTAAAATTGAAGGAGCCGACCATTTATGGATCTCCTGTTACATTTGTCAACTTTCAGGTGTGCTATTGCTCCTTGTTTTTTCAAAGAGTAATGTACTACTGTTATTCGTAGTCGTTCATTACGACAGTTATCCTATGTGGCATATAAATGATATACATCAAATAACCATCTATCGTGTATATGCTACGTAGAACGACTGTCGTAATGAGCGATTGCGGATAACATTATTATTTTTCAAATTAGTACAAGTCAATGAACTATAGTATGTTATTTTACTAAAAATGTTGAATGTTTTTTTATGACTTATCTTTCTTGCATTGGTTCAACGTATTCCTTCTTTTTTGTGGAAGCTGGAAAAGTGGACTTAAATGTGCTTGAAAAATTGGCTAATATGGTCAAACCATTAGTGGCAAAGAATCGCCTTTTCGGTTAGACATTGTTCTTGGAAGTCTTTGTTAGGGCTAAGAATTTGGAGTCTTCTTGGGAACCGCCATTTTTGGACTGACTCAAGACCCGAATAACACAAGGTTCGCTACGGTAGGTAAATAAATTGATTGGTGCTCATTGATTTTGTTTCTAAGGCCATGTTTGATAGCCTAGAAAATGGGTGGAAAAAAGAAAATGTTTTTCAATTTTAGTCAATTAAGGCTGTTTGATAACCCAAATTTGTCTGATTTTTGTTTTTCCCACATTTTTCTAGGTACAATCCTTTGATACATATTTACTTGATTTTATTTTCCCACCTATTAGGTGGGAAAGCAATTTCCACATTTTTTTTTAAGCAATGGCAACAAATTTTATATTCCATTGTAAAAAGAATTTTCACTTTTGTTGACAAATTCCAAGCAAAACAAAGTCAAACGAATGTTATTCGGTATGGTAATTTTTTATAATTAAAAATTTTATTTTTTTATTTTTTTGGTAATTAGAACTAATTCTAGACGCAATGGTAGAAAAAATTATCACTTTAATTGACAATTTTCATAAAAAAAGAAGTCAAACGGACACCAAACTTTCAACATTTTCCAGGTGGAAAATTATACTAATCAAACACAATTAATTACAATTCTCAATAAAACAAATTTTAGGCAATTCAATTCTCAGTAAAACATTTTCTTTCTACCCATTTTCCACATTTGCAATCTAACAGATACTAAAAGTATTTTTTTCCCTTGAAATCCGAGCATATTTGGGAGTGTTTAAAACTATTTAAATTATGAATATATAGAAATGAGGTGGTTTCTTTACCATGGGAAAGTACTCAATTATGGTTTCTTCATTGTCAAGATGAAGTGGTTATATGTAGTTAAATATTGTCAACTTTATTAACTCCTGCCCACAATAAGAAATTTTATCTTGTTCACTTAGAGAGAACCTTACTTACGATTCTTACATTTGGAGAGAACCATAAGATTCTCCTGCCACATCAGTAAGCGGGCAATCTCAGCGGGCAAGAGAACAATTTCGTTAGTATGCAATATTGAGCGCATGTTTGGTATTGATTTAAATTAAATTTTAATCTAAGTTAAAGTCAAATAATCAATATTAACCACATATTTTATTGATCACACAACTTTTTAACCACGCATTTCAAAAACTTTTATTAAAATCTACTAAAAATCTAATTTAAATCCCAACCGAACATGGGCTGAATAAGATTCATGTTGATCGACTAGAGTCAAGATTGGCCATTTACTTGAGTAACAACGAAATATGTAAAATATGTAGGATTAAGGAGGCTTCAAAGACTCCAAATTGGATTTGTCATTAGTTAGCGTAATGGTGTTAGTCTTCTGCACTATCCGACATTTGTACTCACTAGTCAAAGTTGCTCGTTATTTTGAAATGCTTTATGCGTGTTGTAATAGTAATATTTGATATAAATTTGTTTTGGGGATTTAGCGAGTCTCAAGCGAACTAAAGAAAGTAAAATTTAGGATATAAATTTAAGAAAATGAAATTGTACTCTCAAAACTCAACTTTTCTAACTCAAAGGGAGTATTAATTTATCAATAAATGTACAATTTATTAATTTATCGATAAATTAATATCTATTAATTTATAGAATATATTGTGTTTTTCTGGCTTGTATTATATTTTACTATAATGCATGTAAAAAAATTGAAAAAATGGTGAATTTAAAATTTAATGTGTAAGTGCACAAAAATGCACATACATATACATACATAAAAGAGGAAACATTGATATACATGTATTGACTTCAAATTTTAATATTTTGAAAGATTATTTCATGTACACATGAAACATATTTTTTACGGTCGTAACCTTAAATAATTACTTTATACAAAATTGAAAAAAAAAATCCAATGTAGTATATGCATTGCAAAAAATTAGAGATCAAGTTGAGTTTGATTTGGATGCAATGAAAAGCAAAAGACTTTAGATGCATATTTTGATAAAAAAAAATAGGTAAATTGAAAAAAGTGTTTTAATTTATATTAGTATGAATTTAAGTAGTTATTATTTTATATATTCGTTGAGTCTTAAAGGATCTAAAAAAGATTATCTTATACATTTAGCCGTGTTATTAATTTAGTACATTACTCTAAGCTGAGACCAAATAATTTTATTATTTAAACGAGATTATTAATTTATTGAATATTCTTTTATCAAGGTTCTACTGTACAAATGAGCAACCATTTTATACTACATTTGGTACATAAAAAATTACTTTCTAATACATGAATTTAAATACCCATTAAAATTCCTAAATATATGAATATAAATAAATTCATTTATAATAACTCTAGAATTATGTAGATCAAGATTCATCAAGTCTAATTAATGTGAATGTTACTACATCCGTCCCATTTATATAGGTTGAATTTTCTTATTTTTTTTTATCTCAATTATATAGTCATATTTCTTTATTGAGAATGTTTTGTTTTGTTCATCTGCTAATATACATTTATTTAATTTGCTTAGTTATAACTAATTTTTCTCATTTAATCTTGAAATTGTACAAAAATTATTTTTTCGACAATAATTTCCTACTGGTTGTTAATAATTAAATAAGGGTAAATTAGGAAAGTTTATGGTAAAAATTGCTTTTTAAATAACATTAAATAAAAATTTTAATCCGTGTGAAAAATAAAATTGGCATATATAAATGAGACGAAATGAGTAATTAATTGAGAATTAATAACACAAAATTCATATATAAAAAGATTTTTGTAGTATTTATTATACATTGAAAAACGAAAAATTAAGTTATTATTGAAATAACTGAATTGTAGTAGAATTAAAATCGTCCAAAAAAAATTGATGCTTAAAGATTTCTAAATTTTTTTAATCATTCTTTCTAGGAAGCATCGCATCGAGTTCGTCAAGCAGCAGTGAAATTTATTGTAGTGCCATTGTTTTCTTCACCCACTTCTTGACCTTTTTTGCTTTACATATAATATATAATTAACTGGACGGCCCTATTAAATAACCGTTCTTTACAAATGAGATGTGAAAATTATGAGTAATGCTCGGCACTATTGGTGTTAAAATATCAGTATAATTATCATTAATGTGACGTTAAATAAAAAGTATAATTAAATTAATCACTTAATTCTACCTTTCATTAAATTTATCATGTAGCGTCATCTATACTGATATTGTAGTATCAATGTTAGATAACATTATTCGAAAATTATAGATGTCTTAATCCTAAACTTTTATCAATTAATTAAGGAACAGTTAAGTATTAAACGCGGTTTAAACATTCTCCATTTATCTTACAAACTCACGACACCACAAAAAATATGTGGTGTCAGATTGCATAAACGAAGTATTTATTGACTTGGAAGACTTTGTGGAAGCATAGGTTGTCTGAAAAGTAAACCAAATTCGTGCAGAATTATCCCGTTCAATTTTTTTTGGAAGCATGTTGGAATGGACTTGTAGTTTGATGATGATATTTGTTGATTCGGTTCTTGATCAATAGATCCCGGTTTCACTCACGTTCACATATATAGCTTATGTACACTTGGGCAATCCGTAAATAGCATATAACCTTCTACGATGATGGGGGAGAGGGTCACAAACACTCCGACGATCATATCAATAAACTTACATATATGTATTTGGATGTGGAATGGACAAAAGATGTGAGTCACCATGGTCTCTGGGCATCGAGGATGTATGTAGAATAACAAGAGAGCAATAATACCATGGGCGTGTAATATTGATTACCTTCCAATGAAACTAAGGGTGTGAAGTGAGTATTGTTGGATGAATTGGCACGTGTACTCATCTTAACGATCGAGGTGCATCATCATAGGTGTCACTTCTGTAGTCCTAAGTTACGGGGTATTTAATGAATCTGAAAAATAGTCCCCTTGTAACCTAAGCATACTGTCTAAAAAATAGATTGACAAGTTAACTAAGAGACGTCTGCTGCAGAGATTTACATCGATCATTCACTTAAAAGATCTTGTACAAAAGGTCAATTAGAAGAGGTAAAGCGAGAAGATGCATCCTCATGCCGAGAGGCTAGTTGTTTTCGTTCTACAACGAGTATTAGCTTTATACATGACACTTTGACTCAGGTGATGCATCACTTCGACTACCTATGTTTGATGGCCTCGATTAGATCAGGTAGGATAGTGACATGGAGTGTGAGCCCGTGTTGGGTACCTCGCCTTGCTTGTAGAGGGACGACCTTATGCATGACACTTTGAATGAAGTGGCGCATCACTTTGACTGTCTATGTCTGATGGTTTGGTTAGGTCAGGTAGGATACTTATGTGGAGTACAGGGCTAATTTGGTTTGCTAGCTGGTGCACATGGCCAATTCTTGGAGCATCATTGGATGAGGCGCAACAATAGTTCTCCAAGTACAAATATGAATATTTATATAATTTGTAGACTTTAGGTTAAGGGTGAAGTACGTTACTCGTGATATGGAGCGTGATACGAATATGTTCGTTGTTGAAGAAGTGATACTTTTGACATGGAGTGTTCTGTCTTTGCTGAGACCATATTGGTATGTGACAATTTGCTTGGTCGTGAGGAGGCACAACACAGTAGTCACCCCAAGTTCAAGTATAAATATTTATATAATGCGTAGATTTATGTTATTGATGATATGTTGTTGCTTTGTGTGATAGCTATGCAAACGTAGATGGTGCTGAGAGAGGTTCTTGCTTAGTTAATTTAGGTATCCATGTGGCCGATACTTGGAGTCTTGTCGGATGAGACGTAATATTATTTGTAAGTTGTGATTTTAAATAGTAGTCCATGTGGTATTAAGGCCATTGTTGCATTTTTCGAATCTTTGATAAATTAAAATGCATCACAATTTATTGTCATATGTTCAGCTATTTGTAAGCACGTCTTAGAAGAATCACGACTGTACAAATAAATTCCATTTTGTGACCAAAATGTGTAATAAAGTGTTCCAACCTCGATTTAGATGTCACGAAGTGACACTAAATGAACAATACAATTAAATGAATTGCATAATTCTACATTTAATTAATGTTAGTGTCACATAAACTAACATTGCAATACAATGATGCTTATAGTATTATTTGATCGAAATTGTGTCATCTGCGCGTGTAAAACCCATATTTAATGTTTGTTTGAGCGTTATATAATGCATTTTGAAATAGTAGATTGAAAGAGAATGTGTGATTAAAAAATAAGAAAAAAATTTGAATTTCCGTGTAATATTCTTTTATTAAAAAATATGTGACTAAAAAGATGATGACGAAAAATGTATTTTAAGAATAACGGGGATCAAACGAGGGCATTAAAAAAATAGAATAAGCTATATTGTAAATAATATATATAATTTCATCTCAAAAATAGTGGAACCCACAGCTTAAAATCTGTGTGGTCTTATTTGCCAAACTATCATTGAAGGCTTGATTGAAGCAGTGGAAATTAAAGACTTGATTGCAAAACTTTACTAATATTCCAATAAAAGTAGTGCTGCTGAAACGTAAAAATTATTCCTTCTCTTTGTTCACCGAATTTCAATAAATTCTTCCAAATATCTAATTTGATGTTCGATATGTTCTATTCAATTTCATTTTATTTTATTTTTATCTTGTTTTACTGATATTGTAACTGTTAAATTATTTCTTCTTTAATATTGTATTGTTTTATCTAAATTAATGTGACAATTTTATCCTGCAAATTTTACCCTAAATGAAACATGAGAGGACATCCAACATGTATAATCCTCACTATAACAAAAAGTCCTTTTTAAAAATAAATAAAATTTATAGACTATTTTAGTCTGTAGTAAATTCATCTGATTATAATTATTTTTCATTATGTTCGATGTATTATTACTTTTTTTAACAGTTCTCTTCAAATTGCATCGGAACTAGATACTTGTTAGAAATGAAATGTAAATAGTGGTTTTCATCCTAACTTGGACGTTTTAAGAAAATTTTGTCATGGGTTTTGCATATGTCATAGCTTAGGTTCCATAATCCATTATAGTTAGTGAAAATAAGTAGTAGAATTGTAGGTGGTCCTCTAGGGTGTAGCAATCAATCAATTTCGTTTTAATTAATAAAAAATTTCAATGTTGAAGCTTGAAGGAGATGCAAAGTCAAGTCACCGACCAAACCCTCCATTTTCCTATCACCAAATCATACGAATAGAAACCAAACCAATAACAATAACAATAATAACTAATAATAATAATTTTCTTCAAATTGATTAACAGTTTTTTAATCAATTTCTACCACATTACCCTCTTATAATTGACAACCAAATTGAGCAATATAAAATTTTCAAGAACTTAAGGACGTGTTTGGGAACGATTAAAATCAACAAGAAATGGGTTTTTGGACCCTTTTTTTCCAAACTTGTTGCAGTGCCATGACACGAGTCAAATATTATGGCAGCAACGGCTATAATTTTGCTGATAACGGCTATAATTTTGCTGATAATCGTTCACAGGCACGCCTTAAGTATTCTTGCCGATATTAAAGGTAAAATTTGATATGGTTTAATTATAAAATCATAGTCGATAAATAAAAGTTCGAATGATTTTACGATATGAGCATTGTTTTGGAGAGAGACTTGATGAAATAGACAAAGATTCCATGAAACTTCACTATAGCTCAAGAATGGGTTTGTACCTTCCCTGTACAGCTTAGTTGGAAGGCAAACCATGCCTTCTTTCGTGAAATTTGATTAATCGTTGAGATGTCAGTATATAAAAGTTAAATTTCAACATTGCGTGAAGACCTATTTGGTAAGGATTTGTTTATAAGCACGCTTGGGAAGAATTTAAATAGATATAATTGAGTGGTAGATGAATGAATAGTACATATAAATTATTCGAAACGTATAAATAAAAAAGTGATTTGAACATGTATAAACGGGAACCAAACATAGGTTAAGATTTAGAATGAAATCTTCATAATTGATATCATGGTTTCGAAACTCGAACAAACAATTTAATCTATCAAAAATTCGAATAAATTGTTAAATTTTAATGGAGTACTAATATTAGTGAGCACCATTTATCGAGATTGACTGCTTCATTCCTCATCCCGACAATATTTAGATCTTTTTTTCCTTTTCATTCTTCGAGACAAACAAAGGTTTGGCAATTTGCGTCGGATGGAGAGAGAAAATATAAAAGCATCTGTGTCTGCAAGCTATCATATTCATATACAAACATGGCGGCCAATTACTAAATTTTTTATTGCGAGGTAACGCCGACCTCCTTTTTCTCTCTCTTCCTCTCTATTTATTAATATAAAGAAGGAAAAAAAAAGGGCAAATGACGTTATAAATATAGACCGAACAAATCTATAAGTATTGTAGAGAGAGAGAGGAAAATTTGTTGGTAGAGAGAGAGAGAGAGAGAGAGAGAGAGAGAGGGGGAGGGATTTGTCGGTGTTTGATTTCCTCGCTAAATAGCTTTCGAGAAGAACAACGTGGCTGCAAACCCAGATGACAAGAACCTTAATACGCAGGCTGTTTGTTGAAGCAACGTCACAATTGCACCACATCGCTGCTGTACGCATGCTTCCCGTTTCTCTCTGTTGTTTCTTGAATACTCCGTCTTAATTTATTCAATTATACACAATCAACCTCTTATTATAATTTACAGAGAAATTTAGAGAGGGAGAGAGGAGAGAAATGGAGGGCTGTGGGGCTGCAGTTGATGCTGGTGCTGTGGGCCACCGCCATGTGAGGGCGGTGGCGGGGACTAGGAGGAGGAGCCAGAAGCCGTACAAAGGCATAAGGATGCGCAAGTGGGGAAAGTGGGTTGCGGAAATTAGAGAGCCTAATAAAAGATCAAGAATCTGGTTGGGATCTTACTCCACCGCTGAGGCGGCTGCTAAAGCCTATGACACGGCGGTGTACTATCTCCGTGGCCCCACCGCCAAACTCAACTTCCCTGATGAAATCTCTGCCGTAGAGCCAAAAGACCTCTCCGCAGCCGCTATAAGGGAAAAGGCGGCGGAAGTCGGCGCCCGAGTTGATGCACTCTATACTAACAATTTCTCTGCTGCTGGTAAATTTGGACAAGAGGAGCATGCAAACAAATCCCTCAAACCTTCTTGGTTTCAAGAGATTGTTGATCTCAACAAGAAGCCCGAGCCCGAAGATTCAGATGTTGATTATTGGTGAAGATGATGATAGAAAATCAACTAGAAGTATTTTTATTTTTATCGTTTCTTATTTTTATCTCTGGGCTCTGTGCCGGTAAAAAAAAAAGAACCCCCAGTCCTAGTTTTGTTTAATATTAATGTATATATTTAGCTTTTCTTAATTTCCTCGTTTGTTTTATCCAAATTGGCAATTTGATCGTACGTGAGCATGTCGTGCTTCAAAAGTTTTTTAATTATTGAGGAGACAGTGAGTGTTTCGTGGTGGCGGGCGTGGGCGGTGGATCCAAGTGCGGTGGTGGTAGTAGAGGGTGGGGGGACAACAAGGGGCCTAACATTGCTCGAGTTTGGTGCAAGTGGCTGTTTTGTAAGTTGAGAAAGTCAATAAGATTTTATATTTACTCAATGTTTGGTCCCATTAAATTTTAATTCATTTTTTTCTCTCTTCTAATCAATTAAGTATTTTCTCAATAAAATAATATTACGTATAAATTCAAAAATTCTCATTACTTTTTAACCACACATTCTCTAAAAATCATTATTCCAAAATCATTTTTTTCCGAAGCTCAAACAAGGGCTTAGCCGCTTAGGTATTTTCCTGGTTCTTCACTGTTGCAGATGACTAGAATTGTGGGCGCCACGGTGATGAGAGAGAGAGGGAAACTCCACTATCAAAATCACCTATAATTAGAGCTCTCAACTTGCAAAATCATGGCCCAGTTTACATATTTTATTGGGGGACGCAGGCACTGCACAGTCGTTTTTATATTTGTTTGTGTTACATGAAGCTTTGAATTTGTGAATTGAATTTTTTCTATCAACTTCAGTTTATGTCAATTATATTAAGTTCCGTTTGATTGTAAGAGTGAAATTTGGATGAATAGAAAATAAATTCCAGAAAATTGAATTGTCTAGAATTATTTTATTAAAAATTATCAATTAATTATTTTTTATTGATATAATTTTCCACGTGGAAAATATTTAAATTTTGGATCTTTTAGTATTCGTTTAGCTTTGTTTTTTTATGAAAATTTCCATTAATGGGAAATATTTTTTTACAATTAGTGATAAATTTTGTGTCCATTGACAAAAAAATAAAAAATTTCCCACCTAAATAATGGGAAAATGATTTCCTTCAATTGGTGCACCTGTTGGGGGTGGATGGAATTAGTTTTCCATGGCAAACAAAATCCATCGAACAACCATTTCCATGAAAAATGCAAAACAATTTCCATTTTCCATGAAAAAAAGGGGCTATCAAACACGGCCTTAGATAATTCGAGGTAAATCTGTGTCTTGATTCATCGTATCAATGTACTGCACTTGTTAGCTAATTGAATCACATGATAGTTTAGCCATTTCCATCGAGCTCAAACTTTTTATTCTTGACCTTATATTTTTTGCCCGTGGGAAGTACAAGATCACTCCAAGAGCGCATTTAGCATTCAAGGATCATGTTGAAATCAACAAGTACTTGCAAATAATCACAATGGTAGAATAGAAACATTAAATTAACAACTCAGTAAGAAATAAGATTTTGTATGCAAGCTCAATACTTTCAGTATTTGCTGGTCGTCATCACATCATACCACGGTGTAAATGGTATTGGACTACATGGGGTCAGACAAAAAATATGGCTATTCAAATTGAAAACCCCATAAAGTCAATTTCAAAATAAGATGGTAGTACAACCTCTACAGCAAACCACAGCAATCATTTTGTAGCTCAACCACCCAACAAATTTTTAAATGAACATGAATGGAAGAAATTGTGTAATAGATGTTGATGCAAGTGCCAAATGATCTGCATAAAGTCAATGAAACAAAATAGAATAATATTATTTGTATATAAGTAGTTAAATAATGATTTACATACAGATGAGTCGTCAAAAAAGAGTAGGGAAGTTTTTCTTTTTTATTTGGTTGAAGAATTTTTTTATCCAATCATATATCATCACATCATGTGTATATAAACCATTATATAAAACCTATTATGTACATGTAACACACTGAACAAAACATGTATGATAGTCAATGTAAACTCCATACACTTGTGGTCTCTTTTGGGTTGTCTTCTACATTTGGCCAATCTGTCAGGAGTCTACGAGCACCAACTGGGGAAACTATCTTGCCAAATCAACGTGCATCTATATGCTTTTGTAGCTGAACAAATTCAGAATTGTATAATCAGCAGTATGGCTCTTGCAACATTTCCAATAAATCCAACCTTCATAACTAAAACAATTAGCAAATCAGGCAAAAGGTGAAATTTAAGTCGAAAGGAAAAACGGAAATATGCAAATAAAGCAATAAAATGGCTAAACCAGCTTACCTTCGCGGCTTCGCCCTCCACAATAAAAAAATTCGCTTGACTAGCAATCTGACAATTAATAAGATACATTTTTAATCCTACGGCTGTTTCTATATTAAGGGGGTGTTTGGTAGTTAATTCTCAAATCAATTCTCATTTTCAACCACACATTCTTCAATAAAATAATATTTTCCATCACATCAATAATTTTTTCTTTTTTTTCAACCACACATTTCCTATCATATCACTATTCAAAAATCAAATTTTCTCCCAAAAATCCCTACCAAACAAGCTCTAAGTATATTGGTTGTTTCTATATTAAGTAT
Source organism: Fraxinus americana (assembly GCA_035079005.1). NCBI lineage: Eukaryota > Viridiplantae > Streptophyta > Magnoliopsida > Lamiales > Oleaceae > Fraxinus > Fraxinus americana. The sequence continues at coordinate 34,162,749 of CM068712.1, forward strand.
ATAAAACGGAAACTGCAATGGTATGCTAAAATCACGAAAAAAGTAACAAACTAGCAGCATCCTTAAGTTCGGTGGATTCACGAACCACTGCTGAAGCTGGCGTCATCAAATCACCAAGCACTTTTACATTGGTCTTACTACACAACTTCTATACTTAATTGTGAAGTGATTATTATGAGTCAGAGACATGGGAACTATCAGATTCTAAAAAGACGTTTCTGTCATCAGCAGCATGTTCCTCCAAGTGTGAGCATGCACGAGAGAGAATGCCTGTCATGGTTATTCAGCATTGAAGACACGAGAATTAAATTGGATGGCTGTGAAAAGAGGCATTTGTCATCAGCAGCATGAACATGGGAGCTTCCATGCATGTGCCACAAAGAAATAGGGTATGCAATCAACTCCCCTCCACTTTTCGAATCTAGTATTATTTTTCGAGTAACAACTACTTCATAGTAGTTACATTGAGACCCTAAGATAGCACAATGTTATATATGTAGACAACCATTTCATTCCTCAATTTAGCACTCTCTTTGGCAGCATCAACGTACACAAGACAAAAGAGTTTCCGTCATCAGCCGCTGCCATACATACATGGAACCTTGACTACAAGCGAGCAAGAGAGTGAAAAAGTTATTCAGTTACAGAATCCAACATGGAATGTGATTGGACATTTGAAAAAACAAAAATATTTTCGGTCATTAGCAGCCTATACACGTATGCATGTGCAGAGAGAGAAAGAGATGCAATCCATTTCCAATTTAGTAGAATCTTTCAGGAATAAATACATCATAACATTCAATAAGCAGATGCCAAGATAACAAAAAATTGTTTCAAACATAGATAAGAAAGTTATTCCTCATCAGTACCTTTTTTGGTTGCACCTTCAGCTCAAAACTGATCCTGTGAGATACTAACAATGGGACAGTTCCACTCCAGCAGCATTTTCAATTCCCTCCAATCTATTTCAAAATAATTAAGAGTGTTTCTTTCAGAACAAATAGAAATATAAATGCATCAGGTATATACCCAAGAATGACAGGTTTTACTTTCCAAATAGGATCAAAGTGTAAGCAAGAAAAAATAATTTCCGTAAGGGTCTACAATTCAATGCTAAGGTAGCTTCCCATAAACCAAAAGTTAATAGAACAAGCCTAGTAATAGTGGTTTAAGCTTACCACTGCCATCATCGACAAAAAGGCACCAATATTTCATATCGGTTAGCAATCTGACAATTAATAACAAGATACATCTTCAGCCCTATGATTGCTATATTAAGAGCTTGTTTGGTAGGGATTTTTGGGGGAAGAATTGATTTTTGAATAGTGATATGATGGGAAATGTGTGATTGAAAAAGAAGAAAAAATTATTAATGTGATGGAAAATATTATTTTATTGAAGAATGTGTCGTTGAAAATGAGAATTGATTTACTGTAGAATCAAAAAATAAAAAACAAACACCCCCCTAAGTACAATAAAAGAATATGCAAAGGCGAGCTAAAATCAAGTAAAAAATAACAACCTTGCATCATCCTTGTCATTGGTGGATTCGCAACCCGGAGCTGGCATCATCAAGTAACCGACCACTTTACTATTGGTCTCATTTTGCAACTTCTGTACTTTGTTGACTCTCTACAATGATTAGAAGTACGTGAACTCGTCACTGAAATTCTAAAAAGATGTTTTATGGCGCCAGCAGCATGTGCTTTCGAGAGTGAGCTTTCACGAGAGAGAGAGAGAGAGAGAGAGAGAGAGAGAGAGAGAGAGAGAGAGAGAGAGCAATGGATAGTTAGAATTAGAGATCTGACATTTGATTAGTCGTGTGAAAACAGGTTTCGTCATCAGCAGCACAAAAATATGTGAACTCGTCACAGAAATTCTAAAAATATGTTTTCTGTCATCAGCAGCACATGCTTCCAAGAGTGAGAATTTGATTGGTAGAGTGTGAATAGGTTTCATCATCAGCAGCATCATAATACGTGAACTCATCACAGAATGTTTTCTGTCATCAGCAGCACGTGCTTCCAAGAGTGAGAATTTGATTGGTCAAGTGCGAAAAGAGGTTTTGTCGTCAGCAGCATGGGCATTGGAGCTTGAACGAATCCACGAGTCTGAAGATAAATAGAGTATAAATCTGTTCCACTTTCTGAATCGTTGTATTTTCAAAGTAATAAGTGCATCACAGCAGTTATTTTGAGACCCTAAAACATCACACCATTCTGTGCGTCAACCAGCTTTTGATTCCTAATTATAGTACTCTAGTTGGAGACATTGCTATACATGATATAGGAGGCTTCTTTCATCGGCCACACATACATGCAACCATGATGTGTGTGTGTGTGTATCATGAGAGAGAGAGAGAGAAGAAACATTTATTTAGCCCTTATCTGAGCTCCATTTTTTTTAGAATAGATATTGTAAAAAAAGTGACTTTTTGAGAATGTGAGGTTAAGAAGTAAGAAAAATTTTGGATTTACGTGCAAACTAATTTAATTGAGAGAATGTCTTGTTGAACATGAATTTGAAAGAGCATAAGTTTTAAAGAATGGGGCTCAAACGTGGACTTAGTTATAGAATCTGACATGGAATGTGATTAGACAATTGTGATAAAATGTTCTGGACCATAGCAGCCTATACATGTCTGCATGCACGCATATGCATGTGCACAGTGAGAAAGAGATGCAATCCATTTCCAATTTAATAAAAAGTTTCAAGGAACAAATACATCATAACATTCAATAAGCAGATGCATATATAACAAAATTCATTTCATATATAGATAAGCAAGTTATTCCTCAATCTGCACTGTTTTTGGTGGCACCTTTTGCTCAAAACTGGTCCTGTGAGTTACTAAAATGGGCAGGTTCCCTCCAGTACATTTTCAGTTCCCTCCTATCTATTACATACTAACTTCAGAAGAAATTGAAATACAAATAAATCAGGCATATGCCCAAAAATGAATGCTTTTATTTCCAAAAAGAATCCAAGTCTATGCGAGAAAATTGATTTGCCTAAGAGACTTAAACGCAATTCTAAGGTAGCTTTCCATAAAATCAAAGTTAATAGAACCATCTCAAACAATGTTTGATTTAAGCTATTAAATATTCCAGTGGAATAATATGTAATACTTTCTGATCTGAGTTATTATGTTTTCCATTTCAAAATGCTATGGAATTGAAGGATTTTGTTTAGCAAACTGATAAAACAGAGAGAATATTATTTATGCTCACGAGCCATGTGGTGTTGAACATTAGCAAGTCATGGAAAATCCCAAAGAATTCTGACCCATAAGGTGAGGATATATCAAGACTAGAATGTGTTTTGAATTTCCAACTTCATGAATTAGACAATTGACAGTTAGTCATTAGTAGTGAGAATGAAAACTTGACA